>JAZEWT010000016.1:21794111-21804985 GCA_036362905.1 Mordacia mordax | reverse complement strand
GACCTGTATGCCGTTCGTTATGGAGAAGGGGGGCGGGGGAAGGTGGCAGCGAGGAGAGAAATCGAGGGGGCGGAGGTCACGGAGAGGGGGGGGGGATGGAACAGTAAAATTATTAATATTTGAATTCCTAGAGCACATTTAACCAAAGGGTCACAAAGCGCCGCACAGAGATGTGGAGAGAACGGCTTGACAACAACAACATGAGCGTAGATTAATTAAGTAAAAAATGACTATATATCAATGAAGGACATCAATGAACAAGTAAAATATTTGTTAAATAAAGGAAGGCAGAAGTGTTCCTGAGCAGGCACAGGGCAACAGCGAGCCATCACCCCAGCACACAGCAGTGAGCCGCATCAACAATCCCAGCCAGAGGACTTGAAAGCCTTACGGAACAAGTGAGTCTTGAGACGGAATTTGAAGGTGGCCAGGGACTCAGCTGAGCGATTCTCCAATGGAAGGGAGTTCCAGAGTCAGGGAGCAGCGCATAACGCGAAGGCTCTGTCACCCATCGAATGGAGGTGCGATCTGGGCACATGCAGTAAGCTCGTATTGGAGGATTGAAGTTGTCGTGTTGAAGAGGGTGCCTGAAGTTTTGTCACGGATGTTTGTCGGAGCAGCGCCAGTGAGCGTCTTGGAGGTGAGAAGGAGGATCTTGAATTCAATCCTGTATTTAACCGGTAGCCAGTGGAGACGCCAGCACTAGGGATATGTGATCGTTGATGGGTGTGCGAGTGGGGACTCTCGCAGAGGCATTTTGCACACGTTTGAGATGATTGATAAGGTAGGCAGGGATGCCAGGGAGTAGTGCATTGCAATTCGTGCGGGGTTCCGACAGACAAAACGTCTATTTTGTCGCCATTTAGTTTTAGGAAATTTTACTTGAGTCGAGCCTTCACAATTAACAGCTCAGATTGAGGCTGCGCAAGATATGGTCAAGTGATTTTATGGAGATGCTGAAGAGGAATGGGACAAGGACTGATCCCTGAGGAATTCCGGACAAAGCAGGATGGATCTCTAAGTTACATCCTCCGAGGCTGACGAACTGCTTCCAGTTGGACAGGTAGGAGCTCAGCCAGTGCAGGGCACAGCCAGAGATCCCCATGCCCCGCAGTTGCTCCAATAACGTAGGTGGTCACCAGTCTCAAAGGCTGTGCGTAGGTCCAGGAGGGCAAGAATACTTGACAAGCCTTCATGAGCAGCGACAAGTAGGTCATTGACTGCTTTGACCAGAGCAGTTTCAGTACCATGGCCGCATCTGAACCCAGATAATGAGGGATCGAGGAGATCATTGTTGAGGACATGTTCCTGGAGTTGCGTTGCTACCGCATGCTCATGGACCTTCGAAAGGAATGGAAGATAGGAGATGGATTGATAATTATCAGCGATGTTGCTATCGAGGCCGGGTTTTTTGAGCAGAGGATTAACTGCAGCACTTTCGAATGGTGGGGGAACGATGCCGGAGTGGAGTTGTTGAAGAGATTAGTGACGAAGGTGCAAAGGATTTGAGGTTTCCCCGGATGAGTTTCGATGGGAATGGGTGCAAGGAGCAGTTAGTAGACCAAGCTCTGGTTACTAATGAAAAAACATCATACTCCGTTAATTTGGAAAATTTCAGGAGTTTTGAAATCCGGGTAGGAGAGGGAACAATTACTGTGGTAGTGGGTGGACATCAATACTGGGTGGAAATACGGGGGCTCTGGTTTTGTCCGTGAAACGCTGCATCTACTGACCTACCTGGTCTTTATTAATGAAGAGAGGTGAGGGTGAATAACTGGGTGGAAGAAAGAGCCAATGAATGAACAAGAAGAGGATGTTGGGCTTGTCCCAGGCATATGCAAGGATGCTGGAAAGGTGGTTGTTACCGGCACAATTAAGTGCCTTCTGTTAGCGACTGAGCTGGTCCTTATAGATTTGAGCGTGGATAGTGAGACCAGAATTTCTCCAAGTCCGTTCGACCCTGCATGCATTCACCTTTAGGTCCCGGAGTTCAACAGTGTATCAGGTGGATGGTTTTCCACCTGAGACACAGCGTGATTTAATTTGGGCCAAGTCATCCAGTATACATGATAGCGAGCTGTTGTAAGTTTTAACTTTCGCATCAGAGGCAGAGTGAACCGAGACAGAGAGTGATGAACAGTTGATTGCGGTGGAGAATAAGTGTGGAGTGATGGTGTTAAGATGTTTACATTGGATTTGTTGCTTGGTGATGGAAATGGAAAGCGATACCTGAAGATCAGACCACACAGCGGAGTGATCAGACAGACCAGGATCAGTGATAGGTTGGTTACAGATATGCCAATAAGAGCCATCTTTCATTGGGATGAGGTCACAATTTTTAGATGTTGAGCCATGACCAACCCTTCATCGGTACGTTTCTTGGAGATTTTCTGTGAAGGAGTCATCATTGTTAATTTAAACTGCCCAGTTGACACGTATCGTGTTATGTATCTCTGCTTGCACGAGTGTTTTTTTGTGATGTTGAAAAAAAGTTGTATCATTTTCAAGAACACTACCGCTCAATGCAGACATATAACACAGCACGATGCCTCTCCAAAATGCAAGGCAAAACGTCTCGGCGGACAGAACGCTCGATACGGCGATACGGAGAGCAATTCTCAAACATCAAGCCGTAACAAACCTGCATCAGGACATTGTCTCTAGCCCAGTTGTCAGGGGAGCGGCCGTGTGCCGTTCACTGTACACGGCCGCACGTGGAGCAGGGCTGATGTCCTCAGCCTCGTCAGATCGGGGACACGAGGGGGGGCCTGGTTATTGTCAGTCCCCCTGGGCATTGGGGAGTTCGGGGGGGGGGGTGCTGGGGCTTGGGCGAGGGGGAAAGGTGAAGAGTTTAAATTTGAAAGAAGACAAAGACGGAAGCTCATGAGGAGAAGAGAGGCGTGGAGGAAGATGGAGAGGGGGGGGGGCGGATAAACGGAAGGTGAAGAGGACAGTCAGGAGCTTTTGCTGCGAGGCTCGCCAGAGAGGGCAGTTGCTGCCTTTGTCGCCTAAATAACGCACGAGGATGCCTCCAACATGGGAGGCGAAACGTCTTGAAGGAGAGAGGAGGAGCGATCGACACGGCTAACCCGAAATAGCAGCTTTTGGAAGCAGTCATCAATAAAAAAGTTCTAGTTAAACAACTGCATCTCCATATGGTTTATGACCTCGTATTTGGTGGTGGGGGAACACTAACCGAACGTAATCTAAAGCCGACACAGAGAATAATGGTGGGACACTTTATTCCTGTTCGTGATCATTAATTTCTCTGTCTCTCTCTCTCATTGTGTTACGTGGGAGATTGAGGAGACAGGGATGGGTTTTCAGTCTCAATTGATGACAGATTAATCTGAACTTCAGAGGTTATCATGGAAAGCAAGAAAGCAATTGCCGTTCGTTTGGTAGTTCCCGTATAATTTAATTTTACCTTTTGGTTTTATGCGTCTCAATTGATGCGTGTGTTACGAACAGAAGAATAATGCATTTACTAAAGGGACCCATGGGTAAAACAAAGACCATTTTCAGTCGAGGCTGTTCCACTTAACTGCTTTTGATCAATTATTGTGGCGGTTCCCTGGCAGTCCAACCGAAACTTCGTAAGCTATTCTGGAAACTGCAGTTTTAAATTGCTCTCGCTATTGATGTAGTCGTGTGTTTCCCCTTCGTCCCCAAGAACGGTGACTGTAATGGCTTTCCGTGCTGATAAACATCACGGCGAGCGTTTCACAAGTGACACACTACCCTCGCCTCGTGTCGTCACCCGCCGCCACCCCGCGGGTCCCCTGGCTCCCTGCTCAGGGTCTCGTGGCTTGGGCCTGCGTGCCCAGGATCTAGGGCCTTAGATGTGACCACGCACACAGCCTCCCTCTTGATCAACAATAAATCTCGTGCCGACGTCGGGGATTTTGCTCCCGAGCAACGTTCGATTCGCCGTATTAACACATGTTTTGGAATATTTATATCGCAAAACAAATAGTCTGCAACTCTCGGGAAACTACAGGGTGTGGAATGAGTCGTTTGACTGAGAGTAATGGAATCAGTCTGTGAGAAATAATATTTATTAGTTATAATAGACAAAGTTGGAAGTGTCTTCAATGCACAGTTGCAACTTAATACGCAACAGATATTACAAGGATTGTTGACCAACGTAAAATGCATTATCATCGGAAAAGCGACTCGTTCGACACCCAGTGTTTACTCCCCTTGTGAAATACCTATTGTCATCATAATTTTCAGTAGCTGCTCAAACCTGTACAGGGTCGCGGGGGAGGTCGGATCCTATCCTGGCAGGCACAGGGTGCAAGGCAGGGCTACACCCAGGATAGGCGTAATCATTGACACAGATATTTTTACAACACTGCATTTCACAACTAAATGTTTGATTTTAAAACTACTTTCCAAACTTGTGTGTGAAAGGGTGGGTTCAGTTTCTTTTCAACATCATTTTACTTGTCCCCTTATCTTCCACGTGACCTAAACTGTATCCTTGCATCTCAGCTTTTCACTCCGAACAAATATTTATTTCTCTGGCGATATTAATAAAAAGTTTGCACTACTGGACGCCTGCTCTGGCATTGCCGGTGAGTGGTGGCTTTTCCTCGCCGGAAGCGTTCCGTGAGATTGCCAGAGAATGTGGATGCAGGCAGAGTTTTGTCACCGCTCAATGCGTTATGAGAGAGGCTCTCCATAGCTGCTCTTTTGGGATAGCCGTGTCGAAAGTTCCTTCTCTCTCCTTCGCGCTAGTCACAAACGCGGGCATCACCAGGCATTCAGAAACGCCTGATAACGCCTCCAACGTGAGATCTAAAACTTTTGTTAACACTCAAGGATTCACATTTTATAAAAAATAGGTAAGTAAATACAATACGATTTATCTTAATGGATGTAAAAACGCGGAACGTTTTGCGGTCTCGAAATCTTTAAGAGGGACCATTTCATATCCATTATTTAACCACTCATGTAACAATGATGTATTAAAGCACAGATCGACAATTAACTCTTGTTTAGAAAAGTGCAGCGCAGTGTACAATTCGGACGAGCTTTTCATTAGACGCAGAGGACCATTTTCATTTTCTCTCTGCGATTGCTTTGAACTCTTCTCCGACTCTTGTGTATCCTGTCTGGCACAACCCGTCCACGTGACCCAACGTGACCCGTCCACGTGACCCAACGTGACCCGTCCACGTGACCCAACGTGACCCGTCCACGTGACCCAACGTGACCCGTCCACGTGACCCAACGTGACCCAACGTGACCAGATTATTTTGAGGCATCACCCTGCAGGTGGTCACCTCGCTGTGCTGGAGATACGAGTGTGAGATCATCCTTAGCATCATCCTCGCTTGCCTCGTTTCGTCGAGACCCAGGCTCATGGGCCCATGGGGCTCAGTCTGCCCAGCGCGTTATTAGGAATCGTTGATTCGTTACGGAAAGTGATCGATTGGGATCCGAACTGGTTCTAGAGCGGCAGGTGGCGCAGTGCTAACATCAGCATCTCTCAGAAAAGACGTCTTGGCCACGGCGGTTCGATTCTCACCTCGGTCGCCTTTCTGAGTGACGTCTGTATGTTCTCCCTGTGTTTTGCGTGGGTTTACCCCGGGTTATCCCGTTTCCTCCCACAACTCCACGAGACTCATTATTCGTCGACAGCATCATAGTATACAGGCACTCAGTGTCTGGCGGGTTGACGCCGGCTGACCATGTGGCTGACTCCCCCAATCATCTCTGCGGTGGTGTCGTGCATTTGAGTCGTCCTCTCTTCGAACGAACGCCTTCAAGTGTTGCGTGAATGCCGTGCCCCGGGGGCGCTGGTAAATAGCAGCGGCGACTGTGTGGCGCAGCGCGCGGGGCTGCGCTCGCGTCGTGCGCTTGTGTGGCCCGGAGCGGCAGTGGCCTGGCTGTCGGGTGCGCAGGCGGTGTAACGGCACCATGGCCGGGGGGGCGGCCTGGGAGCTGAGATACGCAAGTGGGTGGACGATGGCCAGGCATCGCTGAACTCCCCACGACAGGTTCGGTGCACAGCTGCTGTACACGTGGCGAGGTTCGTGCAGCCGGTGTTGCTCGGGTCCTTCCATCAGATAACAATTGTTCAGATTTACTCAGCGGAGGTCTTACTGATGCCTTCCCCCCACTCTCGAACCACTAACAAAAGCCCCAAACCTCCCAATCAACGTTGCAACAAAGGACTTCAATTTTAATCTCGGATTAAATATATTTATTTTCAGAGAGCACCACGCCGTACCCAATCATCTTTGTATTCGTGACGAATCAATTGTGAAACTATTGTGGAATTGTCTCTGCACCGAACGTTGCTCAGCCAAAACGTCCGGCCATCGGACCCCATCTCTCGCCCCGTGGGAAGCCCCCAGCAATTGCCTGGCTTGCCCCGTGGTTAAATCCGCTGGTGGACTTACTGATGAGGCTCGTTTTGCCTTTGGGGTGATTAGAGCGCTGCACTACGAACCCACCGACCCGAGTTCGATTCCCGCTCATGGCCAGCATGCACAGCAAGCATGCTGGCTAACTGCGAGGCTGCACAGCAAGCCAAGGCCTTCATCCAGCCCTTCCCAGAGTGAAAACCAGGCCGAGGTCGCCGCTCCCACAATGCTACACAAGATATCATGTGGCAGCTGTTTATGTGCATTCTCCTTCACCATAATATCACCGAACATATTCTGCAAAAACGTTTCATTGAACCATTTTAGGGTAGGATTGGGAGATCTCTTAGGCTTTAACGGTATGGAATTGGATGGTGATTACAAGTATGAAAATACAGTAAATACGTTCTCATAAACTAAGGAATGTGTAGGGCAGGGCTCCCAGACCCGCGTTTTGAAGAGGATCTGTGTCCGTCCCCAGTGATGTTTTAATTTCCATTTCCACCCCTGAGCAGTAATGACCGTAATTGAGAGAGGGGGGGGGGAACCCCGAACAAACGTTGAAAGTCGAAATTCAACAAACAGCGGCGCGTTGTAATTAAAACAGAGGATACCGCGGGGAAGTCTGGCGCGGCTCCGTTACAGAATTACGAGATGAGAGCGCTGCGCTTGACGGGCGCAGCGCAGCCGACAGCAGCCTCTGCTGTCTGCCAGCAGAGAGCGGGTTCATAGCGCGAGACAGACGCTGGAGACGGGGAACTCGCACAAGCTATCTGTGGCTCCGTCTACGTTGTCCCTCCCGGGGTCTCTTCTGCTGCAGAGCCGCGCGCAGGTATCAACAGCAACCGTCCACATTCACCGCGCTCTCGACGTTGATTGGCCTGCTGAGTAAAAAGCCCCCAAATACGTGCCCTGTGTCACGTACTAGCGTCACATTCTCGGTATAGCCCTGCCTTGCGCTCTTTGTCTGCGGAATAGACTCCGGCTCCTGCGACCCTGTACAGGATTAAGCGGGTACAGATCCTGATTTATTGCCTGAATAACAAACTACACAGTGCTACTATGTGAGTTTGTCTCGGCTCGATGCTTGAACATTGCTCTCTATGGCTGTCCTTTCGAGATTGTCATGTCGAGTGTACCTCTTTCTCTCCTTCGCGACGTTCCGCATGCCACGTTGGAGACAGGACATTTTTATTTAAGCTGGAAGGAACCGTCGCGTTAGGTAGCTTTTCTTAACAGTTATCCTGCGGGGAGATGTCAGCAAAGCGTGGCTTTTGTACTACGGGAGAGAACCGGAGTACCGGATGCAAACCACGCGGACACGGGGAGAACATACTAACGCGTCGCTCACACGAGCGCTGGCAATGAGACCGTCTTGCTGCGAGGCGGCAGTGTTAATCACGGCGCCACCGTGTCGCCTCTATCCTCAAACGGAAGAGACGAGGGACACTTGGGAGAGACGAGCAATAGACATCCAAATCTCTTCTTTATCGCATGATCACAGACGGAGTTTACCGGTGCGTGTGGCTCCGCGTAAACGTATGTGCGTACACACACCATCTGGCTTATGATGCGCAAATTCCACGGGGAGCGTTTTGATCGGATGCAGTCGAAGTCTCGGGAGCCCCAAGCCGGAGCGACACCGCTTCCCACTCCCCGTCAATGTCCTCGAACTGCGGGCACGCAGCTCCCTCCGAGGAGCTTGGCAACAAGTCCACAGTGGCAGCAATCCGCGTGCCCATGCCGCATAAAAGCCCGGGCGCTCTAAGTGGATCAGCGGCGCCCGAATTAATTAATGAACAAATCAGGGCACGCGAAAAACTCCACCCGATAGAATTGCGAACCCGATACAAACACAAATCATCTCCTCTCTGTCTAACAACACTGCAAGTGAGCTTCGCCTCGCCAACGTCCGACTTAATAACGCTCGAACTTGCGAACGCGCTCCGCTGAGACGTGGAAATAAACAGATTTCTTAATACATTATTTTTTAAATGTTACATGCGGAATACAGCATAACATTAAATATTGCGTTCTGATGTCGACAAAATCGACTTGCGCACGAACTCAGACAAGGAACCCAGAGGACTGCGCAGACTAAATATTTATATTGGTGTCGGAGATATGCTCGCCCTAGCTGATCTTTCGGGATAGCTGTGTCTCAGTCAGCTATGGAAAGCAATTCCCATACACTGAGCCGCGACAAACCTGCATCAGAACAGTGATGTACGTTTTCTCGGATGGATGTTTGGGAATTTCCCATAACGCTGCTCGACATGGCTATCCTGAGAGAGCAGCGCTTACTTACAGATGAAATTGGTGCAGCTAAAGCGGTTCTAACGTGCACTGCACTGGTGCCAGTGCACCGCCGTGAGCCAACGTCGCCAGTAACAGCAGCCTGGACCTACGTTCATTGTCAGCACCCGCTTCATCCTGTACAGGGTCGCGGTGAAGACGGATCCTATCTCGACAGACGCAGGAAGACGCAAGGCAGGGCTGTGCCCAGCATGTGAGAGTCTATCGTCAGTCGGACAATTAACCTCGACAGCAGCAGCGTGTCTGTGGAGCGTGGGAGTAAACCGGACTCCTACAGAAGGGTAAAACCTCAATGTCACGGAATAAGGGTGTCCGGAGGTCCGTTAAATCCGAATGTTTGTATGACGATCTTATACACAGTGTAATGACAATATCTTATAACCGGGTATGTAGGATCAACACAACTAATTAGAGTAATGCGTTTTTCGAATATCAATTGAAAACAACTGCACGAAAAGTTGATCAGCATCCATTGCTTCTGAAGTCCGCTGAATAGAGGTCCGTTACATTGAGGTTTCACTGTTCCCTGCCAAAAAACACACGCGGATATGGGAAGAACGCGCAAACTCCACACGGAGAGGCGGCAGCCGTGTCGAGAATCTAACCCAGGCCCTTCTTGGTGCGAGACGGCAGCGCCAACCGCCGCGGCGCGCGGCTCTACGGAATGCACTGCTAGATGTCGAACTTCATCTGCCCTCGGGTAGCACAGCGAGCGTCTGCTGCATCCATCAATCAGCCGGGGTCGTTACCGGCCAAACAGGTCCTCACTAAACGAGGATGATGATCATGATAATAATAATATAAATAAAACTCTCCAACTTATGCAAATACGCAGTTTGTATTCGGGTCGAAGAGAGGCAGATGGTAAATCTGAGGCTATTGCAGCCGCAGCGGAAGCGATCTTTCCCGGCAGAGTTGCGCAAATTGCGTGCGATTCGGTGTAATTCTGTAACGCGCCATAAATGTGGGATTTAAACGAATTTGAATCAATTATCGGGTAAGAGAAATGCTCACAACCTTGACATCGCCATGTGTCGCTTCCATTGTGGCAATGAGTCATGCGAGGCGCTGTTTAAACAAAGATTATTCGACTCCGCACAGGGAAAATGAAAAACATTTATTCCGTGGAACTATTTTGATGAAAAAAAAAGAGTAATGCTTTTTAACAATAGACATCAACAGTGTTTAAAAACCACGCTCTTAATGATGTGAAGGATTTCGGCGCACCACATGTTTCATTGTTGCAACATAATTAGCTAATTTGACTCTTTGTAAGTTTGGGAAACTATGGCATCAATTCAAATGAGATGGCCCGGGCGCATTCGTCGCTTTGTCGTGGGCAGCCTTTTCTATTCCACATCAGCTTAATGCGTTTTAACTTAGCATTATTAATTTCTAGATAAAAAAAATTCCACAAAAATAACCGATAAGCGCTGCTCTTTCGGGATAGCCGTGGCGAGTGTTGCTTCTCTCTCCCGCGAGAAGTTTTTTTCCTCCCACGCTGGAGGCATCCAGCGTTCGAAAAGCTGCGGGTCACGGACTCGCGCGTGAAGACATCATCAAGCGCTCTGAACGTGATTGGCAGGCAAAACGTCGCCGGAGCCTATCTCGGCAGGCACAGGCCGCACCGAAAGGGGTTTCACCTTCGCACTAAGTCGTTTGTTACCTTGTGAAATTATATATTTTGTTTGCATTGGTTAGTTCTAACTTTTCTTGTATAGCAGAAATCCCGCATCCAGAGCTTGCAAGCTCACTGGGAATTTTCTGCTGTAATTATTATTGTCTATCTATTCCCAGGGTGGGACGCTAGTCCATCGCAGGGCACCATAGGCTATTTAGGCAACATGGCAAATTAACCTCAGCAGCAGCAGCAGCAGCGTCATGGCAGAGAAAGGAGTGAACATCCGTAGCAGCGACAACCCACGCGGACACGGGGAGAGAATTCGCGAACTGCGAAAACGGGCACCCGAGCCTGGAATCGAACCGGGAACCTTCTTGCACTGAGGCGGCAGCACGACTACTACCGCGCTGCGCTGCCCTCCGGGATCGAGTTGATTGATTAAGAGCTTGAGCCTCCATCTCCCCTTCCCCCCACCGCCTCTCAGCCGCCTCCTCCTCCTCCTCCTCCTCAACCCCCATCGCTGCAAGTGGAGAAATGGACGCGGAGACTTGGGTGTGAAG
>JAZEWT010000016.1:21752322-21763022 GCA_036362905.1 Mordacia mordax | reverse complement strand
GGCCCACATCTCCAGCCACCCTCTCCACTCACCCTCTCCACTCACCCTCTCCACTCACCCCGTCCGCTCACCCGGCCCCCATCTCCAGCCACCCTCTCCCGCACGCACACTGCGCGCGCATTCTTCTTCTGCGCACCCGGGATCTCTCGCGCATCCGTTTCTATGGAGACCGTGTTTCCATTAGAAGCCAAAACATTTTCAGAAGGCGAAGAAGCAGCGTTCTTTGAATCACGCGCGAGGGAATTGGACATCGGGTCAAGGAACTTGTCATTGATTGTGAGCCCCGACCTCCTGGCGACGCAGTGCCGAGCTCGGCACCAGATTTTCTCGGAAGCAATTCTCGCTGTGGCTCATCGAGCGGCGCTTCTCTCGGCCGATTGAAAAACAATCGCTCGGCCGATTCGCCCGCTCGCCATGCAGAATGGTGAAGAATCATAGTATGACTTTTCACTAGCAGATGCCCTGATCCAGAGCGACTTCCATCGCTACAGAGGTGTTAACGAGGAAACCACAGAGAGGCGAGGAGAAGGCAGCCATGCATTCAGCGGGCGCGATCATTTGTCAGACACTGCGTATCCCGGCCGACAGAGGGCGCAAGGTGGGGCTATACCGAGGATGTGACGCCAGTACATCGCAGGGCACACCTTTTGTGGCAATTTACTCAGCAGGCCCATTAGACACATTGAGACCCATACAGACACATAGAGTCTAGGGTGCTCGCCCATAAAATGTTAAGTTTATGAAAATTATTTCCTACATTCTGTGATAATTTCACAACGGTTTCACTATTGCTTAGTCACGTACACAAGCATGCTCTTTGACTGCTTGGTCATCTGTAAAAGTACACATTTTGAAAACGCACTGCAACATTCATTGCCCGAATTCGGTGTTTAATCAGTGTGTGGGAGGAGGAACGATCATCATTGAATTTTGCCTGGTGCTCCATAATCACGAAAAAGCTGCCCTGACCACACGACTCCTCCTCGCTACTGATGGGGGAAAAAATCTCGAATTGAGATTTGTTTTACGTTCCGAGTGAAGCGCGAGCGGGAATACAGAGCCACGGAGTCTTAACGCACAGACGCGACAACCTCGTGCCCTCCGTGTGCGAGCCGCGAAGCGGGAGGTATTGAGCGCCCACTCGAGAACGCGTGCTCAGGCAAGGACAAGGCGGAGGAATGGGGATCCCACGCCGTTAATTACCCGTGCGTGGCATCGAACGGATGGCGACTGAGGCGCGACGCAGGCTCACGTGGGGTGGCTCCACAGGTACGGAGCGCGAGGGTAACGGCGCTTCCCGAGGGGGGGGGAATCGCAGGTCGCCCGTAATGCAGCCATGGTGGGCAAGGGGCGATAAGCGTGGCCCACATCAAGAAACCTCTGCAGGCAATCTGAGCGCGCGCTGCAAACAAGCGAACGAATTGCTCTGCCGATCCGTTCTGTCGGGACGGCCGTGTCGAGCGTCGCCGCTCCTGCGCGAGGGTTCGCCTCCAACGTCGGAGACATCGCCAGGCTTCTGTCGTACAAGGCAACTCGTTTCGGATGAACAGGGAATGCCTCCGACGTGGGAGGTGAAACAAGGCGAAGGGGGGGGGGGAGCGGGACAACTCGACACGGCTGAACCGATAGAGCAGCGCTTGAGCAATTCTCACACATTGAGTGGTGACAAACCTACATCGATAGCAATATGTTCAGAATCGAGAGTCCGATATAGAGATCGGTCAGTCCGTTCTTGTATTTAAGCTGAAAGGAAGTGTTGACTTGTGAAGTTTATTTTTAACGGTTGTCTAGCGAGGAGGAGTAAGCAAGGTACAACATCTCAGTGGGTCTGGAAAAATTTAGTCAGGATTATTAACCTAGGCAGCATATCCTTGGACTGTGGGAGGAAAACTGAGTACCCGGCGAAAACCCACGCGGACACGGGGAGCGAGAACACGCAACACTCCACACAGAAAGACACCCGTGCCGGTAATCGAACCCGAGCCCTTCTTGTTGTGACGCACAGCAGCGCTCCTCGCTGCACCACCGCGCCACCCTGACACCTACCGGCCACGACAAGTAAACGACTAAAGGAGCTGGCAGGCGCAGTGGGCACAGCCAAGCCGTGGCTGAACGATCGAGGGCACGGGGGGGGGGGTAACCCAATGGGCACGCGTCATCCTGGCCACGGACAGCGGTGTTGATGTCCGTGGCTCCACTGCGGAGCCGCGGAGTGCGCGCAAGCTCGCAGTGACTGATATTAAACTAAGTCCACGTTCAGATCGCCACGCGTCGGCTAGGCGAGCGGCTCTGAAGGCAATCAATCTCACAGTCGCGTTACGAACCGCGCCGTTTTGCTCTGGATGTAAAAATAAATCCCGGAGGTGTTTGCGGTATTTGTGTACCTTTTTAAGAGGCACGATGGTGCCAAGTCCGCGCTCTCTTACTTACGCCAAAGAGAACGAAACTAAAATAAATATCTTTTCTAATTTGCTCTTTTTTTTGTAATGATGTAACTTTGTCACGGCTTGACGAGCGACGGGAATTGCTCCCCAGCGCTGTTCTTTCGGGACAGCCGTGTCGAGCGAGCCTGCTCTCTCCTTGGCGACGTTTTGCCGTACATGTTTTTAGTCATGCGTCGCATGTCAACGCGCTGTCACCTCGCGCCTCGGTCAGCTTGCATTGAAACTAGAAGGAAGCGTATAGCTGTGTAACTCTTTTTAACAGTTGTTCAGCAAGGCAGGACAAAGCCAATTACAACATAGCGGGGCAAAGGGGCCAATGTAATCAGGTCAATAATCCTGGGCAGCATGCCTTTGCACTGTGGGAGGAAACCCGAGTACCCGACGAGATCCCACTGCTCTTTAGGGACAGCCGTGACGCCCGAGCAGAGACTCGAACCCGGCTGCTTCTTGTTATGAGGCAGCAGCGCTCCTCGTCACCGCGCCGCCCGCGTTGCTGTCACCGCGATGCTGTCACCGCGTTGCTGTCACCCTGTTGCTGTCACCCTGTTGCTGTCACCGCGTTGATCTGCAGCGCGCGGTGCACTCTCCTCCTCGCTCCGTGCCCTCTCCTGCTCGCTCTGTGCGCGCTCTCCTCCTCGCTCCGTGCTCTCTCTTGATCACTCCTTCCCTCTCCTGCTCACTCCTTCCCTCTCCCGCTCGCTCCGTGCGCTCTCTTTCTCAATGCGTGCGCAGACACTGTCCAGCACCTCTCGGTGGCGGTGCGTGGGTGAGCGAGACGGCCGCATTGGAAACCGCTTGACGTTCCACGATAATTTACAGCCTCGAAATACCGCGAGCTCCTTTCATGCCGCACGCTGATTAATTACCGTCCGGCGAGGCTTTCAAATGGATCCCCCTGCCAAAAGTCAAATCACTGTGACGGCTGGAACGGCGCAAGCCATCACAGGGTGATGCCGTGCCACCGTTTCCCACATTTTTTTTTAGAATAGTTTCTAAAAGCCTCGGTTAATTTTCTTGACTAATTTGCTCCCGTTGCCCTGAGATGATGTAGCTCGGTTACCCCTCCCTGCTTGACAACTGTGAAAAAGAGCTACGTAGCTCCACGGTCCCTTTCAGCTTCAATAAAAAAAATGACCGATGATAATGCTCCAAAGCTATTATTTCGGGATAGCCGTGTCGAGCGATCCAAACGGCTGTCTCTAAGGAACAGCTGTGCAGAGCAATCATCATGGAGCACCCGGCGAAAACCAACTCGGGCACGGGGAGAACACGCGAACTGCACACGGATCTACACCCGTAACGGGTATTCTCGCTGTGAGGAGACAGCGCTCCGGCACGGGGAGAACACGCGAACTGCACACGGATCTACACCCGTAACGGGTATTCTTGCTGTGAGGAGACAGCGCTCCTCACTGCGCCACAGCGCCGCCCGGGGGGACACTGTTTATATGATAATTACCTCTGGTGACTGAAAAGTGTGATGTAAATTAATATCTCTGAGGCCGTCACCCACGCGTGACACTGACGACCCAGGGAAAGGGGGAAAAGTACTTTTTGCCAAACTTTCAATTTATCCGTTTCTTCATCTCGACCGAAGGAGGCATTCCACTGGTAGCGCGTCTCACCGCTGAGCCATGACTCATAACACGGCCAGACGCCTGGACCCTCATTATCGTTGTCTGGTAAAGACGCCTGCGCTAGTCGCATGAATATGTCCTTCGGGAATATTGGTTCCAATTATAAATTCTGAAAAAGGGCCCTTTGCTTGCTCCAGCCTAGATTCGTGAAGAAAAAAAAACGACTTCCTTTAGAACTCCCACAAAAATATATACGTGCTGGGAATGTGGCGAACATTCTCGTGCCACGTGATGAGCAGTGCTGTCGGCCGACTCGTGATGGAGTTACCTCTTCCTCCTCCTCCTCCTCCCCTCTTCGCGATGTCTTCTGTCGACAAATCAAACGGCCCTGTGTTTGCTCGCGCGAGCCGCTCGTCGCCCACTGCAGCAGCGTTACAATTCTCCAATGGCTCATTTCACTCGCATTCAGTCCTATCGCATCAGCGTAGAGCGCTGTCTCTAACGCGATTCAAGTTGTTGGTGAGCTGGCAGGGTGGCGAGAGAAAACATCAGAAATGATTTTGTTAAAGTCCCGCCTCGGGCACTTTTCTCTGCAGAGGTTGTGTGGTCTCCCCCTGTTCTGCGAGATTTGTTTCGTTCCTGTGTTCTTCAGTTTCCCCCGACAACAACAACAAAACACGCATTAATAATATTATGATAACATCGTAAAACACAGCACAGACTGTCTGGGAAATGTTGGCACCGGCTGGCTGCGTGGCTGCCTTCCCCTCGTGTCTCTGCGTTTTCCTCGCGCCCCTGAATTGTTCTTAGAATGCCTTCAACATTAAAGGAATATTCACGGCGCGTTCTAAATAACATTTAATTTAATTTGTAGCTTCCCATCGCTGCGTGGCTGGGAGGGGAGAGCTTCTTCTGTAAACAAGAACATTCAGTAAATCCGTTGTGTTATCTTGTGATTGTAAATATTGAGTGCGTTGGTCAGTTCAAACGTTTGCTATATCGCGGGCATCCCACATCCAGAGCTTGCAAACTCACGGTACTTTCTTCTGTATTGACGTCTTAGATATACTCATACAGCAGCTGACACACAGGCGACAGCTGTTCCTCGGCATATACAGGGTGGTCCAGATATCTTGTGACCCCCGTTTCATAGTTGTTTTTCTTAGCGTCTCATAGCTGTGTCGAACGTTCCTCCTCTCTCCTTCCTGCTCTCTCCTTCCTCCTCTCTCCTTCCTCCTCTCTCCTTCCTCCCCTCTCCTTGGCCATTTATTTCACCCGAAATAAATTACGAAGCAGAATTCCTTTGCAGCGCGCGGAATCGCTCGGGTGGTGGCTGATGATGGTATTTGGGGGGCGGGGGCAGAGGGGGGGCGGGAGGGGGGACGGTGCCGGATGAAGTCGCCACCTGTCCTTGTTTGCCAGGACCGCTCTAACAAATGCAATTAAACTTCAATTTAACGGACTAATAGAGGGAAAAAGGTGCGTGTACAACGATCAGATCCAAAGAGACATTACCATATCTTGTAACAACCTATATATTATGAACACCATTAAACAGAGTAATACATGGATCTAATAGCAGCAATAAAAACACTAATATATATTTATCCATTATTTCCGATGCACCCACGCTGTCTCGCATGTAGCAGAGCGCATCCGTTGCTGCCAGAGTCCGCTAACGCGAGGCCGGTTACATTAAGGTTTCACGGTATTTCAATTCTCGAAGGATTTGTCAGTCAGTCTTTATTTAATGTGGAAGGAACAATTGGGCTCTCTTTCGCAGCAAGAATTGGGTGAGTAGCGGAGAAAGGCCCTGCTTTTCTGTCCGCCGAGTAATCTTACAACACGATTCCAGACGATGCGTTCGCGTGCAAGTCTCGCCTCTCCTGCTGTCGCCTCACACGCCGTTGCTTTGCCACGACGCGTCCTGGGGATTGTGGGCGCTAGTCTTGCACCTTGCTTGCCCTTTCCCGTGCCCACGAGGCGGAGAGTGAGCGGTGACCCTGAGGAGCGCCCCTGGGTGCGAGTGAGAGCGCAGTCGTAGCGAGACGTTATATACGCGTCTAATAACGGCGCGCGCGTCTCGCCCAGATATCCGCGCAGTCGCTCATCTCTAAAATATTGCCTAATTTCGCTAGCGCTGCGCTCTGTTAATAAACGTTATGTGACGGGCGCAGCTCAGACTGAGGATTATTCTGCGCGAAAGCGGTGGCGAGAGGAGGAAGGGGTTGTAATGGTGGTGGCGTTGTCGCGATTATTATCTCGCGAGCAACTCGTAATCCTATGGCGTGTTCAGGCTTTACGGGTGAAGGTGGTCTTGATAGCGATTGGCGAGGTGCGCTTACGAACCCAGTGACATGAGTTCCATTACCACTTGTCGCCAACACCAGTGACGATAATCTGAACCGGTCCTGGGCCTGAGCCTGAGTCAATGGCTTGTCGAGATATCGACGCAGCGCTGACTGTACCGGTCACCAAGAACAAGCGGAGGTGATCTCATGGTGGTGGAGATTGTGGGGGACCGGTGGCGCAGCGGGCAGCGCACCGCGCTCCCAACACGACGACCCGAGTTTGACTCCCGTTCACGGCCATCAACACCACTGGCGATTACTTAAACCTGTCCTGAGTCTCCCCTAAGTCGACTTGGCCTCAAATGAAAGCATGGAGTGGTTGTGTAAACATACATCGATATTTGTTTATTATTATTGCAGTAAAAAGTACCCAGTGGGTTTGCAAGCTCCTGTCTGTGACATTGCCTCCTATCTCTTACACCAGATAGACAAATGTTTAGCATTGCAGGAGAAAGTACCCAATGAACTTGCACGCTCGATATGTGGGATTCCTGCGACACAACACTGGCTCCTATCTCGAACACTAGTTTAAAAAAATATTTATTATTACGACAGAAAATAGCCAGGGCGGCACGGTGGCCCAGTGGGTAGCGCTGTCGCCTCACAACAAGAAGGTCCCGGGTTCGAAACACGGCTCGGGTGCCTTTCTGTGTGGAGTTTGCATGTTCTTCCCGTGTCCACGTGGGTTTTCGCCGGGCATTACGGTTTCCTCCCACAGTCCAAAAAACATGCTGCTGCATAGGTTCATTGGCTTGCAGACTAAGTTGCTCGCAGTGCCCGGTGATGGACTGGCGTCCCATCGTGGGAAAATCCCTGCCTTGCGCCCTATGTCTGCCAGGATAGGCTCCAGCTCACCGTGCCCCTGTAGAGGATTAAGCGGTTTCTGGCAACGAGGTGAGAAAGTAGCCAGTGAGCTTGCAAACTCTTGACGGGTGAGAAAAAGGCGGCGGAGTGTGGTGCTGGCCACCCACCCCGACTAGTCTGGTAAGGCTGTAGGGGGGATATTTGAGAGAGAGAGAAAAAACAAATGACAGCAGGACTGTTGCGCGTCGCGGCGGCGGCGGCGGCGCGGGTAAATGTCACGGATAATCTGCAGCAACTGGTAATAGTGCGCGGGCTCCTCTGCCGCGCTCACGCGTGAGGCTGTACCTGCCAGCGTTGAGCTCTCATTCTCAACGAGGCCAAATTAATCTGGGCCACCAACGAGAGAGCAAACTGGCTCCACAAAATACTATGCACACCATTTCATCGTCAGTCCCGGCTTAATGCTACACAGCGTCGTGGGAAGCCGGGGCCTAACCTGGCAAACACAGGATGCAAGGTAAGGCACCGGGGGAAAATCTAGTCAGCCGACCAATTAACTCAGGCATGTCTTTGAACTGCGGGTGGAAAGCGGAGTACCCGGTAAAATCCTTGTCTTTGTCTTCTTCGTGTGTGACAGTATATCCGCAAGCTTTATGCCTACGTCATCATCATTATCAATACACGCTTTATCCTATACAGGGTCGCGGGAGCCCAGAGCCTATCCCGGCGGACAGAGGGCGCAAGGCAAGGCGGGGCTATACTGTACTCAGTAGGCCAATTAACCTGGTCAACAGCGTGTCTTTTGAAGATGGGAGGAATTTGGAGAAACCGCATAAAAACCCCACACGGACACGGGATGAGAGAACTCGCAAACTCCACACAGAAGGGCACCCCAGCCGGGATCGCGTCCCGGCTGGGGTGCAACCCAGCTCCTTATTGCTGTGAGGCGACAGCACTACGCACTGCGCCACGCGCCGCCCCGTGCCTATGCCGTGGGCCGCGATTCACGAGACGGTTGCAGGAGAGAGAGTCCGCGTGTCGCTCCCTCCGTGCTTCGCGATGCGTGCCAGCGTTTTGGGTCGCGTGGTCACAGCCGCACAACTCCGCCTCGTCCTCAATTTTCCCATTCTTTTTCCGTTGTTTTGTAACGCCACCCTCCCTCCACGCCGCCACGCAGCGAGGTGGCGCGCACACGTGCACACACACACACATGTCTATTTTGGGACGCGGGGCAATATCTCATCGGGCGCAGCCGCGCGCAATAAATAGCAGCCGTGGGATGCGTGTATGATTTGTTAGCCGACATGGCCAAGCAGATTCTTCTTGGCCCGATAGCCGGAGCGAAGCTGGCGCGGCACGGACTTGGGAAGCGATGGCGAGAGCTTCGTGGAGGGAGCTGATGAGACTTGCTTGATGACTGCTACCAGCGGTGTCAGTATCCACCTCTGTGGAGGAGGGTCGTGGAGGGCGCTGCTGGGCAGTTGGAGGCTCTCGCCCTCGAGCAACAACGGAGAGCAGAGGAGGAACGGAGAGCAGAGGAGGGAAGCTCACGGCGATTGGGGAACACGATCCGATCGGACGCGTGTTGTGTCACAGGAATCTCGCATCTACAGCTTGCAAGCTCGCTGGGTACTTTCTGCTGTGATAATAATCATCTATCTATCTGAGTCAGTCAGTCCATGGCACCTGGGCCAGTCCCGTGACCTCCTTCTGCCAGCGACCCTGCGCCGCTTCACCGTGGCCTGACGGTGCAGATGGCCGAGTGTCAGTGCTCTGCGGGCTCTGACGCGATCACACACGCGGCTATACGCGCCGACGTGTGCTCTCGAGAGCAGGGTCGTGAAGGACGATGTCAGCGCCACGTCGTGTCGATCGTTGCTCTATGGTTGACTCGGTGATGGCTGGTGTTCACCACGGCCTTGACAATGACGAGCAGTGCGCGAGAGTGCTGCTGCTGCTGCTGCTGCGGCCGCATTTCCTGATTCATAATTAATGTGGCCTCATCTCTCCCAGTTTGCGGTCCCCGCGCACCAGAACCACCGCAGCAGGTCCCGGAGCCGCCCGCTGACGCCTCTTCGTAAGACGTGGCGGTGACGGCGGCGCCACAGGCGGGTGGCCCGCGGGAGGCTCTGCTGCCACGTCCCCAAAAACTCCGCCTCTTGTCCGTTTGAAGTGGACATGCGTTATGCATCGCGATGCAATATTAACCGAGACCATGCTCTGACACAGCGGTCGTTAACCCTACCCTTCATGTGGGCCGCTACGAGAATTGCCGGTGTACGTTTTCACGGCTCGATGCATGAGCAGTGCTTTCCAGAGCTGCTCTCTCACGTAGGGGGAGAGAAAGAGCGCTCGACACGGATTTACTGCGATATGCACCTCCAGTGGTTTCATCTGCCGCGCCGAGAGATCGAATCGATTCGGGGACCTCTAGACTACACTGCAGTGTGGCCAAACACTGACAAGATGTAACTTAAGATTGACTGAAAATACAGTAAGATTTGCATTTTAATTGTTTTAGTCGTAAATACGTGTTTTTCTAATGTTTTGTGAAAGGAACTATCAGGTATCACTTCATATCAGTATGGTTTTAAGGTTTTCATAAAAAAAACATATTATTGCAGTCTTATACGGTCAGTGTTTGGCCACCCGCTTTTAGTCTGTATCCCTAGATAGATTGATTTTGTGTTCAAAAAAAATATTTTCTGCTTTAGAGTGCGGTAAAAGCGGGTTATTAAAAAAATATATATTTTATAGCCTATTTTACTTTCTACTTTTTTTAGTCGCAACCATTTATTGTTTGCGTGTCAGGTCGTTGGAAGGACTTGGTCTTGAGGAATTAGATTTCGCTAAACTCACGAACAAACACGTTTTCAACCAAGAATCTCTCAAGGAAATGGAACGTTTGCGAGCTCTTCCTGATCACAAGTTAATCTGATCTCTTGTCAAACGTTTACTTAAAGTGTACTTCTCATCAACTTCAAGTATACATCAAGCAATAAATGACTGAGACTAAAAAAAGTAGAAGACGTTGTCATAAATGTACTTTGTGTTCACTTTATATCGTATATAATGTACTTAACTTATTAAATTTTAAATTAACTGATTGGCATTCAAATGGAAACAAAGTAGCGTGATTACAAATGTTCATAAGTGACCTCGTTTTAACCCAGTTCAATTTTAAATTCCCAATAACCGTTATAAGCAGTAATTTGAAAGGATCGTTTCTATGGCGGGTCCAGGATCGCCTTGTCACCGGTCTTCAAACTTTTCACTCGGTTGCATTATCATCTGAGTTATGCCTGCGTGCAAAATTTCAGTTCTCCAGCTTTATCGGAAATACTTTAATTTTGTGCTCAGAGCCTAACCATTACACACATCCCCCAATGCAAGTTAAGTAAAAGCGAGTAAAAAACACAACTGCTATTAACAACTGCGCAGAGCTTTAATTATTTGTTGTTTCTCTCACAGTAACATTGCCCCATGGTAACTGAAGTCTGCTCTTCTCATCCCCGTAACGGGGG
>JAZEWT010000016.1:21707485-21729202 GCA_036362905.1 Mordacia mordax | reverse complement strand
CTTGCGCCCTGTGTCTGCCGGGATAGGCTCCGGCTCAACGCGAACCTGTGCAGGACTAAGCGATTTCTGACAATGAGATGAGCGGGCTCATCTCGGCCTGGCCCACCTCCAGGGTGACTAAGTTATCTTTCCTCGCACAGACGTAAACGTTGTTTGTTATCAGCTGCTGCGGTTTACCTCCGTTTTTTCTTTACCTCCAGAAAATATAACGCATCAAACAAAGCAGAACGCAATTGCCTCTACCCTTCAAGGGACATTTTCATTTGTACCTCGTCCCTCCAACGCGGGCTGCCAGTGGAATGGCTGATCAGCGAGAGAGGGCCGGAGCGTCGCCTGATCAGAAAATAAATGAACACGAGGGGATATTGTGAGTGGGATTCTGAGCGGGTTACTCTCCCCACGCCTGCCGGCAGAGTCACAGCTCCTTCTTAACAACTCCCTCGTAAAGAGAGAAAAGGTTTTACCCTTTCTGGCAAGAAAGTTGCGAATTGGCTTCCATAACTGTTCTTTTGGGATAGCCGTGTCGAGTGGTCTTCCTCTTTCATGTCCCGCACGCACTCACAGCCAGTTTTGTTCCCTGTGGGATTCCTCAGGTGCACTGTACAGTGTCTAGTTACGTGCCCGAGTCATAGCCAGAGACTCGTCACAATCGGCCATGCCTCAAGAAGGCGCTGATGGCTCTCTGGTGATCAATTGTCAAGGTTAACGATGTTCGTCCACTCGTAGCAGTAGCAGCCAGCGGCGCTCTTAATGATTATGGGGGCCCGTGCAAAATTCGGTGATAACCCCACACACACACGCTGATTAAAAAGCACTGAATTCTTTCAGTGACTGTTTCATGATGGCCTTCAATTTCAATCTTAGATTTTACAAACGTATTTCAACAGAGCATACACGTAACTAATTAATTGTGCATCTATTGTGGAATTGGACGCGTGCCGAACGTTGATTGGCCAAATGGTCAATCATGGGCACCCCTACACCTCCCGTGGGAGAGGGGGCTGAGTAGCGTGGGGAGAGGGGGCTGCAGTAGCGTGGGGAGAGGGGGCTGCAGTAGCGTGGGGAGAGGGGGCTGCAGTAGCGTGGGGAGAGGGGGCTGCAGTAGCGTGGGTTTCTCTCCCCGTGGTTAAGCTCGCTAGTGGCGGTCGTGATGATAAACACTAATGAAGCAGCTGACACGCAGCGCGCGTTCTGTCCTCGCCAAGCAGAGCATTGTCACAAGGTTACGCAGAGGTAACCAGCGCTTCCTCCTCGTCACGCACAGTCGCCGAGCAAGGGTACGACCTCGAGTGCCACTTTGTTCAATAACGAAGTGTGGATTTCAAATAAACTGCATTCGCTTGTGTGCGTGCTTGTGGGTGAAAATACGACGGTCATAGATTCGCAACAAACACTGCGACTTGCTTATGCCTGTAATGACTCGTTTCACCAACTTCCCAGCTTAAACTCGTGGTTTTCTTATCGATTCAAGCCACTGAATCTATTTCCGCATTGCCATTCCCCATGCACAAGCGTGGAACGCGATTCACATATATTCATCGCCTTTTTAGTCACTTTATTCATCACCTTTGTTCATCACCTTTGTTCATTCACCACAAGCGTTGACATGACGTACTGTGAACAATCAAATAACATAACCCGATGGGCTCAGACCCTGTGACGGACGGCGTCATCACCTCCATGTGCTGCCCAGGGAACTGACTGCAGCTATCAATTGACGTCAGACGTGACATAGCGGCCCAGCCACACCAGCGGATGCGTGTGGGGCCACTCATTCAAGTAGGTGCCGGGTCACACGCTTTAGGGTTTAAAGTTTCAACTTTGTACAAATTGGTGCTGCGAGTTTGTTTACTTTTGATTTTCTATGCTGTTGCGTTGAACAATTCGAAACGTTTGCTGTGTCCCGGTTAGCCCGCATCCAGAGTCTGCAAACTCACTGGTTACTTACGTCTGTAATAATAAATATCTGTGTCTCTCTGCCTGCGGGTGGTCTGGTCACAGCTGCCGCTGTTGGACGGATCCGATCATAACTCCGGACGTGTGGGGTGAGGGGGAGGGGGGCGGGGGCTGCATCTGACTTGTGTCGGCATCCACGCTTGCCTGTGATGTTCAAACGACTTTGATATTGAACCGATCCATTGTTCCGCAGAGTCACCAGCCCGTTCACGGCTCATTAATAATAATAATAATGTTTGGTGCGCACACATCCGTAGTAAATTACTTTTCTCCCATACGAAATGCTTCGGATGACTGTTACAAAAACCAACATCATCGAGCTCATTAATTGAAACGAGCTTTCATGATTAACTTTTATTATCTAAGAACTACATGTAAATATTTAATTTTTACAGCAGAAAATACCCAGTGAGCTCGCAAGCTCTGGATGCGGGATGCGACAAACGTTCGAACTGACCAATCCAACAACCACAAGTATCATCTTCAACTTCATTCACAACTATCAATCCACTGCTGGATGAAAGCAGTGGCTGACTCTCACGGTTCGGCAGTGTAGCAATCCACCTGGCACCTGCAACACTCGCTCATGTCATTACTCCGACTCCTCTCTTCCATTCTTAGGCTGTCACTCAGTGTCCCTGCATGTTCGTATTAACGAATACGTGTTCAGTTCGGTATCAGCACTCGCGTAATCCTGTGGAGGTTCGTGGAGAGCCGGGGCCCAGTGCCGTCTTCACGCATGGACACGCTGGGCAGTTGCCCGGGGGCCCCACGAGCATCGGGGGCTCCATGCTAATCTATGTATGTTGTGACTTGCTGTCAATAAATAAATACTATATGAAGCCCAGTGCATTGCTTTGCCCGGGGGCCTGTAATGCTGTTAAGACGGTCCTGCCAGGCCCTCTCCCGCAGGCATAGGGAGCAATGCGGGGAGATACTTGTGGCAATATATGCAAAGCATGTGTGGCTTTTACAAACTAGACACATTGTGAAATGTGTCTAGTTTGATATTTTACGATCTTAACACGTGTATAATTGCCATAAATGGTAAAAACCTGTTCTACTTATTACATGTGTACACTGGCACAAAGTACCGATAGCTTAGCATTTATTTAATCTGAAAGCAACCGTTGAGCTCTGCAGCTATTCTTAACAGTTGTCCCAGAGGAAGAGGTAAGTGAGTTACAACATCTTATGGCACGACTTTTTCGTCGGAAAAATTAGCCTAGGGAGGAAAAAGTAATGAAAAGCGCGTTCTATTTAAACACGTTTTTACACGAGCAATTCTCTTGTAAAGTGCAAACCAGGCCATAAAACCTGCTCGGCTTCCAAGGTCTGACTGGATTGGGGTTTTTTTAATTGCGAAACAGTGAGGGGTAAGAGTGTATCAGTTTAACACCTCCTGCAATGTGACAAATTAATTATCGAGCTGCTTAGCTTAAAGCTGCCATATGTATTATTCATCACAAAGTTACTTTCTCACAGACAGTGATCATGTATACTGCGGGTTCACGGAGGTTATGTGTATTAACAGTGACTTACATTCGGTATTGGGATCACTGAGCGTTATTGGATAAAAACAAATTCTAACCACATTTCATTTTCACGCACATGGTGCCCCAAATGAAATTGCCGAACGGTGCGAGTGAAGCCTGCATCTCAGCTACGCGTGACGTTCTGTCACAAGTTTAACGAGTCACATCCCAATCGCGCGGTGCAATGAGTGTGGAACACCGCGAAGGAGGTGGGGGGGGGGAAGAGGAGCGGAGGGTTATTTAATCTAATTGCATTTTACAGTAAACCCTCGATTTAACGGACTTATTGGGGGAACGGATACGCGGTAGTCTGTGAAATCTTGATGTTAGCAAGATGGTGATTGCTTGCCAAGGATTCTCTTTCGGTATGGCCGTGTCCATCGCTCCTCCTTGCGTAGGAGAGAGGAGGAGCGCTCGACACGGCCATCCCGAAAGAGGAGCTTTGTTCAGCAATTATCATGCATTGAACGGCAAAATCCTTTATCCGTTCATATCCTCAGTCACTCATTATCAATACCCACTTAATCCTGTACAGGGTCGGGGGGGGGGGGGGTCATAGGCTATCCCGGATGACAAAGGGAGCAAGACGGGGGAACACCCAGGATGTGACGCCAGCACATCGCAGGGCACACTTTGGGGGCCAATTTACTCAGCAGGCCAGTTCACCCAGACAGCGGCGTGTATTTGGACGGTGGGAGGAAACCGGAGTACCCGGCGAAAACCCACGCGGGCATTATAAATATTATAATTAATTTCAAAAGATAGCTGCTGTCAAGCTGCTCTTTCGGGATAGCCGTGTCGAGCCTTCCTCTTCCTCTCTCCTCCGCGACATTCCGCCTCACAAGAGCGTCTTGGGGTCTCTCAGGCTCATCAGTCAGTTTGTGTTTAAGCTGGAAGGCAGGGTTGAGCGATGTAGCTCTTTTTAACAGTTGTCCAGCTGGGAGGGGTAAGAAAGTTAAGGGGTTCTCAAGGCACCGGGGACAATTTACTCGGAGGAATAGTTTTACCCAGGCAGCAGCGTATCATTGAATCCTGGTCGCACGCAGCAGCGGCAGCAGCAGCGGCCGCGCGCACCATCAATGAAGGCGCATTGTCGGTCACCTCGATGTACCGGTGTAGAAGGGAGAGAGGGGGAACACTCGACATGGTCAGCGCGAAAGAACAGCTGTGTCGAGCAATGCGCATCACAAATGGTAGCTGTGAACACGTCCATCAGTCGCTGCACCCACATCATTATGATCCCTTGGCAGTTGCTTTGCACGAGTGGCTTTTGCCAGCGGTTGTAGATGTGAGCCCGCGTGATGGCCAGTGAATGGCGGTGCCGATTTTCACCCTGTGTGGTTGGGAGTGTTTCGGACCTCCCTGGTTTTTGCGACCACATCGAAGCCAAACATTCTCCCTGTCATCTCGTGAGTCGAGGACACTGACCGCTCGTCCTCGCGCAGTCCGTTCCAAACTGCGCGGCATTCCCAGCAATGTGCGGTATTCCCAGCTATGTGCGGTATTCCCAGCTATGTGCGGTATTCCTAGATATGTGCGGTATTCCCAGATATGTGCGGTATTCCGAACTGTGCTGTATTCCTAGCTATGTGCGGTATTCCCAGCTATGTGCGGTATTCCGAACTGTGCGTTATTCCCAGCTATGTGCGGTATTCCCAGCTATGTGCGGTATTCAGAACTGTGCGGTATTCCCAGCTATGTGCGGTATTCCCAGCTATATGCGGTATTCCGAACTGTGCGGTATTCCCAGCTTTGTGCGGTATTCCGAACTGTGCGGTATTCCCGACTGTGCGGTATTCCCAGCTATGTGCGGCTGCCCACAAAGGAGACGGTCCACATTTTTGTTGTTGTATTTTCGTTAACAGAGGTCAGACCATAATGGATTTTTTTGTATGGTAATTCAAACCTCCCTGCTCAGCCAAAAGACCATTAACATAAATTACCGTCGATTGCAGTCGTAGATCATCAGCGTAGCTCATCTCCATAACTCCTTGCGTGAGCAAGCAGCTCTCCAAGCCCGCGCAGTTTGTAAATGTAATTGGTTAATTCATTGCACACCCTTTGAATCGCGTGAAACGTGTGAACTGATGATGAGTGACGCAAGGCACCGCAGCACGCAGTAGATTAAAGTGTGTGTGTGTACAGTTTCTAGATGTACGTAAGACATTGCGGTGTCGCGGTGATTGACGCAGTGAGCTGTGAACCAGGAGACTCGAGTTTAATTCGTATACCACTGTGAATCAGGATTGCGGGATCGGTCTGATTTCGAAGGAGGAGGCTCTCCATGAATATCTCTCCGTTTCCCTGGCGCGAGGCAGTTTATAATGCCCGGGTTTTTGCCAATTACTCGAGAAATGCAGTCGTTCTTATCCTCTTCATTCCCACGATATGGCCCGGATTTTGTGCCTCCAAGATGGCAACCCCCCTCTTTACATCCGTGTTGACGAATGGCCTCTGACCGGCGGATTCAGGCGACTGGTTGTGAGTCCAGTGCCAGGTTAATCGTAATCTGCGATTCCTCAATCGCCATCAACACCAACACCGCACAGATGTTTATCATCGACGTGCGATGGAACGATAGAGAACGAATTATTTATTTGAATGGACAAACAATGAGCAGCCGCATTCAAAGCGGCTGCTCCGAGAGGGGCAGCTCTTGTGAGCAATTATGGCACCGGTGAGCTGGATCCTCGCATCGCAGTAATAATACATTTTATTTAAGGCGCCTTTCTGGGCACTCAAGGACACCGTACATAATTAAAACACATTAAAAAGAAGCAACAATAAAAATAATATATAAATATAAAAAACAATTCATATAAAAACAATTCAACAAGACAGAGCAATTTGCATCAGACTGAATAAGCAGATGAATAGATGTTTATTATGACATTATAAAACACCCAGTAAGCTTGTAAACTCTGCATGTGGGATTCCTGCGACACAACAAATGTTCGAACTGACCAAAGCAACGACATCCACAGTCACAATATAAGTAAACGCATTCCCGGCACCAATTTTCGCAAAGATGAAACCCATTCATAATCATAAAGTGAACAGTAACACACAAACTTGCACGCTGGAAAAACGACCAATTATTCCAATACATTGAAAAGGGACGCGGAAGAGTAACGGTGTAACCGAGCGATGAAAATACATTTAAGAAGTTCATTGTGTAACAAAATTGACGTTGAGGAACAGCTGTCATCTAGCAGTGGATCGACTTCGCTGGCTTGCTGTGGGGCAGCGCGAATATCATTGATTTCTAGTGAATGAAAATCGCTCTCCACAGCTGCTCGTTCGGGATTGCCGTTTCGAGCGTTCCTGCTGTCTCTTTTACGACGTTTCGCCTCCCACGTGAGAGCCGCCCTTAGTAAATGTCACGGACACGTGTGCAAGGCACAGGCTGCTCAGGCTCCGTACACGCGCTCCCCGGATACCAGATCCATCTGTCTGTACGCCACGCGAGGGTTTTAGAGGCACACTAAAATGTCAGTTGGGGGCACGGGGGCATTCTTAATTCGGCAATTGTAGCGTAAATGTTATTGTTCGGGAGCAGATGTTCCTTGGAGGAGAGAGACCTCCTGTTATTTGCTTTCTCATTTAAGCCACGAATTAAAGTAGCAAATGCGAAAGGTTTGGCCTCCTAATTAGAGTGAAACATTGATGTCACAGGTAAGAGACAAATTATAATTTTAATGATTGGTGCAGTGGTTAGCGCTGACGCCTCACAGCAAGAAGGTCCCGGGTTCGAGTCTCTCGGCTCGGGTGCCTTTCTGTGTGGAGTTTGCATGCTCTCCCCGTGTCCGCGTGGGTTTTCCCCGGGTACTCCGGTTTCCTCCCACAGTCCAAAAGCATGCTCCTGGATAGGTTGATTGGCTCGCAGACTAAAATTGTCCCGCAATGCCCGGCGATGGACCGGCGTCCCGTCGTCGGGTGTATTCCTCCCTTACGCCCTGTGTTTCCGGGATAGGCTCTGGCTCACCGTGACCCTATATAGGATTAAGCGGTTTCAGATAATGAGATGAGATGAGATTCTGATAGTTATTTTTTTAAATAACGTTTCGGTTGACACGTGTGTCAACAGCGTGCAGACTGTGAATTCTAAGCCTAGCCGACCCGGAGACAGAGCGATTCTTTTGATTTTCTTTTTCATTCAACTTCAACAATAATTCGGATCGTGGGCAGACAACGAGGTGAGTGCCGCACTTCCGAAAAGTTGCACACCCTGAGCCAGTGGTGGACATTCCACGTTCCTATGGCTGGGAGCTAGTTGAGCCACAGGACCGCCACTGCTGATGTGCCCCACAATGTGTAGTGCCCGGGCTGACTCAATCTACTGAACATGGGTTTGAGTTCGTAAATTTGGCTTTGCGAGCCACTTGCCGCACCTGCCGGGCAGTGGTCGTCTGGAGAGTGAGCTCATAGTGGTTGTTGAGGACAACGATTCTAACATCTCATCTCATTGTCTCATCTCATTGTTTCATCTCATCTCATTATCTAAAAACCGCTTAGTCCTGTCCAGGGTCGTGGTGAGCTGGAACCTATCCCGGGCGCAAGGCAGGGATGTACTCACCATAGGACGCCAGTCCATCACCGGGCACTGCGGGCAATTTAGTCTGCAAGCCAATTAACCTATGCAGCAGCATGTTTTTTGGTCTGTGGGAGGAAACCGGAGTGCCCCGCGAAAACCCACGCAGACACGGGGAGAGAACATGCAAACTCCACACAGAAAGGCACCCGAGCCGAGATTCGTACCCGAGCACTTCTGGCTGTGAGGCAACAGCGCTACCCACTGGGCCACCGTCCCGCCCGACAACAACAATTCTTAACCTCATTTAATCGGACTTTAGCATGAGATTAAAAACGTGCGAGATGCTCCTCCAAATCTAGTGAAGGTCACAGCAACAGACCTTTACGAGAGAATTGCTCGCTTTGTTTATGTTCTTGCCGCTAAAAAGGCGGCGAAAGGGCAATGGATTGTAATGATGCAGGTTTTCACGGCTCGATGCATGATAATTGCTTCGAAAAGCTGCTCTTTCGGGATAGCCGCGTCGATCGCTCCCCCATCGCGACGGAGAAAGGGGGTTGATCGACGCGGCTATCCCGAAAGCGCAGCTTTTCGAAGCAATAATCAGGGCAATGTATTGTTTGTTATTCTGATCCTGTAGGCAGCCAATTTGCTGCAAAAGAAGGAAAGCATATCTAATTAAATAAAAAAAACAATCAATATATATCTTTCTGATTTTAGTTATTTCTGTGCGGCGGTGGGGGGGGGTTTCCACCGTTCCATAATATCCCCGTCAAATAATCGAAACGGGTGAGATTATGAAATCTATCGCTCCAGCCGCTGTTGTGAAACACAAGGGGTCACGGCCGCGCTGAGGTCATCCGGAGCGGCTATCGAGCCCTCTCCGCGGCACCTCGCCGATAGCAGCCACGTACCTTTCTCGACGAGACGAGAAATAAAACAAATAGGAGACAAACACTAAATAAATAAATAGAAATACGGCCCGGGCCCCTCTCCTTTGTGCGTTCAAAACGTGGCGTTATCGATCCTCACGCTGGAGCGAAATTAGCAATGGGGGCGAGGAGGAGGGGATCTTGGCAAAGCAGAGATAGCACCGAGACAGACTTCATAAATCACGCGCTCGCTTATCTGCGGGAGCTGCAATCAGCCCGCGCCATCGGATACCGAGGCATCTCCAGCTGAGATAATTCCACGGAGTAAGAAAGATAAGCAATGGATGGTGGATCGATTTTGGGGTTTTTTTCATGGCAAGGACACGGGATTGTCTGGGATTCCTGGCGTGCGCTCCTGCTTAGGCGCCGGTGGGATATTTTTTTTGTTATTTCTAGAAGTGCCGCTGAGACTCACTGTGAGGGCAGCGTGGTGGCGCAGTCCGTAGCACTGCCGCTTCAAAAGTAAGAAGGTCCTGGGTTCGATTCCCGACTCGGGTGCCGTCTATCTGTGTGGAGTTTGCGTGTCTCCCCGTGTCCGCGTGGGTTTTCTCGGGGTACTAGGTTTTTTTCTCCCACAATCCAAAGACATGCTAGGTTAGTTGTCCTGACTAAATGTTCCTTCGTGCCCCGAGATGCTGTAACTTGCTTACCCCCTTCCCGCTAGACAACTGTTAAAATGAGCTGCATGGCTCAAAGGTTCTTTCTGGCTCGAGTAAAAGCTGAATTGGATGGGTGAAACTGGCAGGGCACATGGCGAGGTGATGAGTGCAGTACAACAGTGACTGATGACAGGTTACGTGAGCTGAACGTGTGGCTGTTACTCCAGACTGGTCACTTGGGTGACCTGACACTCGGGGCCACGCGATCTGACACTCGGGGCCACGCGATCTGAAACTCGGAGTCACGCGATCTCGTGGATTAATTTAGCGGTGTTGCTGCCAGACCTTTCCTGGCTCTGCTTCCGAATTCCAGATTCCGGATTGGCAGCTTTCAAAGCCAACCAATAGCTACCCCGGATAACGTGGCGTCGCTCCTGATTTTCTCATGTAGACTTCGAACAACTCAGCGACTCGGATCAGTGAGCGAGTAAAAGCCACCGCGTGCCAGTCTGGAGACTGGCCAGATGAAATTACCCGGGGCCACTCTTGCCAAACGCTCACCGATGCAAGACGGTGAGTGCGGAGATGTTTGCCTCCGTTACTCCTCTCTCACCGCGGATGCTGCGGTTGTGTTGTAATGGTGAGCACACCCGACTTTCACAAGTCAGAGGTGAAAGTAAGCCGGTACCGCCCGATACAGGGTACCGGCGAGAAGGTGGCCCATGCATTCGGAGCGCTATGGGTGGGAAGCCTGGCAGTTACAAAATTAAATTAAAGTTACCATCACTCCTCCTTCTAAACCACATGGCCTAGTGCAGGTTTTCACTGCTCGATCAACGTTTTCAGGGCTCGATGTATGACAGTTGCTCTCCATTGCTGATCTTTCAGAATAGCTGTGTCGCCTGCTCACTTCGTCCTCCCTCAGCCACAGTTGAAACAATGGTGCGAGTTTCTGCAAATGGCTCTCAGCACCCCGCGCGTTCACCCGGCGGCGGTGCCGCGCACCACCTGGCTACGGTCAGGGTCAGCGTAGAGCAGGAGGACACAATTGCGTTTAGAGTCACCATTCTCAACCAGTGGGTCGCGACCCACTGATGGTGTGGGTAGCGAGCGCCACCGAGGAGTGGAGATCCGACTCAAATAGGCCAAGAGTATCTCGAGGTGCAAGACGTTGAGAACCCCTGGTTTCGAGGGGGCTCTCTAGAATTCACTCCTACTCTTCGTGGATGCCCTTCCACCAGCAGTGATGTGAACAGAGAATTGCAGGGGCTACACCTTTACCAACTGTGCTCCAAAATATGCCAGGAGGTGGCAACGTGTGTCAGTGGAAGTTCCACGGTGGGGGGCGGGGGCAGTGCAGTTATGCAACAATATCACATCATTACAATGTGATATTGTTGTGTTATGGGAGACGGTAGTGTAGCGGTTAGAGCGCTGCTACATGAACTCGGAATCCCCACTTCGATTCCCGCTCAAGGCCACCAATAACAGTGCCGATTTTCTGGGCCTCCCCTAGGTCGACTCAACCTCAAATGAGTACCTAGTGCGGTGTATAAACATCACAATTAGGGATACAAACGTAGCCAGGTGTAGTTCTGACCACCTAACCCCTCGTGTGCCCTGCGGTGTTCATCGACGCTTGCTGACACCACTTGACCCGACAACCGGTTAAACTATACGGGACTTTGTTGGTGATATTGTTGTTGCATTTTCGCGAGCCATCGGATTGTCTTTGCGTGGTTGTGCCGGTCTCTGTGTAGGTGTAGAGGTCTTTGTGTAGGTGTAGGGGTCTCTGTCTAGGTGTGGAGGTCTCTGTGTAGGTGTGGAGGTCTCTGTGGGTGTAGAGGTCTCTGTGTAGATGTGGAGGTCTCTGTGTAGGTGTAGGGGTCTCTGTGTAGGTGTGGAGGTTTCTGTGCAGGTGTAGAGGTCTCTGTCTAGGTGTGGAGGTCTCTGTGTAGGTGTAGAGGTCTCTGTGTGGGTTTATGGGTCCTCATGTGAGTCCATGGGTCTCTTTTTATAGTCTATGGATCGCAGCGTAGGTCTAAACTCAACTGTCTAAGAGAGAGCGATCAGATGGTCGCCTCGCGTGACGCAGTCGCGGCTTCTGCACGCAACGCGGGCAGGTGGTGACGGTGCGAGAGTGCGCAGCACAAAGGAAACATTTACAAGCAGCCGCGACCGCAGCCGTGAGGCCCTCGCCTTCGCAGCTTCTGCGGGAGCAGCGACAGCGAATGGACGAGTTCGCTGCCTCCCCGCTTGCGCGGTGGAAATCCCAGCCGCCTCGTCTGAGTTACGAGCCGAGTGGTAATGATGATGAGGTCACCCACGCCACAGACACGGAGCACTCTGCACGATTGGGCTCTCGTCAAATGCAAACACTCTCTTAATTAAAGGCGCAGTACGGCCAGGTAGGCGGCTGTGAGACACCGACACTCGTCGCGGTCGAGATCACGATTTAAAAACGAACCTGCCGGGGAGACAGCCTTGGTTGAAGATCGCGCCGCAGAAACTCCCGCAATCGGGGCTGTGATAAAGCAGCGAATTCCACTGAGAGAAGGCCCTGATATCCCTTCGGTTCAGAACACGGTGCCAACGTTAACCCAACGTCGGCTTTGAAACTGGGAGGTGACCCCCTCGCTCAGTGTTGCAATGACAGGCGTACCAGGCTCCCAAACATATTGCTCTCGATGTCGGTGGAATTGCGCTCAAGAGCTGCTCTTTTCTTGCTATCCCAAAAGAGCAGCTCTTGAGAGCGCGTATTCTATTGCTGCGCTCGTACGCAGAAGTCAAATCAAGTTTAGAGTAAGATTCAAGGTGCTTGTTTTTCATCGTTATGTTTTTGTAACGATGTAGGTTGTCACGATTCAACGTGTGAGAATTGCTCTCCGTAGCTGCTCTTTCGGAATAGCCCTGTCTAGTATTGCTTCTCTGTCAACGTTTCGCCTCCCAGAAATATCGCCTGGTTCGTAGTGCAGGGCGCTAACCGCCACACTACCGCTCCACGCAGTCGCAGCCGCAGGAAGATCCGCGACGCACACCCCAGCAATATCCCCTCTCTTACTCACTTTGCGACCCCCTCGGCGCTCCCCTTCCTTCTCCCTTCCAGGTGTGACTCCGGCCCTCCAGGTGAGACTCCACCCCTTATAGGTGTTGTTCCGCCCCCGCCCCCCGCCACACGAACGTCTCCGCTGCTTTGAACATTCATGGCTCATCCTGAGCCTGACTTGAACGTAAGAAATGGGATTTGACTTGAGCTGGATCAGCGTCGTTTCCCCTGATGATTATCATAATCTCATATTTATTCCATTCAGAAAAGGCACCACCAAGGACTGGTCGATCGAGCAGGGCCTCGCTCAGATTTTATTTTTTGGGAGAGTGCAGTATTTGAACATACGGCCCATTTTCATTTTAAGCAGTGTTTTGTTTGTGATGGGAAATGGAAACATGCGGACAAAACAAAGCGGTTCATGCCATGGGTGAACTCTGAAAAAATCCGCACAGATGGATTTACAAACTCATTTGCTTTACTGCCCACTCGTAGCCTGACAGCTTAAAATCTCATCTCATTGTCAGAAACCGCTTAGTCCTGTACATGGTCGCGGTGAGCCGGAGCCTATCCCGGCAGACACAGGGCGCAAGGCAGGGATATACCCACGATGGGACGCCAGTCCATCGCCGGGCACTGCAGGCAATTTAGTCTGCAAGCCAATTAACCTATGCAGCAACGTGTATTTTTAACTGTGGGAGGAAACCGGAGTGCCTGGCGAAAACCCACGCGGACACGGGGAGAGAACATGCAAACGCCACACAGAAAGGCACCCGAGCCGAGATTCGAACCCGGGAAATTCTTGCTTTGAGGCGACGGCGCTACCCACTGGGCCACCGTGCCGCCCACAGCTTAAAATGTGATCCACATATACTTCATCCACACACCCTTGTCCACAAACTCAGCTCGATCCAAAGTACCAGGCGTTGCCCACACCTGTACATGAGAACGCATCACCGCAATCCCACTCGCTCCGCTGGTTCCTAATCCAGTTCTGGATCGATTCACCGTCGAACCCTGTTAAGGATCTTCCCGGAGCTGCCTCCACCTCTGCCTTTACCCTCTCCACACTCGCTCTGCTGGTTCCTAATCCAGTCCTGGATCGATTCACCGTCGAACCCTGTTAAGGATCTTCCCGGAGCTGCCTCCACCTCTGCCTTTACCCTCTCCACACTCGCTCTGCTGCAGCAACCCAGGCTCGCTATCAAAGTCTAAAGTCGACCTGGAAGATCGTGCATTCTCCTCTGCTGCCTCATCGTCTGGAACTCCCTTCCCCCAGCCGTGCGTGCTGCCGACTGCCTGCCCCCATTCGAGCGCAGCCTGCAGACCGTATGGCCAAGTTCCGCGAACACTGGGATGATACAGAGTGTGATCAGTGCTCTCCGTCGTTGTTCTTTCGCGATAGCCGTCTCGAGTGTTCCTTTTCCCTCTTTCGCGACGTTTCGCCTCCCACGCTGGAGGCATCGTCAGGCGCGGGAGGCGAATGAGAGCGAAGGGGATGCTTAGTGACACACGGCTGTAGCGAAAGAACAGTGGTCTAACGCTGCACATAATTACAGTCCACGCGCTGTAGTTCCTATCGGTGTATTTTTAAAGGCGCGCGACCTTAATGCGATGGGGCAACATGCAAATCCTCGTGAGGAATTACCATAATGTCTTGTTTGGGCTAATTAAATGCATTTCAATTCCGACGGCAATGTCCGAAGCAATCTAAGTGATGGATTTCTCTGTGACACCTCGGTCCGTAGGCGATGTTCTGTTTCCCATAAAAGTTAAAAGGTTTTCAGTGTGGAGAGTGAAGCGATGGCGTTAAATGAATGGTTGCTTTAACTGCTACTGGCGAGCTGGGCACAATCTATGCGGAATGATGTGCAGGCGGCTCCGCTACGCATGTTTTGTGGAATTTTAATTTTGTTCTTTTAAAGTAGTTTTTCTTCTTCTATAAACTCTTTGTTTTAAACGAAATCACAAGTCGAGGAACACTGCAAGGAAATGACGCCTTTGAAAAAACGGAACCCCTCGTTATGAACAATAGATGTCCGGTTGTAGCGCAGAGCGACGCAGTATTCCTTCGAAAAGGAATCAAAAGAGCGAGGAATCATTCCTGGAAGTGGCTGCGTGGTGGCTGCCCCTTGCTTTTGAAGCGGTGTTGCTATGAGCTTGGAGCTACAGTCACTGCCATCGTTGAACCAACTTAGATCTCAATGAGTATCAAACAGGCGGCCCAGATGCGGTTGTATGACTCGATTTGGTGTTTTTGAAGAGTTGCACAATACTCCTCGTTCTTCTTGGTATACCAACACAACAGTCCCATGCCACTGGTGCACCTCCGTGTGAATGTATTGTGCTGTGCAATCTTGGGCGCTTCTCTTAATTTCATTACTATGAGCTTGTGTTTCACCTTTGTACAGGTTGGTGGTGTGAGTTTGCTAAATTGTGGTATTTAAGTGTTACCGTTTATTTAACGATTACAGTCAGAGTCTCATGATTCACACCTTGTTGCTGTCAGTGTATTTGCCCCTGAGTGGCATGCGTTGTTGTTGCGTTGGTCAGCTGCTCCGACGTCTGTTGTGCCGCAAGAATCCCGCATCTGGAGCTTGAGAGCTCTCTGGGTACTCTCTGATGAGGGGCGGGGGGGGGGGGGTGTGTGTGAAAGTAAGCCGGTACGGTCCGGTACAGCATACCGGTAGGAAAGCGTCCGAAGCATTCGGTAACAATACAGTGGGGAAGGGGGGTTGTGATACTCTCCGTAACTTTAATAAATGTAAGTCGCTTTCACCACCTTGCAGCAAAAGACACCGTTGTACTACACTCCCATGCTTCCCGCTGTTGCCAGCCGTGCAAAAACACCGTGCTCAATACAGTACAAGCTCGATTTAACGGACGTCTATTGAATGGACTTCGGAAGCAACGGACCCTGTTTGTTGCTTCTGAAGCAGTGGTCTGAAATGTCTATTATTGGAAATAATTATAGGAAACAAGAGACAATATATTTTTCTCTTCTTGTTTATGCTACTAGAAACATGCATTGTTCTGTTTAATGGTGTTCATAATATATAGGTTGTTCTAATATATGGTAATTACTTTGTATATAAGTTCGTCACATAAACATCCAGATTTCGCGGCCTTCCAGGCACCCTTTCCCCCTATGCATCCGTTAATTCAATGGTCTACTCTGCGGTCAGTCTTACCCCGTGACCTACAGAGCATGGAGACGCTCTCATCCAGCAGTGGAATGACACGTGGGCGGCACGTGTGCGCTGTGCGATGGTTTGAGATCGACCATTTCGCTCCCGGTGCTATGTTTAACGTCTTGCCGGCACGGGAACAAATCATTTAATCTTTGTATCTACTGCTCCGTGTGTCAGTGAAATGGGGTCGCGCTCCAAAACAGGATCCAACCTGTAAGATGACGTACATAGAGATGTCGCTTACCTTTTCTGGTAATAGAACAAGGGTTAAGATCTTAAGACAACAAATAGACAACTTTCACTAAGTGTCAAACTTGATGCGGTGTATGCTTGCCGCTTAGCATGCTTGGCTGTTTGCAAACTTGAAACTTTGTCAAAAGTGTCTGTTTGGTGTTTTTAATATATTCACACTTGTACTATTTCCAGAAAGGGCATAACCTCTTACTTTTTACATCATCTGGTTACTGACAAAAATGTTTTTGTGAATATGTTTAGTTTTAAGAAGCAATGCTGTCTGGATCTTGCCATGATAGACACAATCACGGTAGTGGGGAAGTTACTTCAGACTTGAAGCGATAGGAGGATCAGTCGTTTGGATCCAAGGTGCGAGAAACTGCTGAGATATGAATGAATCTCTTTTGAACAGCAGTCTAACGGAGTGGGGTAAGCAGACAAAGGGCACAAGGTAGAGTTATACCGAGGCTGGAATGCCAGTCCATCGCAGGGCATCGAGGGAAATTTACTCACCAGCCCACTTAACTTCGGCAACAAAAGCAGCATGTCTTTGGAATGCGGGAGGAAACCGAAGTACCCGGAGAAAACCCACGCGGACATGGAAAGAACATGCAAACGCTCCACAGACGGGCACTCGAGCCGGGAATCGAACCCGGGATTATTGCTGTGAGGCAGCAGCACGACTCACTGAGACACCGCCCATACCTGGATGTCCACTGTTATCACAGCAGAATGTACTTAGTGAGCTTGCAAGCTCGCAATGCGGGATTCCTGCGATACAGCAAACGTTTGGAATAAAAGAAACGAAGCAAATAAAAAATAATAACTTGCAAACTGTTTATTGAGCGTTTTCTCAACTTGATAAATATACAAAATGATTTGTCACTGACAGCTACAAATCAGCTCCCACACACTATCAATGAAATTCTCATCTCTCATCTCATTATCTGAAACCGCTTAATCCTATATAGGATCACGGTGAGCCGGAGCCTATCCCGGAAACACAGGGCGTAAGGCAGGAATACACCCGACGACGGGACGCCAGTCCATCGCCGTCAATGAAATTCTTCCGAAGGCAAATCATGTGTTGGAGAGAGCGCAGCAAAACCCATGCGTATGCATGATTTTTCTTTCCTCGTGAATATTTGTTGGATGTGTGTTAGAATTCCTCGTATGAGCCGCTCTTTTGGGATAACCGTGTTGAACTTTCCTCCTCTGCAATGATGTGGGTTTTCACGGCTCGATGTCGGGTGAGAATTTCTCTCCATGGCTATTGTTTCGGAGTAGACATGTCGAGCGCTCCTCTCATTCTTGCAACGTTGCGCCTCCCACGTTGGAGGCAGGGCGCCTGATGATGCCTCCAACGTGGGAGCGACACGTCGTGAAGGAGAGAGGGGGAGCGCTCGATACTCTCTTATCTGTCAGTTTGTATTTAAGCTGAGAGGAACCGATGCGTTACGTTTATCTTTTTACCAATTGTCCAGCGAGGAGGAGTAAGCAAGTTATGCAATCTTATGTTAGTTTATGTTTATATCGCATCATGTCAATACTTAACTGTGAGTCTATAACGCTCTACCACACGACAGCACTCATCAGATCAAATGAACACGTGGGTAATGGTGAAAATGTATTTGTTTTGATGATCGCTTCCAAAAGCCGCTCTCTCGGGATAGCCGCGTCGATCGCTCCTCCTCTCTCTCTCCCGATCGACGCGGCTATCCCGAAAGAGCAGCTTTTGGAAGCGATCATCACGCACCGAGCCGTGAAAACCCTACACCATTAAAATGTATTTGTTTCGATTGGGACAGCAGCCGGAGCGATAGACACGACGAGCAAACTTTTGACAATGTAATAGATGCACTCATGTAGATTTATTCGATTCCGTGCACAATAACTGCTTTCCAACCATGTTCTTTTTGGATATCCAGAAAGACCTGGGAAGATAGAAAGTTTCAACGAAATACTGGCAAAGCATCAGACGATATTCCTTTGACGTTGGGTAACATGGAGCTCACCTCCCTCCACTCAGTCTCAACGCGTCTGAGGAGGTCTCAAGCTGGAGAGCAGCAATCGAAGGACAGGGGTAAATGTTTAATTATTGCAGCAGAAAGTACCAAGTGAGCTTGCAAGCTCTCGATGTGGGATTCCTGCGACACAACAAACATTCAGGACAGACCAACGCAACAACAGGAGGAGGAGGAGGAGGAGCGCTCCATACGCCAATCCTGAAAGAACATCTTTGGAAAGCAATTCTCATTTTAATACAGAGAAAATTAGCTGGAGATTGCAGCAGCATCGGGTATTGACAAAAGCTCAGCTGTCGCCACGTCTGAGATTATTTCGGCTCGATGGCAAATTTTAAGCAAAAAGGCAGCAACCTTCACAAATGAATATTTTATGCAGCAAAATGTGTTTGTGGGGGGCGATGGGGGCGGGGCGCTGTGAAAATAGCAAATAAAACACGCGCTGGGGAGTTTATATCGTTAGATGATTGGGACCCTCAGCATGAAAGATTAACAAGCCACGTTATGCATTATGAATGTCCGTACTCAGAGGCGTTCGCGCTGGGAAACCCAGCCTGTGATCACGGCTGCCTGCTATCGCAAGCTGGGCAAGCCTGCCGAATGGAAGAGCTCAAGTCCCACGTTGTCACGGAATGTCCCGTGTCCCTGCAAGTGACTGCTCCGATGTACAAAACAACTCCGTTGTATGTGTTTAGGGAGCAACGACAGAATTGCTATTAAACAAACGTAAAACTAAATGCTTAAACGCTGAAGGGAGTTATTGCTAGGGGTGGCGGTAGCAAGAAGTGATGCCGCCTCACTGCAAGCAGCTAGCCCCTGCAATTGACTATCCCAGGTATAGCCCGGCCTTGCATCCTGTGTCTGCCAGGATAGACTCTGGATTCACTGCCACCCTGTGCAGGATTATGCAGGGAGTGAAAACGGAAAGTATTCACGCACGCATTTATCAGTCTGTAAGCTCCGTTAATTGAAGCAGAGGATGCTATAATTGCACGTAGGGGACACGTGGAGACACGTGGGAGACACGTGGAGACACTAACGGCCAAGTGACGTTGGGCTCAGACACAACCGTTTGTTCTGCTCAAACCCGGCGTAACAATAATAATTGCACTTCGAGAACACTTTTCACCCGAGGGTCACAAAGCGCTGCACAGAACTGCGGAGAGAACCGCATTGCAACAACGAGATAAGAACTGAAAATCAGCAAAAATAACATTTTTTTGGGTTGTTTTTTGTGTACAAATCCGACCTGTGGAGAGAACTGCATGTCAACAATACATCCGGACAGTTCTACTGAAAATCAAATGGTAGCAATAAATGACAGGAACAACATTATTCTTCAGTTACTCTTAGCCTGCGAATGTTTCAGCAAATGCGTGGTTTATTAATATTCATGTTTTTTATGTTAACCTTCCAGGGCAGTAGTGCAGCATCCCTTAAGATCGCCGTACTCGTGCTTTTGAATATTGATGTACAGAGTGGTTCAGATGTCTTGTGACTCCACACGCGTTGGTATTAAAAATGCAAACAATTCCACGGGGTCACAAAAGATTTGGACCATCCTCTAAAGTCTTTGTCTCCATGTGGCCGTGTTCATACAGCACCAGGGACCTCCCGTGTATTGTAGCTATGCGACATGGTTGCCATTCAGTGGGTCTCAGTTCCCGCTTAATCCTATACAGTCATGGGGGGGGGAGTCGGAGCCTATCCCGGCAGACAGAGGGCGTAAGGCGAGGCCATACTTAGGATATAATGCCAGTACATCGCAGGGCACTTTTTGGGGGGCAATTTACTCAGCAAGCCAATTAACCTAAGAAGCAGCGTGTCTTTGGGCGGTGGGAGGAAACCAGAGTTCCTTGCGAAAACCCACGCGGACACGGGGAGAACACGGAAACTTTACACAGAAAGGCACCCGGGCGGGGAATCGAACCCGGGACCTTCTTCCTGGAAGGCGCAGAGATATCACCACTGCACCACCGCACTCCCTCGGCATGATGGCGCAGTGGTAATGTCTACCATTAACTCAATATATAGATGTGTATTATTACAGTAGAAAGTACCCATTGAGCTCTCATGGTCTAGATGCGGGATTTGTGCGCTATAACATATATTCTAAACGACCAATGCAACGTTCAAAATCAGTGTGATTAAATACTCACAGCTCCACTTTGTGCGCACATGAAACCCGGAACATAATCGTGAAATTAACAGCGAGGCTCAAAATTGCACCAAATCACAGAACTAATAATTCCAATACATTCGTGAAAGACAATGTATAAAAAATACATTGAAGAAGCTTTTCGCTTAACAATAGCAAAGACCAGATGCTGCACTTCAGCTGATGTCACGACGAGCCTCCAGCGCATGGCAATATCGCTGCAGAAACGAGGAGCAGCAGCCACAGAGGAATATCCTGAAGAGTTCTGCTATTACTAGCGACGAATCAGTCTCAAAAAGCCTGAAGATGCCGCGCGTTATAAATTGTTTATTTAAATTTCTAGTGAAAACTCGCTTTAGCGACATCTCTCGCGTAACGAATTAAATGAACTCTCCGTGGAGACAGGGCTACTGATCTCTCCGCTTATACAAAGAGAGTCCCGCGGCCTGGCCACGAGTGCTTCGCGTGCAGGATCGTCCACGTGGCTTGTTAAAGCCCCCTCCCGTCGCGTCTCTAAAACCCAGTGGCACGGGACACCAGTGGGCGTGTAATAGTAAAATGAAAGCAATATTAAAATGTTGCTGGCAACTTTATTAACCTGAAATAAAGAAGGGCGATAAAACAAAAATGGATGAGAAATTCGGAAAAAATCAGGGATCAATGAAACAATATAATATATTATATGTATTACACATTATGTGTATTACATGCACTGATAATTGTGCATTTCAATATTATTGTGGAAAGTCTGATTATTGTACTTGTTTTTCTGCAGCGATGTGAATGTTATTTAAAAAAAAAACAAATCTTATTGCTGCTGATTTTCCGTTCTAGTGCCATTGTTGTTGGCGTGCCATCCTCTCCGCAGCTCTGTGAAGCGCTTTGTCATCCTCGGGTGAAAGGCGCTCATTGAACGCAATTATTATTATAAGACATACGCACCACCCTGCAGTGCAGGCCCACTGCAGCTAAAAAAGACAAAACATTTCAGCCAAAGCATTCACAAACGACTGTGAATGCCTCCATGTCGCGAAAGACAGAGCAGAAACGCTCGACACGGCAACGCTCATCACACACTGGGGCCGGTAACGAACCGACATCGCTCGCAGTTGACGCAAGTCCGCACGCGTTCCCCCCGTCTCCGGCGCGTCCCTGCAAGATGCCCTGCGTGAAGGTGTTAAATCGGCACGCTCAAGGCACGGAGGGGACGATAATGAGATCAGCGAGAGGGCATTCGCACGGATCTGGGTTTTTTTTACATGAAGACCTGCATCAATTACCGAGGCGGGATGTCAGTGCAGCCCATTGGCTCAGGGGGAGACAGCCCCCTGAGCCAATGGGAGAGCATCGACTACACCGGCATAGAGGTGGAGCAATGAACAAAGCGTCTGTGAAGGAGGAAATCCAATCTTGCGTCTCGCGAGAACCACCCACTCACTAACCACCCACACACTTACCCACCCACCCACCCACTAACCACCCACCAACTTGCCCACTAACCCACCCACCCA
>JAZEWT010000016.1:21669102-21686732 GCA_036362905.1 Mordacia mordax | reverse complement strand
ATGCCCCCCCCCCGCTACCAAAGACAAAGCCGCCCCCCCCCCCGTCCCCCGTATATTATTAACAGACTGTTGGGTCAAGTGCTGGTCGCGAACACTTTTAAAGTCTGGGATGAAACATTACGGGGCGGGTGCCCAGCAGCACCACGTCCGACTGCCGTTAGCTTCCTAGTCATGATAAATACACATCGCACCAGGTACTCAATTGAGGCTGAGTCAACCTAAAAGATGGCCAGAACCGGTTCAGGAAGGCGCCACCGGTGTTGGTCGCCGTGAACTGGAATTGATCTCGGGTTGCCGGGTTCGTAGCGCAGTGCGCTAACCACTGCACCACCGCTCCCCATCCCCACCATGTCCCCCAACCCCGTATTCACGCAGTCGGGATCCTGCTGCGGAGTAGTGGCCGAGCACGCGACACTTACAATCTTCAGCACCCAGGTTCAATCCCAGTTACATCTGCCGACGCAGCCGTTGAAACATTGTGGAGACGCTCCTTAGCGTTCCCCCGCCTACTGCGCAGTATTAACGGGTGCCAAGCCATCGATATGCTGGTCGCGTGTGGGGTAAAGTGTGGGTATTTTCAACCAAAATCTCTAAGTGCGTCTTATAATCCAGCAGCAGTGTTCGTGAGAGATCATGGACGGTGACCATATCGTGGTGGAAGAGTTTGCGCATTAGAATGAACCCAGGGCTGTGTCATCTGGAGGGTCTTGCTTGGTGAACAGCTCTGGGGAATCCAGCACGCCTGCTGCGGTCTCCCTTGGTGAACCGGTCTGGGAGTCTCGCATTTCCGCTAGGGTCTCTCTTGCTGAACGAGTCTGCGGGAGATTGGAGACAAATAACGATCTGAAGACCCTGCCTCTGAAAGAGGTTGGTGTTTGGTCAAGCTACTGACTAACATTCTGCTCCAATACCCCCCCCACCACCACCACTGGGGGGCGGCCGGCCAACGCGCGTCACGCTGCATACTGGCCGTGTAAACTGGAACTACGCACTCACACAATGATTTGAGGTGCGTTGTGCTTCACGGAACGTAATTATAGTTACGAGAATAAAGCACAGTCGTAGTTGATGTGCAGTCAGTTAAGCCACTTCATCTTCAGCCCGGCTGCCTCCTGTCTGCCCTTGGAGGAATCATCTGCCTGAGGATGCCGCCAACGCGTGAGGTGAAAGTCTGTGAAGTGCAGAGGAGGAACGCTCGACACGGCCATCCCGAAACAGCAGCTGTTGAGAGCGACTCCCCATTATAACTCGGCCCTTGACCGCCCCTGACAAGGCCGCAATCCCCACGCTCACACGAACACAGCGGGAAGGCAGTGAGCAGAAGACTTTAAATCATTCACCGCCGACACGAAACTCTGCCGCAGCGGCCGCGAGTCCCTGTCTCGATCACTCACTCGCTAAGTGACAGGGCCCGGCGTGCGCGTAAACAGCGGTAGATACGGTCGTGCTGGTGCTGCTGCTGGTGCTGATGGTGTAACTGTCACCGTGTCATCCTGGCGCGCGCGTGCTGTTCCCTGGGCGAGGCATCGCGCGTTGTTAAAAACCCATTTCTATTTTTTGAGTCAGATTGGCAGATAACGAGCCAGCTGTTCAAACGTTGTTTACTGTGACAGAGGAAAAATAATAATAGCGAAGTAGCTCGCGCCAAAATGCCTCCAATGAATTCACCTCGACAAAGCGAGCCAGCTTCGAACGACAATTTAAAAAAGAGTTACCGCGAAAATAACTGCGTGCGCTTATAGTTCGCGCCATTGCCGTGCTGCACGATGAGTGCGGTGGTGCTGGCGAAGAGGGATCGCGCCTATAGCGTGCCCAGGGTGCTCTCTGGTTTTACACATCGTCAAGTCGAACACTGATACAATACCCCCACCATTGTTAAATACAGCATTGAAGTCAAGATCCTCCGTCTCACTGGCGCTGCTCCGACAAACATCCGTGACCTACTTCAGGCATCCTGCTCAACACGACAACTTCGATCCTCCATTACGGGCTTACTGCATGTGCCCAGATCGCACCTCCATTCGATGGGTGACAGAGCCTTCTCGCGCGCTGCTCCCAGACTCTGGAATGCCCTTCCATTGGAAATCCGATCAGCTGAGTCCCTGGCCATTTTCAAATCTCGTCTCAAGACTCACTTGTTCCATAAGGCTTTCAAGTCCTCCGGCTAGGACTCGTGCCTCCTATCTCTAACACTGAGACTCCCATCTCTAACACTGAAACTCCCATCTCTAACACTGAGACTCCCATTTCTAACACCGAGACTCCCGTCTCTTAACACTGAGACTCCCGTCTCTACACTGAGACTCCCATCTCTACACTGAGACTCTCATCCATTCCTCCTGCTGTTCAGGGATGCGCAGCTCTCTTTGTTGATTGATGTGGCTCAGTGTTGTTGTGCCGGGATGATGGCAATCCTCCGATCTACGACTGCTCGGGAACATTTATTCCATTCATGTTTGTAGCAGAATGTTTTTTTTATCACTTATTTTTTGTGCCTCTATAGTTTGTTGCTACTTTTCATCTTTCGGTTGGGCTATCCTGGTGTTGTTGCCGAGCCGTTCTCTCCACAGCTCGGATTTGTAAAAAAAAAATACTCCAAAAAAACGTTGTTGCTGATTTGCCGTTCTTATCTCGTTGTTAATGATGTGCTGTTCTCTCAGCGGCTCTGTGTAGCGCTTTGTGGCCCTTGGGTGATGCGCGCTCTAGAAGTGTTATTTTTATTATTATACGATAAATGTTAAATTAAACCGTTTCCCAATATATGTATTATATACACTGATAATTTTGCATTTTAGAATGAAGGCTGAAAGTCTGATTATTTTACTTGTTGCTCTGCAACGATGTGTATATTTTTTTTTAAACCCCAAAAAATGTATTGCTGCTGATTTTCCGTTCTAGTGCCGTTGTTGTTGGCGTGCCGTTCTCTCCGCAGCTCTGTGAAGCGCTTTGTGACCCTCGGGTGAAAAGTACTTCATAAATGCCATTTTTTATCAATGATTATTGGGACGCAACCGGCCAACGCGCGTCACGCTGCATACTGGCCGTGTAAACTAAAACTAGGTACTCGCACAATGATTGAGGTGCGTTGTGCTTCACGGAACGTATTATAGTTACGAGAATAAAGCACAGTCGTAGTTGATGTGCAGTCAGTTAAGCCACTTCATCTTCAGCCCGGCTGCCTCCTGTCTACCCTTGGAGGAATCATCTGCCTGAGGATGCCTCCAACGCGGGAGGTGAAAGTCTGTGAAGTGCAGAGGAGGAACGCTCGACACGGCCATCCCGAAACAGCAGCTGTTGAGAGCGACTCCCCATTATAACTCGGCCCTTGACCGCCCCTGACAAGGCCGCAATCCCCACGCTCACACGAACACAGCGGGAAGGCAGTGAGCAGAAGACTTTAAATCATTCACCGCCGACACGAAACTCTGCCGCAGCGGCCGCGAGTCCCTGTCTCGATCACTCACTCGCTAAGTGACAGGGCCCGGCGTGCGCGTAAACAGCGGTAGATACGGTCGTGCTGGTGCTGCTGCTGGTGCTGATGGTGTAACTGTCACCGTGTCATCCTGGCACGCCGCGCGCGTGCTTTTTCCCTGGACGATGCGTGCTGTTCAATGCATTGCATCGTGTGCTAGACATTAAACTGCTCGCGATAGCCGTGACGACTGTGCTGAAAATAATAACAGCATTAATAGTGAATTGGACTTTAAAAAAGGCCTTATCGGAGAGCTCGAAGTTGATGAACAGCGTGCGAGAGACAATACAAATTAAAACAATGAAACATGAACGGGACTCATAGAACAACACCAGGGTTGAGAGTTTTTGCGACGGGAAGGAACACCTGTGGAGAGAAACGTTCGTAAATCGAGTCGTGGCTACCCGACATCAATGCAAACATTTACATGGTGTTTCATTTAATAAGAGTTGCTCTTAAAAGCCGTTCGTTCGGGATCGCCGTGTCCTCTATACTTGTTCCACCTCGTACGTTGGAAGCAGCATCAGACTAATGAACGGTTGATGTGACACTTGTGTGTTTTCACCTGTCACGCTGCACGTGTGTGTGTGTGCGCGTGTGTGGTTTTTACGTCGCGCAAATCTCAACAACGAGCAGAGGCTCCGTGTTTGTGAAGCGACTCCCTCGGAGACATCTTCACTTGGGGCCCGGCAGAGACTTGGCGCTCTGAGCGGCGGCGGTCTCGATTTGAACCGTAGTGCTCGGAGAGCTGCTGCCAGCCAGACACTGTGACCTCTGAACCCAGCCAGACATCTCTGAAACTCGGTTCGGCTTTTGAGTTACAAATCCAATTGCCACGAATAAAAACAAAAGGCAAAAATAAAAAAGAGAAAGGGAAGGGAGAGAAGGGGAAGGAAGAGAAGGACAAGAAGAAGAAATAGGAAACGACAAGATAAGACAGAGATGAACGGAATTAAAGAAAATTAACAAAATGAAGAGGAAAGGAAAGATGAAAATTAAAAATAGAAGAAAATTTATGGAGAAATTAAAACAATAAGAAAGACAGAAAAAATTGGAGACGGAAAACGGAAAGAATATTAATAAAAAATAAAGCATTGAACCGAATATTCGTGATGTCACTGAAGCTGTGCGCGATCCCCATCACGACTCGAGGTCCCCCCGCCGCGCGTCTCCGTTTAGCACCAATTAGAGTGACTGCTGACCCCTGGAAGAGGACTGCTGCGAGTCTCCATCCCTCATCTCGCGTCCGATTGCCCCCACGGGCCACGGGGCCCATTTACGCCGCAAACAGAATCAGTCACTCGCTAAACGGGCGATTGTCTCGGAGATGCGCGGCACGCGAATCGCAACACAATCGCGGCTCATGACCCCGGCACGCCTGGGCGCCGGGGTCACAAGCCCCGGAGGTTTACAAGCGGACGGCTCACACTCGCCGCGACGTCATTGTGCGGGGGTTAACGGAGGAGGTGCTTCGTCATATGTGGGGAGCGGTGGCTCGGCGGTCAGCGCACTGGGATACAAACCGGCCACCCGAGTTCGAGTCCCTCTCACGGTCAACCCCAGTGACGATTTTCTGAACCGGTCCTGGGCCTCCCCTAGGTGGACTCAGCCTCAAATGGGTGCCTAGTTCAGTATGTAAACATTGTCACGAGAGAGACAAATGCGGACGGGCGTGGTGCTGGTCACCCGCCTCCTCGTGTGCCGAGTCGACCTTTACATGTACTCGCTAACAGCGTTGAAGCCTACAGTCTGTTAAGGCTACACGGGGAGATTTGTTTTGCTTTGTCGAGTGGGCTGTCGCTACCAATAACCTCAACTCTGCCGGCGCGGCAGCGTAGTGCGTGGCGCTGCCACCTCGCAGCAAGAAGCGGCCGGGTTCGAATCTCGACCCAGGTGCCTCTCTTGTGTGGAGTAAACATATTCTCTCCGTGTCCGCGTGGGCTTTCGCGGGGTACTCCGGATTCCTACAAAGATGTGTTGCCTAGGTTAATTGCTCTGACTAAATTGCTCTCGGTGGCATAGAATATTGTAACTCGCTGATCTCTCCTCGCTGGACAACTGTTAAAAAGAGTCACATAGCTCAACGGTTCCTTTCAGCTTAAATAAGCCACAGGTGGAATTGGAAGAAAACACATTTCCTTGCAGCTCACCCGGGTCCGCCATCTCGTTTAGATACACAGAGTCATAGAGATACATAAACATAAATAGAGACCCACAGAGATGCATAAACAAAGGGTGCGGGGCTCCTCCCCCAGAATGATGAGTTTATGACATCACACTTCTTGCATTCCTGTATCTTTCCGATGTATAATAACTGCCCACATTCAAGGACGATTAGAACCAAATGGGGTCCTTCTGGGATTTTCGCTCTGGGAGCGGCGTTCCGTACATTCTCGCCCAATTCCACCCCCGGGCTGCAGCGATTCTATTTAATTAACGAGCAGTGTTAATTATCAAATTGTGCCTTCCGTCCCTGCAAATTCGCCCCTCCTCCCACCTCAGTATCCACCAGCACCCGCGCCCCCAAACAAGCTGCTACTGGCTTCAAACTATCTCTGGCTCTGAAATTCTCAAAGTGGAAGCAATTCTAAAACTGCCCCTGGCTACGGTAATGCTGCTCTGTCCGTGCTCAAGCGTGAACATGGGTTTTTTTTCTCGAGTGAAAAACACAGTCGCAGCTTTGGTGAATACGTTCCGCCTCCGCTACAGCAATGACCCTCTTCGTTATCCGCTGCTGGATGAAGGCCTCAGTACACTGTCGCTATTCCTCACATGCTCCGTGTTGCCACGATCCATCCCCCTACCGGCGCACGAGCTGAGTTCACCTCCGTGACGGTAATCGCCTCGGATGTGATCCCTCCTTTGGCTGCCGTTCCGTCACTAAGCTCGTCTCTATTCGGTGTTGTTTGTCAGAGTCCCGGCCTTATGGACCCACGAAGATTTTCGGGATGAGAGGCATTAAAGTTTGGCTTTGTGTTGGGCATTGGTCTCTAAACGTTTAAAATGTAAGATCGCATTTGACTCTAAACGCAACACAAGGATATCCATACAAAATCACTTTACTGAAACGCAATGTATGCGGCGGCGCATAACATTCACTTATTCTTACTGTGACACCTGTGCTGCTGCACGCTCTCTCTGCACCATATTTTAAATACAGCCGTCGTACAGAACCTCGGCTATGCCCGCTCGGTCTCTCTGTATTTCTAAACGTGAAGAGCGACTGTTCAAGACTCTGACATCGACCGCTTGGATACCGCTGATGAAGGAGACAAACTTGAAATTGCTCATTGTGAGCTCCTGAGCAGCCCGCGCGCCATGCTCTGAACTGGTAATCATTGGCACCCCGTGGTTCAGCGAAACTTTACTTTACTAATTAGCTCCGTCGGGTGGAGATGGGTTTACGATACAAACTTAACCTAAATCTCATAACACTTAATTACGTATACATTGATCGTGAAAAGCTACATGAGAATCGCTCTGCGCAGCGAGTGTTCCTGCTCGCTCCTTCACGAGGTTTCGCCTCCCGCGTGTGGTGGGGTAAAATGGGGGTACTCAGACTTTTCAAAGCCTACATATTTTTAAAAAATATCCAAAGGAATATGGACGACATCAGAGAACGTGCCTAGCACACTGCGTCGCATAGTTCACTCAATCTCAGCATCCCTGAGGATGTCGCCAACGTGGGAGCAAAGGAAAGAGGGGGAGTGCTCGACACGGCTGTCCCGAACGTTCGAACGTTGGTTACATCACGGGAAGCTCGCGTCCAGAGCTTGCAAGCACACTGGGTATTTACCGCTCTAACAATGAACAGCTTTCTATCTATTCCGAAACATACAGCTTTGGAAAGCAATCCTCTTATATAAGGAATGCTCTTCTGCACGACGCGATGAGCAGGTGATGTACCGGCGCGCCTCTGATAATGTAGCGAGGGTAACCCATTTGAGGAGCGCCTCTCACCAGGGCCCGCGTGCGCTCCAGCTGAGCGTGCAGCGTTTCTCGTTAGAGCCGCTCTCGCTGAGAAGAGAACAGCGTCGTTAGCCGAGGAAATAAAGCCACGTTCACCGGTGGGCCGGGACCTGTGAGACTGCAATATGAGCTGCAGTGTGACGAGTTCATTAGGAGGAGGAGGAGGAGGAGGTTCTCAAAAAAATCAGTCGTGTTTTTTTAAAGGGGGATTGCTCCGTTAGACGGGAGGGTTAAGAGATTGATGATTGATTGGCAAAGCTGTGCTTTCGGGATGCATTGCTTAAAGCACGCCTGATCATGCCTTCCAAACCTGGGAGTCGAAATGTTGCAAAAGAGGGAGGGGGAGCGCTCGACACGGCTATCCAGAAAGAACAGCTTTTGTCACATATCGGGCCGTGACAAACATTTATCAGGACATGAGTTAAGGATTGTTAACAAGTAGATCTCAGCGTCACGTAAATTGTGCGTTAACCAGATGGGAAGTCATGATACCAGGATAAGTCTCGTTTACAAGACTAGAAAACAAACGTTAAACAGAAGTACTGCCTAGTTAATATGAAAGACAAGTGCGGAGTGTGTGTGTGTGTGTGCGTGTGAAGCGCTCTTTGAACGGCTCAAGCTGCTTGGCCGATCGTTCTCAAATGCTGGCTCAGTCACTTTGTCGACCGTAAAAATTTGCTTCCAATATATTAGGTCCGATCTGGCTTCAGCAGTAACCAGCTGCCATACAAGTTTAATAAGACGGCTGCCTCAGTTTTAGCAGGATCTCAATTACTGAGTCAGACTTAAGATCCCCGAAGGCGTTTCCACATTTTTTTGGAGGCGACACCGCTTCCTCATGACCAGCTGGGGATGACCCCTGTAATTTTTCGGAAACTTCACGCAATAGCCCAAGAGTCAATGTTTGGAGAGTTTAATCTACGCCTGACCATAACCTGACCAGCTTTCATGGCCAATAATCTTGAGCCCACCTTATAGTTAACAAAACGCAATCCTTACTCGCCATCATTTTTAACGGGCAGATGGGCCACTAATAATAATAGTGCTTAACGCGCACACATTCTGCACATGGTCCTGAACGAAATGCAGATACGGAGACGCGGAGCCCAGCCCAGCGTGGGGGTGGCTGAAGGAATGGGGGCTGCTTGAGCAAGGCTCTGAAGGTGGAGGTTGCGCTGGTTTGTCAGAGATGCAGGAGGAGGCTGCGTGACCTGGTGGAGGCTGCTCTTGGCAAGCGTCCTTCTGCGTGATCTTGTTTCCGAGCGTGGGATGACGCTCAGTAGTAAATGTTGCGCGCAGCCGTGGAGAGACGTGAGCGCGTTGCGGGAGCAGGGTGAGTAAGTCGGCGAGGTATTGGGGGGGTGTCCGGTGTGGATGGCAGAGCAGTGAGTTGCGTTGCTTCCGCACAGCAAGAAGGCCCTGGGTTCAATTCCCAGCTTAGGCACCTTTCTGTGTGGAGTTTGCATTTGGGTATCCACGTGGTCTTTTTCCGGGTACTCTGGTTTCCTTCCACAGTCCAGAGACATGCTGCCAACATTAATTGTCCTGAGTGAGTTAACTCCACCTGTATCCTTAGATGTTGTAATTTTCTTACTCCTCTGCGCTGGACAATTGTTGCAAAGAGCGACACAGCACAACGGTTCCGGTCAGATAAAATACAAATTGACTTACGACTGAAGATATAGTTCTGTTCTGTAGATGAGTCTCTGTTGGATAGGCAGTCAATGGAGAGCGCATGGGACTGGTATTGAGTGCCTGGATGGGATGTTGGCGATTGCCCGTTCGACGGGGGTGAGTTGAAGGCGGAGGAGTTTGTTAGATCGTTGTTTTGTGAGTCCGCTGCCCTTGAGAGCAATTCTCATATCGAGCCATGAAAACGTACATCAATAAAACAAAGCAAAACAAATCAAATGAAGTGCCGTGCAGCAGCGGTCCTCAACCTTTTGCACTTCAAGGCCCATTTGGCCGACTCAGGTCTGGTCTCCACGGACCACTAGGTGGCGCTCACGGCCCACTGATGGGTCACGACCCAGCGGTTGTAAATGGCAACTATACACCACTGAAGCAAATGGAAATGAGAGGAAAAACGCTAAACCAAGGCTGCGTGTGCTCGAGTAGAGCGTGGGCACATTACATTTTGGAAAAATGCTTGGAAAGCGTGGAAAAGAAAAGCAAATGCCTTCTAATGGTTATGTAGATCTTCCTCTAGTGGAGGCTCTTCTGAAAGCAGTGGTGTGAGCTAGTATTTGCAGGGCTGCACCTTTCCGTGCTCACCTATATTCACGGTATAACTCCAGGCATCAGTGCACTGCACGATTCATTATGTATTCACAGCAGTCGCTGGAGACCTCATTGTGTGTACAGGGGTGAAAGTGACTGACATTTCTTATCGGCACGGTCGGTATCACAACCTCCCTTCCCCCCACCTATTCCGTACCGAATGCTTCCTTACCGGTGGTAACACACGTCACACACATGTAACACACATAGCACACATGTAACACACATAACCCACATGTAACACGCGTAACACAACACACATGTAACACGCGTAACACAACACACATGTAACACGCGTAACACAACACACATGTAACACACGCGACACATGAGTGGCAGGGTGGCGCAGCAGTGACATCTGCGCTTCATAGAAATAAATTCCTACCCGAGGCGGTTCGATTCCCCCCGGTTCTGCCTGGGTTTCCTGCCGGTTCTCCGCTTTCCTCAAACAACTTCAAGCATAACAACTCCTTAATTAATTGGCCAATAACATCATCTAGAAGTGCAATTATTATTATTATTATTATCATCATATATGGGACTGCTGCTACCGCCACCATCACCAGGACAAGCGCTTTGGAAGATGGATGAATGGAGGACACCGTATTTGGCAAATGTTTGCGCCGGCGAACTGCGTGGCGACCTTCCCACCTCCTCACCTCTCTGCGGATTCTTTGGCCCTCTGATTCGTTCTCGCTTTAATTAGATATAATCCAATTATAGGTTATAATAATGATAATGATTATTGAATCGTTCCGGCTTCTCGCCATGCGTACTCAGACGCGATTCACTCGTCGCGTCACCGCACCATGATTCTTCACCGTCGGCACCACGTGTCTCCCAGGCACTCTGCGCATCAATAACATCTGACTGTGCTAACTTTGAAGCCTCATCCCAGCCTGAGCTGCGGGCCCTAAACCGCGGCCAAACCGCGGGTGCCGCGATTAATTAAGAAAGGGGCCTGGCCCAAAAATCGTTTCCCCGTGCGCTCAGCGGCCTGCATTGGTGGACGCTCACAGACTCACCAGCTCACGCGGCTCCCTCGCCGCGTGCTACCGCCCTGACAACCCATGCACAATACGAGCGGCAGGGTGGCACTGCATCGGTCACAGCCGCGCATCACAAAAGAAAATTCTGCCCGAATCGGTTCGATTTCTGTCTGGATGCGTTTCACGTGTGGCGTTTGTCTGTTGCTCTTCTGCGTGGATTTTTTCGGAGCTGTCCGGTTTCCTCCCATAATAAAAAAAAACATTTATTAACCTACATCATTACACTTATTTATTAGTCGATGACATCATAATATATAGGACACAGTATCTGGAAAACGGTTGGCGCCGGGTAATTACATGGACGCATTCCCCCGCCTCTCTGCAGTTTCCTTGCGCATGTGAGTTGTGATCTCTTCAAATGAATACCTTGGACAATAACACTGCGTACCTTGTAAAATGTACATTCAGTTTAATTACATTCAGCAGCATCGTTGCAACGTTAAAGGCAGAGTTAAAATGTCGGGCTCGATGCATGATACGATTTTATCGGGAAAAAAAACTGTCCCTTTGCATTGATGTAGGTGTTCGCGGTTCATTGTTTGAGAATTGCTCTCACGCGCTGCGCTTTCGGGATAGCCGTGTCGTGCGTCCCTACTCTCAGTCTTCGAAAGCCTGATGCTGCCTCCACGGCGGGAAGCGAAACGTCACGAGGGGGAGAGAAAAGGAGCGCTTGACACGGCTATCGTGAAATAGCAGCTCTGGAGAGCAATTCTCACAAATCGAGCCGTGAAAACCGATATTTTTACATAACACGTGCGGTCAAACAAATATTTCGCTTTCTCATAATTAGAATTGAGCCGAATTAAGTGTAAAGCAAACGTGCGTGCACAGCACACAAGCACGCTCAGGGTCCACACGGGTTGGAACCCAGCTTGTCAGCCGGTAGCGGCTCAGTGGCTATGACCTCTGGGCCACCCGCATGGTTTATGACGCCGACCTCCGTGCATTAGGGGCTCGCTGATAATGTATTCGCGACGCGCATTGCCGCCCGCGAGCGTTAGTGCAGCGGCGCGCATCGTGATTTACATGGGCGCGCTGCGTGGCGCCGCGCTATGAGCGTGCACTTAGCCGCAGGGATCGGGGCATCCACCATCCTAAGTGCACCCCGTTAAATGTAGGATTTTGTCATATTTATGCAAACATCTGTTATTGCGAACCAATTTACGCTCGAAATACTTATGGTGACCGCAATTTTTGTTAGGGCTCAGACGAGTTTTACGGTCTTAACCGACGTCATCACATATTGCTGCTCCGTGGCGGTGACAACCGCAGCAGGGCCGGCAGTTCCCGATTGCTTAAGGAATCGGTTGCTCGACCGATGATCGCCGCAGTTACTCCGGGAATCGGAGGAGCCGCTTCACCCTTGTGTGCGAACTCTCCAGATTACTTTCCATCTTCTCCGTCAGTGTCATTATTTCTGATCCACAGCGGTCCATTGGGCAACCCTGGAAATCGGTGGGGAGGGGAGGTCATCATTGGATTCTGCCTGGGGCCCAGAATCGCTTAGACTGAACATTCTGCCACCCCTCCCCACCCACCCATCCACCTACCCATCCATCCACCCACCCCCAACACTTCGGCTGCAGTTGAGTGTCAGGATGATGCAGTGGTGACATCCGCGCCTCACTGAACGAAAGTCCCGCCTGAAGTGGTTCGACTCCCATTCTGCGTGAAATGTGTGCGTTCTCCCTCTGTTCCGCGTGAGTGTTCTCCGGGTGCGTCGATGTCTTCACACATGGCAAAAAAACGTATTAGTTTATATGGCCGATAATATAATAATATAAAGGACGCAACGTCTGGCAAATATGTACGCTGGCTAACCGCGTGACTGCCTTCTCCCTCCCCGCCACTCTGACGTTGTCTTCGCACCTCAGAATCGTTCTCCGACTGCACTCTACATTGAACCAATATGCGGGACGCGTTATGAGTTGCAGTTCTTTATTTTCATTATACATTTGTGCGGCCGCCGTCATGCGACCACGTGTGGATACCGAAACCTCCAGCCCAGAGAACTCGCCGCGGAAGTAGAACCTGCAAACCTGGTTCTGCAGTAGACAACTTCGAGATACGAGTGGATTCAACCGTGGGGCAAGGGTCTCGCTCGTGGCTGAGGATGGTCGCCCGTTCGGCCGAACGAACTTCATATCGGTGCTTTTTAATCAGTAAGGGATTGGGGGAGGGTTATCATTGTATTTTGCCTGGGGCCCCATGATCACTCAGACCGCCCTAGCTTCGAGTGACCTATTTATATTCCATACCAGAATATTTGCCCGTCAAAAATGAGGGCAGGCTTTGCGTGTGAAGTTTATTGAGAAGTCCAGGATTCATGCCCAGGTGGTCACCAGGAAGTGGCGTCTCCAAAAGAGTGTGACAAGGTCCTCGGGGATCTTAATTATGAGTCGGCTAAGAAGATTCTGTTCAAATCGAAGCAACCGCGTTATTAAACTTGTATAGCAGCTGGTCAGTGCTGAAGCCAGACCGAACCCAATATATTGGAAGAAAATTTTACTTTCAACAAAGTGACAGAGCCAACATTTGAGAGCGATTAACCAGGCCGTTTTCGCAATGGAGCCCTTCAAAAGGCATTTCACACACAGGCGCTGCACCTGCTTTTTAAATTAAATATAATGTAGAGATGCAGAATGGCGTTCATACCGCACCATGTAATACTCAGCCCGTGCGCGTCGACTGCGCTTGGGCGGAACAGCCAGCACGATAGTAATGTACTGGATTTTCACGGCTCGATACATGGGAATTGCTCCCAAGAGCTACTCGTCGGAAATTCAATTAACACTTTCATGCTCAGAGGCGGCGTGGTTACGCAGTGAGTATCACTGTGGCCTCACAGCAAGAAGACCCCGGGTTCGATTCCCGATTCCGATGCCTTTCTCTGTGGAGTTTGTGTGTTCGCTCTCCCTGTGTCCACGTGGATTTTTGCCGGGTACTCCGGTTTCCTTCCACCGTCCAAAGCCACGCTGCTACCTCGGTTAATTGTCCTGCTGAGTAACTTGCCCCAGTGCCCTGCAATGTACTGGCGTCACATCCTGGGTATAGCCCCCGCCTTGCACCCTCTGTCTGCCGGGATGTTAATGTGATTCAGATGTAGACCCCACACAACAAAAGATGACTCGACACATACATAGTACCCACATATATAGAGGAGCAACAGGCACTACACACACATACTGCGCCTGAGGATGCCTTTAACGTTTGAGGCGAAACGTCGCGAGGAGAGGAGAGAGGCAGCGATCGACGCGGCTGTCCCGAGAGAGCAGCTATTCGAAGCAATCATCATGTTTCCAAAATGTTGGTCGGGAACGGGCAGTTGCAATACAAACTTAATTTTACTGTTTGCTCGACTTGTATATTATTTTCTTTAATGAGTCAGAATTATGATCCCCGCACGCGTTCACACAAACATTTTAGTATGCATTACAAAAAGCTTTTATTGTTAATCAACAACTCACAATCCTTGCACCCCATCATTTTTGACAGCAATCACTCAAGGCGACATTACAATAACGTAGGTTTTTCACAGCTCGATGTCTTATAATTGCTCTGCGTAGTCATAGTTTCGAGATACCTGTGTGCAGTGTCTAGACAGATATGACATGCGGTGACATTTGGACAAAAAATAGACACAGAGATACAGAGCCACATAAACAAAGACAGACAACTATCCCCGTATAGGCTTAACAGACTCTAGGATCAAGTGCCGTTTAGCGAACGCCTATGAAGGTCGACACGGCACACAAGGAGGTGAGTGACCAGCATTACGCCCAGCCGCCTTTGTCTTCCAAGCGGCAATGTTTACCCACTGCACTAGGTACTCATTTGAGGCTGAGTCGACCGAGGGGAGGCCCAGGACAGGTGCGGATATTCAGCACCGGTGTTGACGGTGAGCAGAATTTGAATTCGGGTCGCCGGCTTTGTAGCCCAGCGCGCTAACCGCCGAGCCACCTCTCCCCATACAAGCGCACGCACACACAGGTAATGATCACATCGGTTGCGCGGTGTGAGCCAGACACCGCTGAGTGACTTCTCAATTCTGCCCTATATTCGGGGCACACACGGAGTCCGTACTCGCGTGTGTGTGCGTGCGTGCGTGCGTGAGACAGAGAAACGTCTGTTTGTGTAGCTCTCCCATAGGAGTTCGCACTGTACGACCGCGTGTTGGGAACCATGTCCGACGTTTCGTAACACATCCCGGCAGCTTCGATAGGAAGTGATTTGTTTCAGATTAAATCAATATACTTATGTATGTTTTCACGGCACGATGCATGATGATTGCTTTCCAAAGCTGTTCTTTCGGGCTAGCCGTGTCGAGCGCTCCTCCTCTATCCGTCGCGACGTTTAACCTCCCACATTGGAGGCGACCTCAGTCTCAAAATGCCCGAGAATGCCTCCATAAAGAGCAGCTTTGCAAAGTAATTCTCCTCATGGCAGATCGTTTGAGGTCCTGTTGAAGCTACGAGCATGTGAAGCGAAACGTCGAACAAAGTTCCAAACAGACGATCGTACAACTTGAACACGTCCAGTCAACTGATCACACGAGCGATGAAGCGCGTACTCGAGAACCGTACATCACACATGCGACATTGTGAGCAGTACAGTCTTGAGTTTAAAACGCACAAACGTGTTTACGAAAATCACCCATTTGAGCAAACATCTCTGAGTTATTTAGGGTTACGGCGACTTTTTTCTTCTGTTTTACAGATGTGATTGCAGCAGAATCTGTCCGTGTGATTTCTAAAGCTGCTGCGGTGACATCTCTCTGTCTCGCGCGCACGCTCGTTGTCATTGCAACCCATGTGTGTATCATTGTGAGCAGACTCCGGGTCAATTACAGTTGTAATTGTGTCATTCGCACGCAATCGCAACACGGGTGCAACTGCGATGTTCGGCAACTGGTTGTCTTTATTTTGTGCTTATTTTTATTATTTGTTCCGTGCTATTTATTTATTTGCTTGCTTGCTTGTTGGAAATGTGTTTTTGTGTGTTGATGTCAGTCGCCCTGGATATTAGTGTGTCATAATTAATAATAATTTCAGCTAACAATGCAGCTGTTTTTGCAAGTGCAATTGACTCCAGATCTATGGAGACTTGCGCGTGACTTGCTTTGTATGAATTCCAAACCCTATATACTGATGTTGGTTTTAACGGCTCGATGCGTGAGAAATGCTTTCCAAAGCTACTCTTTCGGGAGAGACGTGTCACCGAGCGCTCCCACTCTCTCCTCCGCAACGTTTCGCCTCCCATGCCAGAGGCATCCTCAGGCGTCATGAGACTGTCTGAGAGAGTCTGAGACTATCTCTGAGACAAGCTCAGGACCACTGAGAATGCTTCCAACGTAGGAGGCAAAACGTCACCAAGGGGACAGGGGCAGCGCTCGACACTTCACGAAAGAACAGCTAAAGAAAGCAATTCGCAACCATACGTCAGCCAAAGATCGCCCGTATAGCCTTCAACAGGCTGTTGGGGCAAGTGCCGTTTACGAGTAGCACCTAGAAATCCCAGCTACGGTGCACGAGGCGGTGGGTAATCAGTGCAATCACACCCGGCCGCCTCTGCAGCGCAGCAAGGTACTCATTTAAGGCCGAGTCGCTCTAGAGGGAGACCCAGGATCGGCTGAGATATTCGGTACTTATAGTGGAAGTGAGCTGAACTCGAACGCACAACATTAATTCAATTTTGGCCGCGAATAGCCAACACGTGGTGTATCAGCTGATTGCGAATTCCCGCATCCGATGCAAGATATCGCTCGCACACAGACACGTGGCGCACTGCGGACATCTTCGTGGTTTCTCAATCCACCCTGAAACTCCCCACCTAGAGTTGCCACCTCGAAACACAAAAACCGGGACTCATCGTGGGGATACACAGAATAATATATATAGAGAGAGAGGGTGGCTGCGCGTTCGACTTACAACAAAAATGGGCATAAATGAATGACGTGTTCCGTAAAAACGTAGCGTTTTGCCAGGATTAACTGTCCCAAAAAGAGTGCGGTTCTGGCAAAAACAGGACAGGTGGCAACCCCACCTCCTGCCACCACCCAGTAGTTTGATGCGTAAATGGAACATTAAAATTTCAACTGTCAACAAAAAACAAACGATGAATAACGCAATGACTGGCAGGGTAGGTGAGCGGGTGGGCATGTGAGTAGGTGGTTGGGTGGGTTTGTGAGTGTGAGTGGGTGAGTGGGTGGTTGGGTGGCTTAATGAGTGGGTGGGTGAGTGGGTGAGTTAGTCAGTGGGTGGGTTAGTGAGTGGGTGGGTGGATGGGTTAGTGAGTGGGTGGGTGGATGGGTTAGTGAACGAGTGCATAGTGAGTGGGTGACTGGTCTGTTTTGGGTGACCAATCAACAAGTAACAACTTGAATTTTACCAAATAAGCAATGGGCGACGGCAGCGACACATTCCGCTCCCCCCGACGCCCGGCCCAACCTCCACGCAAACCTCCGAAGGCATTCGTCGCTCGACACCACACACCCGCCCGCCGTACGAGACTTGGCCAAGACCCGGCAGCATCAGAACGTCCCCATGGTCGCGATCCTCCCGTCGATGTCCTCGTAGATATCCTCGGAGAATCCGGCCATCTGCGAGGCCCTCTGCGAGCGGCGCACGGCGCGCGCCGCCGACATTTGGTCCCCGTCGGCGCCACCGCCGCGGTACCACAGGTAGCAGTAGCCGAGCGGCAGCAGCAGCAGCGCGTAGAGCACGTGCAGGCCGACATCGCGCTGCGCCAGCTGCCAGCACGTGATGAAGTCAGGCCTCGTGCACTCAGTGCCCAGCTCCAGGCCGCTCAGACTGTGGATCGGTGTCTGGTGCGCACACCGTGGTGGTAGAGGAGGACATGGG
>JAZEWT010000016.1:21595599-21608747 GCA_036362905.1 Mordacia mordax | reverse complement strand
GGGGGGGGGGGGGGGGTGCGGGGGCGTTGCTCGCGAGCCAGCGACGTCACCCGAGGTGGGCCGCGTCTCCAAATAACGACGGGTTGGCGCGGCGATCCGTGGCGTCACCGCCGCCCGCGGGCGCACAGGAGCCCTGAACCTGATCTGGTGAGGCTCGAGGTCTGAGCGGTGCCAGAGTCTGACGTGCGGACTGCTTGCCCTTCTGTATTATTCTATCACCTCTAGCACTGTGCTGCAAACGACTCCAAAATATATTTTTCAAGGCTATCATTATGTGAGCACTATCAATCAAAACCAGTGAAATAATTCCTCAGGTTTCTTCCTTATACAGTCTCCCTTTTTCAGAGAGAGAAAGATGTTTATTATAATTACAGCAGAAAAATACCCAGTGAGCTTGCAAACTCTGGATGTGGGATTCTTGCTTCACCCTAACCAAGCGACTTTGCGATCGAGGAAACCTGGCCCTAAACTTCAGACCAAGTTTACTTCCACGAGCGAATGCTCACGGACCCTGGATTCTTCTCGGCCGTGATGTGGAACTCTGCTGTGTGCTTCGTTCGTCTGCACGCGCGTCACTCCATTCGTCGCTCCGCGCGTCGCTCCGCGCGTCGCTCCGCGCAGAGTCGTGCCCAATGACACGCAGCACAGCACGAGAATACGATGGCGGAGTCATCTCAGCACGTTCGCGCAAACCGACCCCACGTTTATCACGAGTCATGTTCATTCGCACGTATTCTTAAACGGATGTTTTCTGCTGTAAAGCATGCGGCAAGTGGTATACGCTCGGCGCGCACGTGTGTTGGGGGAGAAGGCTGGTCATGTAGTTGGATATCTGATGAGTTCTCCTCTCTTGTGCCATACAGGGAATGTGGAGCGAGGAGGGCAGGCTGGGGGAGATCGTCCGGACAGCGCTTACTTACAGAGGGATAGGAGGCCCTCACAGGCAGAGACCGAGGAAGGAATCGCATCTGGACTTGAGCAGCGGCAGGGAGTCGATAGCATGGACGGCTGGAGGAGTTCCAGACTCCGTGGGCAGCAGAGGATAATGAGCGACCTCCCACTGAGTGAAGGTTGCCTCGGAGCTTGGACAGAAGACCTTGTTTGCTGGAGCTGAGAGAGCGTGGAGGGGAGTAGAGTGAGATGAGAGGGGGGAGGTAGGAGAGAGCGTGGAGGGGAGTAGAGTGAGATGAGAGGGGGGAGGTAGGAGAGAGCGTGGAGGGGAGCAGAGCAAGATGGGAGGGGAGTGGAGCGAGACGAGCTGGCAAGGGCAGACACCGCGCGCAATCTCCGAGTTGATCCAGGATTCATCTCGGAGCCAGTTTGGGGAATTAAACGATCAAGCGCGTGACAAATGGGTGAACAAATAAACATTGCAGTGCAAGTCGGAGCAGAACGCGTTCCGACTCCGCAGCACACCGTGGCACTGCTCCTGACACTTGTGTGGTGACGGGGAAGAAACATTTAAAAAAAGAGAGATAACATTCCCAGCCAACAATTTCTTTGGCCAAACTTAACTCTTCAAAACTCACGAAAGATTACATCCATTCAATGTCTCTTTGCTTCCTGCCAAGTTACACCAATAACGCACCGAGGCACTTGAGCCTCATATTCAGCCTAATTCCTCCTCTTGGCGCACGGCGGCATTTCCTCGCAGACGCCGATTCGTGTCCGCGAGCGCCCAGCGGTGGCCACCGCGCACGCAGCCTCGATCGCGGCTGCGGGAGCCAAGCGTTCGTTCGACGGCCGCCGCCGGCTGCGGCTCCAAGGCCGCCGCGGTTCGCTCGCGGACGAACGGCAAGGCGGCGGCTCGATCGCGCGACGCTCCGGCGAGGGACGGAATCGCCGCGTGGCTCCCACGTTGCCTCTCTCCACTGCCGCAGCAGTGACCACCCGGGCCATGTTAATGTTAGGCACCAGACCAACGACTCCGGCACAGTTTGTGACCCTGAATGCTGCTGGGAACCGCTCTCAAGAGCTTCTCTTTCAGAAGAAAGCATCCCTTCTCTCGATTCTGCTCGGCACGGCCAAATGGAAAGGGCCGCTTGAGAGCAATCTCATACATGAAGCTGTGAGAACCTTCAACGATACAATGAATGTTATTGTATATAGGGTGGCACAGTGGCCAAGTGGGTAGTGCTGTCTCCTCACAGCAAGAAGGTCACGGGTTCGAATCTCGGCTCGGGTGCCTTTCTGTGTGGAGTTTGCATGCTCTCGCCCTGTCTGCGTGGGTTTTCGCAGGGGAACTCCGGTTTCCTCCCACAGTCCAAAAATCATACTGCTGCATAGGTTAATTGGCTTGCAGACTAAATTGCCCGCAGTGCCTGGTGATGGACTGGCGTCTGATCGTGGGTATATCCCTGCTTTGTGCCCTGTGTCCGCCTATCCCGGCAGACACAGGACGCAGGGCGGTTTTTCACTATTTTTGGGCTCAAACTTCGCACGTAACGCGCTTTGCGATGTTGTCACCCTTGGTGCGGCCAACGGCGGTGCAGAGCCTCTCATCTCATCTCATTATCTGAAACCGCTTAATCCTATATAGGGTCACGGTGAAGCCGGAGCCTATCCCGGAAACACAGGGCGTAAGGCAGGAATACGCGGTGCAGAGCAAGAACCGTAATCTTGCAATGCGTGGCCGCCGCACGATAATTGAGACCTGAGCACATGCGCGATTGGGAACACGCGGCAGAGGCATCGCCGGGGCGACAAACTCCACCACTCTGCTCGCCATCGTCTGCCTTCAACCACCTTGATGTGTACGTGACAGTCGTCACGTAAACAAAAAACACAGCAAAGGCATTTCTATCAAATACCAAGGAAAGGTCGACAAACACCAAACCACACAATGCTTCATTTCAAAAGTATCAGCGGCGGGGGGAGGGGAGTTTAGGGTCGAGGATATGGGTGTTGCTGCTGCTGCTGGTGGTGCTGCTGCTGGTGGTGGTACAGGAGTCTGACACATATGGTTACATAATGGCAGGCGTATGTCGGCCGTCGTGTAGACAGACGTATTTACATGGGCGCAGTCGCCGGCCTAGGCCGTGGGGGGGATTTCGCCGGCTTACCCGGGGCCATTGTGCGAGCTTCTGTGCGAGACAGCTCGCGTCACGGGGTGACAGCCGCGCGCCCGATCGCGAAGCCCCTGCTGACGAGACAGCTCGTCTTGTACGGAGATACCGGTGACGCTGGGCACCGTGGGTGGGGGGGGGGCAGGGGAGGGGGACTCTAACCTTCGCGCCGAGACGCGCCGTAGCGCGGCCTTCGCTCTCAAACAGGGCCGGGCAAAATGCGGCCCGCGTGCCGGAACCGGCCCACACGCTGCTTCAGTGCCGCCTGCCGCGGACTCATAGAGAGGGCTTTATACTTCTGCTCTTAAAACAAAAAGCAGATCGTCACACGTTACAAAACAAATGTACGCGGCTCGCGGCAACACCTGAGAAACGTATGTGGCCTGCCTGCTAAATTACCGCTCATCCGTCATCTCAACTCACAGCGAAGCATGGCAGTTGTATCTTTCCTCCTCAAACTTCCTTTAGCTGTGTGTTCTCGCCATGTTCTGCCTCGGTTTTCTCCGGTTTCTTCCCACAACTAAATAAAACCCATAAATTGGCCGGTAACATCACAATTTACTGTATTCACTGCCAGGCTAATTTTGGCGTCGGCTAACCCCGCTGAAACCTTCCCCTCACCTTCTCTCTGTGCTTTCCTCGCCCGGCGAGTTAGAAATTGTAATTATTTTGTGGAACGCCTCACTTGCACAGTCAGCAGGAAGCGCGTTGTCTCTGAGCATCGCCTGGGCTGAGCTTAAGACTCCTGAGCTCCATCCGTCCTGCAGAGGAGGCGTGGTATGAAGTATGATGAGGATAATGATGATGAGATCATAGCGCAGGACTCTCAAGTCCCTAAGCAGATCCTGTGGGTTCCATTGGTTTAATCATTGACCCGTTCTGTCAACTCACAACCGCACTTGGCATTCCGTGGCACCTGGACCGTGCTGATGACGATTTGGAGCGGTTTCATCGACAAGAACTGGACCAGTCGTGGGTCAAATCAGGTTCATGGTGTTTTTGTAAATGAGGCATCGGATAGTCGTTTGGGTGATATCATGGGGCCTAATTCCAGCCACAGCTGTACGGGGCTGATCTCTAGAAAATATCAACCCCCCTCCCTCCACACACCCTCTCCACTCTGGTGACATTAAACCCAGTGACGGCACCTTATGAGGATATTACAAGAAAAGTCTTGATTTTAATAATCTCACTGTGGACTTAAGGGTTCTTGGAGATGGTTCAAAATCTGCCCTGCTATCAGAATCAACCGACATTCTTGAGGTGTTTCTTCCCGCAGGATTCACGCAGTGGGTTTTATGAAGGACATTCTTCCGTCTGTACTTGTGATTTTATAATGAACCAAGGTCTACCCACCTGCTCTCCCCCCCACCAGCCTAGCTGTGCGATGACCCCTGTGACCTTAATAATGCCCATAGTTGGCATTCTGATGACACCACCAACCCAATGCTGCAATGCATTGTAAAATCTCGTAATAATTAACCAGAGGACGGAGGCAAACACAGCAAACGCAATTCGTGCGGTGAATGCAGTGATTCAGTGAGTTGCGACAGGAATGACAGCGGCTGAAGAATTTACCTAATTATATTTTTTTAAGTGTCGGCTGGGTTCGATTCCTGGTTCGGGTGCTGTTTGCGAGTTCTCCCCGTGTCCACGATGGTTTTCGCCAGATACTCCGGTTTCCTGCCACAATCCAAAGACATGCGGTATGGCTGATTATCCCCGAGGGCTCTTCAAACGAACTGGTGTAACATGCTGGGCATAGCCCTGCTTTGTGCCCTGTGTCTGCCGGGATAGGCTCTGCCCCCCCCCCCCGCCACGACGCTGTAGAGAATTAAATGGGTACTGATCAAGAAAAAGTGAATCTTACATTATGATTATTATTACAAGAACGATGTTTTTCGAAACAAGTGCGGGGGAGGCGGCGTTAACGTCACAATGAGTGACAGCGGCGAAACAAAACCCCAAGTGCCGTGTAAACGCATGCTACGTAAATATATACACGGCCACACTTACATATAAACGGTTCAAGTGGCAGCTTAGATTTAAGGGCCGAATAAAAATCACACCCATTTTTTCTCTCTCCCTTCTCATTTTTTTTTGTGGCCAAGGCTTTCGCCTTTAATGTGGGCTGCTGACGACATCACGACATCGCGTCAAGTGGGGAAACGGGCCATCGAGACGGTGCGGAGAGAAGAGGTTTGCGCACAATCGCCAAGCCGGCGAAATCTCTGTGATGGGATTTAGGAAAGCACGTACCTGCGTGTGTGTGTGTGTGCGGCGTGGGGAGCGGTGGCGCAACGGTTCGTCGCGCTGGGCTGCAATTATCGCGACCCCAGGAGTGTTTGAGTCCCGCTCACGGCCAACACCGGCGCTGATTTTCAGAACCGGTCCTGGGTCTCCCCTAGGTCGACTCAGCCTCAAATGAGTACCGAGTGCGGTGTGTAAACATCGCCAGTAGGGGACAAACGTGGCCGGGCTTGGTGCTGGCCAACCCCATCTCCCCCCCTCTGTGTGCCGGACTGCTCTTCATAGGTGCTCACTATCGGCACTTGACCTTACAGTCTCTTATGGCTACACGCGTGAGTCAGTATGGGGTCCGTGTGGGTGTTGCTGTGTGCGTATAAGAGAGCCTGTGAGTTAGTGTGTTTGTATATGTATGTCTGTTTGCACGTGAGTCTGCGGGCTAGTATGTATGCACACACGTTTACGTACGCATGTTTGTATGTGTTAACGGCACTTGACCCTAAAGTCCGTTAAAACTACACGGGGGGGGGGGGGCTCTTTATGGGTTTCTGTGGTGCGGGCGGTATAGTGGTCATTGTTGTGATTGTTGTGGTCGCTGTGGCGGTGCTCGCTAACAGTACTTGACCCCAGTCTGCTCCGGCTACACGAGGGATCTGCGTCCTTTGTCCTCTGCTGGTGCTGGTGGCGGCGGTGGTGGCCTGCGCGCACGCACTGGACAGGGGGGCAGCTGCCCCTTTACCCGCAGAGCCCACAAACCCCACCTGGGTGGTTTGCCCGCCTCCTCCGCCCCCTCCAGTGCCGCCCTCACCCCCGCAGTAAGATAATAATCTCTGCACATACACGCAGGTGGCTGTTTTACTTCCTGCCCCACTCATATTTTTGTTTATTTCTCTGCGTGTCTATTTTGTTGTTGTTGTTGTTGTAACTCTCATCTTGGACTTGGTTACATTTTACCTTTTGCCGATTTTTCCTGCCTTTGATCTCGGCTTAAGACCTCAAGTATCGGCGCCTGCAGCCACAATGCCTTCGCTGGTTGCAAGTGTCCGTCATGACTGCTGAGCGCAGCGTTCCAGTGGTGTTGGTGCTTCCCCCCCCTCTCTCTCTCTCTCTCTCCGGTCACACCGGGTGTAAGTGAATGTGGCCGAGCACCTTTGTACGTGTGAGCGTGTCTATCTGTGAGATTATCTCGGTGTCTCCGAGTGTGTCTTTGTGCGTGTGCTGCTGTATCTGTAACATTATCTCGGTCGTTGTGTGCTGCTGCTGCTGCCTGCTGCTGCTGCTGCTGCCTGCTGCTGCTGCTGCTGCCTGCTGCTGCTGCTGCCTGCTGCTGCTGCTGCTGCTGCCTGCGAGTCTCTGTGTGTCTGTATGGGTTAATCTGTGGGGAGCGGTAGTGTAGCGATTAGTGAGCCGCGCTAGGAACCCGGTTACCCGAGTTCGATTCCCGCTCACGGCCAATGCAAGTGACCATTTTCTGAACCTGTTCTGGGCTGGGCCTCCCCTAGGTCAACTCAACCTCAAATGAGTAGTTGGTGTGGAGTGTAAACATCGCCATGACGGAGACAGTGGCAGCCATGTGTAGTGCTGGCCACCCTGCCCCTCGTGTGCCGTGCTGACCTTCATAGTTAGCTCAGTGATTAGCGCACTTGGCTACAAACCTGGCGACCTGAGTTCGAGTTTTGTTCTGTGTATCCGTGAGTGTATCTCTGCATCTGTGAGCATTCATTACTTTTATTAAAGTAACGCGCTTGGAATTACGCCACGAGATCAAGGGGCTGTGCGTGAATTCAAAAACTGAATTCTCGCGCTCAGAATTGCACTGAATCCCACATGATAGTCTTCAGTGACTCGAAAGCAGCGAGCTCATCCCGAGGCTTTGCACCGTCAGTCCGAGTCAGACGATCCCAGTTACAATGTGAAAAGTGTCAGATGTTACACGTGCTCAGACACACATGCACACGCACAAGTGCACGCCCAGCTAAACACTGTCGCAGAGATGGCAAGTGTGGCGCAGAACGGCACAGCGGAGCGGCGAGCAGCGCTGCTGCCCCGCATCAGGGTCTCGGTTCGATTCCCGGCTCGGGTGCCTCTCTGTGTGGAGTTTGCGTTTTATCTCCCCGTATCCGCGTAGGTTTTCGCCGAGTACTCGGGTTTACTCCCACAGTCCCAAGACATGATGCCTGGGTTAATTGTCCTCACTAATTTGCCCGCGGTGCCCTGAAATGTTGCAACTTTCCTACATCTTATCGCTGGACAACTGTTAACAAGAGCTACATCAGTACAGTGCTGGGTCGCTCAATGGTTCATTCCAAGTAAAATAAAAATGACTTACATGAGGAACACAACCCGCATTGCACGTTTATTAAGTTCTATAAGTAAAGCGTGGAGTGGTAACGGTGGTAGAGGGGGTGCAGTGCCTTGAACCCCGTGCGCCGAGTTCGATCCCTGGCTGTGGCGAACATCGGTGGCAATTGACAGAGTTGGTTCTTCCCTCCCCGCTAAGCTCACCCCCTACGACGACAAACTCGCACTGCGCAATGTGGTGAAGTATGATCAAATAGAGCCCACGGTGGGGTGAGACCTTCATTCATCGGCCGACTGAGAGTGCCTGGATTGCTTGCGATTAATCTGTGAATGTACGATATTGAATATTTCTAATGTGACTGTGTTGATATTTCCAATATTCAATTAGTGGGATAAATTTAAATGGACGATGTCCGCATCGCCCAAGCAGTGGTATTTTTCAAGACCCTCTCAATCCTGTACAGGGCCGCAGGGGGCCAGAGCCTGTCCTGGCAAAAACAGGGTGCAGGTCGGGGCTATACCCGGCATGTGACATCAGTACATCACAGGGCACATTTTTTGGGGCAATTAACTCAGCTGGTCATTTAGCCGAGACAGCAGCGTGCATTTGGACGTTGGGAGGAAACTGGAGTACCCGGCGAAAACTCACGCAGACACGGGGTGTACACGCAAACTCCACACAGAAAGGCACCCGAGCCAGGAACCGAACTCGGGACCTTCCTGCTGTGAGGCAGCAGCAGCAGCGCTACTCGCTGCACCGCCCTGTTCAGTGGAACAGGAAGCACGCAACACGTGAAGTGACAGCCAGAACGCGGCCGTCAACCCCCCCCCCCCGCAATCGTTCCGGAACGGCGAAGCTACACGAACCGTCTCGTGAAACCCTGGCGTGCCGTGGCTACCAGACCTTCACACTGGCATCGAGAGCTCCTCAACTCACTGCTATTTCAAAAGAGAGAGAGACGCGCGCAGCGGGCGTGCGTGCGTGAAACGCTCCATGAACGGCTCCAGTGTGGATGCATCTTTTACCCATCATCCTCAAATTTTGGCTGTCACTTTTTAATTAATAACAATAAAAATATTTTGCATTTCTATAGCACCTTGTCACCCTAAGGTGACAAAGCGCTGCTTCATAGTAACACTCACAGGACGCCTGAAGATGCCTCCAATATTGGAGGCGAAACGTCGCGAAGGAGAGTGGAGCAGCGATTCACACGATTCTCCTGACAGAGCAGAGCTTTTGGAAGCATTCAGTAAAATTCTCTCAACATGTCTGAGTCTTCAGAAGCGACCAGCTGCCATATTAAATTAATAGCACGGTTCCTTTGATTCAGACATGTGCCTCTTTACAGAGTCAGAATTAAGATCTCCAAAGACGTTCCTGCAGCCTTTCGGAGTTTTTAAAAACGTTAATCAACAATATCCAATGCAAATACACAAGTCTATATACAATGGAGCAAGTGTTTGTTTGTACTATGCATGTTCCCACCATTAGCACAAAGTTGGTTGCAACAAGGCTTTCACGTCTAAGTTCAGCTTTATTTCCTAGTTACTGATTGATATCCTGACACATTAACACGCTCAGCTTTAAATTCCCACTTTGGCACCAGTAGCGTGTAATAAGATATAATAATGTAATGATGTAGGTTTTCACGGCTCGATGCATGATGATTGCTTCGAAAAGCTGCTCTCTCGGGACAGCCGCGTCGATGGCTCTCTCTCCTCTCCTCGCGACGTTTCGCCTCACACGTTGGAGGCATCATCAGATATAATAATTGCATTTTCGAGCGATTTTCACTCGAGGGTTATAAAGCGCTGTACCCTCTGTAGTGCCCTTCTGCCATTATCCTGATGTCAGACGAACGTGTTACAACCTTGGAACAAGGTCGCCTGTCGGGCGGGTACTGTACTAGTACAAATGAATGGAAATCTCAAGAACGGACCGTGGCATATAACAACCGTCTCTTAATGTCGCAGGGGTCAACGTCCCCTTTTCCTGTTGTGTCGCAGCAATCCCGCGTCCAGAGCTTGCAAGCTCACAGGGGGGTGTTTCTTGCAGTAATAACAAACCATCGACTCCCCTCTGCAGGTGCACCTCGACGCAAAGTGCACACGACGGAGGCAATGCATAGCGCTCGTGTAGTCAATACTGCCACGGTTTGTGTTTTTCTCTTCGCAAATCCACAGGAACGTCTGCAAGGCAGCGGTCACCTGTGATTATGGTTCGTCAGGTGGCCTTGCGCTCCACGTGGCCCAAATTAGAGGGCAGCCGCCACCGCGAGCACTCCCCACGCTGGCGAAACCGTTCTAAATATAACGAGGCCGCTTACTTCACCTCCGAATTATTCCTCTCGTGTGTTTTTTTTCTCTTCCGCGATTACATTAGCGTGATCGCGCGTTGGTCGCGGCAATGAAAACAAACCCCAGCAGACGTCGTCAATTAGCTCTCTCAGCAACAGCAGCCACCACCGCTACCGCCAAGCGGACTGAGAATTGTTGTTCGAACATCTTTGGCAGAGAGTCATCTTCGAGGGCATTTTAACCGGCTTGTTGGCGGCGTGTCAAATTTACTTACAGTGTAAAAAAAAAAAATCTCTAATTTGAAAAAAACCCCCACTCACTCACAACCTCCTCCGTGTACACAAAAAACAGGTTCTGCCTTAATATTCGCGGTGCAACACAAAAAAAAATCCTCCGGCGCGCTTTGTTTTAAGCGCGGGGCCCTTAGATGTGAACGACTTGAAACGGAATAATTTCGATGCGCGCTCAGCCCGTCCGTCGTTATCGGCGGCGGGAGAGAGCGAGCCCGCGCGCGTTGCGTCCCAACCGCTCGGCAGAAAGGGGCCTAATGAGGGCCCTAAATCTAGAGAGCGACCACAAGAAAGGCGCGCCGTCGTTTTATCTGACAAGGTTCTCTCCTGACGTGCCGGCCGTTTGCCGAACCTCGCGCTTCAGAAGCCCGCAATAAAAATATGCAGGACGGGAATTTGTTTTCGTTCGGCGGCGCTGCTGGGGTCGTATTGTGTTTTCCCAGAGCTTGCTGCGCTGCTGGTATTTGCCGAGTAAATACGACGCCAGCGCTAAACTGCTCGCCGTAAAGCCCGGGTGCAGAAGAGAGGTAAAAAAGCCCACACACAACGCCCAGGTGCTGGGTGGGAATTTCATACAACACCAGTGGCGATGTCACCATCATCGTCTTCGCTTGAAGGCAGTCGTGCGCACGTAACGTTGAGGGTAACTGCCCAGGAGTTCGCTATTTCACCCGCATGGACTCGAGCGGAATAAATCAGCTTTGTATGGTGGAAATGTGGCTCAGATGCCAGGGTGCTGAGCTGGCACCGCTCAGAACCTGGGTTTGAATCCAGGAAGCTGCCTCTGAACAATCCGGTTTCTCCAGTGTAGAGAGTGGATGGTCTCAGCCTGGTCACCAATGACTGAACGAACCTGATGTAGTGCTTCACAGCTCGCGTATGTATACAGACACACACTCGACATGGCTACCCACAAACAACAGCTCTGGGCAGCAATTCTCAAAGACAAAACGATCACATCAATGTTAGACTTGCGCTTAATTTGGCTAACGCCTAGCTCTAAGCATTTAAAAATGATTCATTTGATGGTTTCGTGGCAAAGCACTATTCTCAGTGGTTGTGTGGGAAATGTTACCATAAATTAATATAAAATGGAGAAAGCGTTTTGTTCATATATACAAGTCTGCACTCAAGGTACTGGTTATTCATAAATGCTAATTTAATCCGCCCAACACTGAGGCTCTTATGTCTCATTTCAGCTTAACTTCCCACACATTGACTGCCGTTTAAAAACAATATCACCAAGTCAGCATCGAACATTGCTGATGATGCCCCCAACGTGGGAGGCGAAACGTTGCGAATGAGCAGCTGTGGAGAGCAAACCACATCGGAGCCATGAAAACCTGCACGAGTACAACTAAGTATAAATATTCCCACCCTTGCAACCGGTACCAGCAAACCTCGATAACTGCATCACGCTGCCAGAAGGACGTGTTTACGCGCACGGAACACGGTCTCTCGCAGGCACGCTGGCTACCCTGCTCGCCACATATTGCTGGTCAGTTCGAACGTTTTATTGCGTCGCAGGAATCCCGCATCCAGAGCTTGCAAGCTCACTGGGCATTTTCTGCCACAATCATCAGAATTGACCGCGCACCGTGCGTAATGCGCTAGTCGACCTAGGAGGGCATCACGCGTAGGGACGCCCGCCTCAATGGTGCGCGCGGCGGTGGCCGCGGTGGCGGCCGCGCGGCTGTGGCCGCGGCCACTGCGCGCGGCGAGAGATAGGAGCGACCGCGGCCCCTCTCGTGAGAGGTGATGCGGAGAGCGATCTCTCTCTCTCTCGCTCGCTCGCTCGCGCGAGGGAGGGAGGGAGGGGAGCAGCGCCCCGCGAGAGATACGAGCGGATACTCCGGTCTCGTGATCTGACATCAATGGCACAGTCGAGATTCCGGAGGAGAGGGGAAAAAAAATATGAAAAGAAAAAGAACGACACAAAAAAATTAGATAAGAAAGAGAGAGAGAGAAAAAAATGGATTGATAAGCTTATCCGCCGAGCACTTGTGTTACACATGCAGGTGATTGCTGTGGTTGTGAGTGAGCCGCTGGTGATTAAATTACTCCGCTGGCGTAAACAACTCAGCTTTTGATAAACAAACAGAATAACGAAATGAAGTTGGTTTTCACGGCTCCACGCATGATTGCTTCTAAAAGCTGCTCTCTCGGGACAGCCGCGTCGATCGCTCCCTGTCGCCCCACACGATCGAGGCATCTTCACACGCAGCGCCTGAGGATGCCTCCAACGTGCCAGGAGGAGGCGAAACGTCGCGATGGAGGGAGAGGGAGCGATCGACGCGGCTGTCCCGAGAGAGCAGCTTTTCGAAGCAACAGAATAACATTAACAATTAGGGAATTTGCAACGCACGCAAATTCCACGTCTCACCATAGACGAGACACAGAGGTGCGTTGATACAGAGGGGGGGGGGAGTCATCGAAGAGGTCAGCTGGCGCCAACCTGCCAGACACTGCTTCCTATGCACTGTGATGTTATCAACCAATTAATTCGTGAGAACCCGGAGGAACCCGACACACAACAGGAGGAGAACGCACAGACTCCGTACAGAAAATCACCCAAGGCCCCAATCAAGCTGCTTCGGGCAGGGATTTTTTTAATCTTCTGTCTGTGAGGTGTCGATGTTCCCACGAGGTAGTCACCCATCACCCATCACCGCTTCATCCCACGATGCGCCATGCGCTGCTACGACGTCGCGTCGACGGCGATTCACGTCGATTCTAAAGGATCGCGATGCTCTCGCGAATCTCGACTGCTAATGAGAGATATCTTTAGCGTTGCAAAGGATTTCATACTGATTGCCTCGGGCGTGTTGTCTTTTCATGGCAATCACAATAATGACGGGTTATCAATGAGTTGTGACGCCACACAAGACTAATCGTGTGTACTAATGGAGACATTAATGGTTATGTGAGTACTTAATGGTTATTTGAG
>JAZEWT010000016.1:21537646-21551811 GCA_036362905.1 Mordacia mordax | reverse complement strand
CGTGTGTCCATGCGATGCGGGAGATCACAGATTGCATTACGCGACTGTCCACAGGCCCCCCCCCTCCTCCTCCCCCAGTAGCGCCGTGACCCCGTGCGCCGCTCGACGCTGCCGTGTGGGAGCCGATTGTCACAGTGCGACGTCTCTCCGCAGCGGTAACATCCACGCCGCCTCACACCCAGAGAGTCCTGCCGGAGCGGTTCGACTCCCGCCTCGGGCGCATTGCTCTGTGCAGTCAGCGTGTTTGCTGCCGAGTTCTGCGCGGATTTTCTCCGGGTACTGCGGTTTCCTCCCACAGTCCAATGCCATGCTGTCGAGGTCAATTGTCCTCGCTAAATGACCTGAGATGTTGCACTGAGATGCTGTAACTAGCTTACCCCTAGTCGCTGGACAACTGTTAAGAAGAGCTGTATAATTCAACGGTTCCTTACAGCTGAAATACAAACCGAATGTATTCAGACGCGCGGCGCGGTGGTTGCGCAGCGGGTAGCGCTGTCGCCTCACAGCAAGAAGGCCCGGGGTTCGATTTCTAGCTTTTCCGTGTGGAGTTTGCGAGTTGTTCGCATGAGTTAGCCCTGGGTACTCGGGTTTTGCGCCGCCGTTCAAAGGCACGCTTCTACTTAGGTTAATTCGCCTAATGAGTAAATTGGCTCCAGTGCCTCGCGATGTACTGGCGTTACAGCCTGAGTATAGCACCATCTTGCGCCCTGTGTCTGCCGGGATAGGCTCCAGCCCCCCGCAACCCTGTACAGGATTAAGCAGCAGACGTGTCCCACCTGGCGCTCAGAGCTGATCGTGAAGGAGGATTGAGAGCAGGAGCAGGAACGACCACAGCGAGCGCCGAGCTTCCCTCGGCTATCCCGAAAGAGCAGCTCGTGAGAGCACAACCGCAATCGGCCACAGAGACAAAGATCCCCCGTCTCGCGTCAACGGATTTAGGGTCAAGTGCTGTTGCCGAGTAGCGCCTATGAAGGCCGGCACGGCACAACATCACGCCCGGCCGCCTTTGCCTCCACAGTGTCGATGCCTACACACCGCATTGGTACTCATTTGAGGCTGAGTGAACTTATGGGAGGCCCAGGACCGGTTCAGAAAATCGTCACTGGTGTTGGTCGTGAGCAGGTATCGAACTTATGTGGCCAGGTTTAGAGCTAAGCGCTCGAACCGCTCCCAACAATCACGACAGCATTCTGGGGACCCAGGCAGAATTCAACGATGACCCCCCTCGCCCCACACACACACACAGACACTGATCAAAAAGCACTCCGTCTCCCAACGCATGCTGGGCTCCAATGTGAATCTCAGATGCAATCGATGAACGATGACGAACATTCCTGCGTTCGTGGCAAATCAATTGTGAAGCGATAGCGGAATAGCATGAGAGCGACGCGGAGAGTTGCAGGGCGCTTACCAACTCGAAGCTCCTGGCCGAACACCGTCCTCTCTCCGAGCGCCGAGCAATTCCAGCGGCCGAATCGGAACTGGTGCTGGCACTCGCTGATTCCCAGCTGCGCCCCCTCCCCGATGACGATGATCGCGTCCGGGCGGCTCTGGCACAGCGCCCGCTGCCGAGGAGCCAGACCTGGGATCTTATTGCAGATGATGTTGGCTCCCAATGCCATGACCGTGGAAAGTGCCCTGCCAGTGGGGTTGCAGGTGGGCACACAGACGCGCGGCGAGACTTGTTAGTAATAGTGATGATGACACATGACGAATGGACACAGGAATGCGGGCAAGGCAGTGAGCTGCCTTTGACGTCAGGTGACGTACAGCACAGCACACTCGTTTTTCACTCAGTCTCGGAGTGCCTGAGGATCCCTCCCGGGGGACGGGGGACGGTTGGTGAAACATCGCGAAGAAAAGAGGGGGAGCGCTCGACGCGGCTATCACGAAAGAGCAGCGTTGGAAGTAGAATCTTTAACAATAATACATTTTGTAACTCGCACAAGCGCCATACTTGGCCATGCACCAAGTACGAATACGCAGACGGAGCGAGGAAACTGCAGAGAGGAGGAGGTGAAGAAGGATCAGCTATGCGGTCAGCCGGCGCCAACTCGCCAGACGCTCTTTTCTGTTCATGACGATCTTATCGGCCAATTAATTGAGCAGGAAAATGGAGAACCCGGAGGAAACCCACGCAGAACATGGGGAGAACGTTCCAACTCCACACAATACCAATGAAGGAGAGAAAAGGCTTCACTGTAAGCGTGTCTTCCACGCACAATTTAACGTGAGACGATCGTTGTGTTACCTTGTGATTTTATATTTGTTTGCGCTGCTCAGTTCAAACGTTGGTTGTATCGCAGGAATCCTGCATCCGCAGCTTGCAAGCTCACATGGTTCTGCTGTAAACATGAACATCTATCTATCGTTTAATAACCCTCTCTTGCAGTAGATAAGATCTCTAATCTCCAAATCGACGCACTCCAGATTCGTTCATTAATTCTCGGTCACCTGCATCTGCTTTTTCCAAGCTGAGCGATGAGTTGGCTGAGCAACAACTAAATCCCCATATGAGAAATACCGCATGCACGAGAATTGCTCTTTCGGGATAGCCATGTCGAGCGTCCCTTCTCTCTCCTTCGCGACGTTTCGCCTCGCACGTTGGAGGCATCATCATGCATTTGATGCGAGATTGTCACGCATTGTCATCTTCCTGCGAAGTTTTGATCAAAGTTCATCTTACAAGATGAGAGTTTCTTCCCCCTGGAGTCTACCTTGGTACAGTCCACGTGTCGCGAGACTTGAGTTCTTCAGACAATTGCAGTGGCCGATTCTCGGTTCATTTTCATCAAGAGTTTTATAAATGACCGATGGTGCTGACGTGTACAAGAATCATCATCGCAACATCTTACCAGTGGTCATCTCATTGTGAAATGTATCGCCTCTTTATAATACCAAGATAAACCGCGCATTCAGGATTGTAGCAAACAATCATTCATTATGAATCGTCATCTAATTCTCTAGAGAATGGTGGTGAATCCGGAGCCTGTCCCAACAGACACGGGGCACAAGGCAGGGTTATAGTCAAGATGGGACACTAGTCCATTGAGTCAACAGGCCGATTCACCGAGGCAGCGTGCTTGTGGGCTCTGGGAGAAAAGCAGAGTACCCGGCGCAAGGTTGAGTGGACACGAGGAGAAGGCGCGGCAGCCCAGCCAGGAATCGAACCTGGGATCCTGATTCCCGTGAGCGGGGGGGGGAGGAGGAGGGGGGCAGCGCTACTCACACCGACACGCTGCCACCCTATCCCGTGCAAGTGAAAGCAAGTAAATAACAAGGCGAGCATTGTGTCAAGGTAACGCTGAATAGCACAATCACCGCAGCCATCGGCAACAGCGGCACGGACGGTCCGGTTTGATTTAAGCTGGAAGGAACCGTTGAGCTATGTCGCTCTTTTTAACAGTTGTTCAGCGGGGAAGGGTAATAAAGTTACAACAGCTAAGTGCACCGGGGGAAATTTAGTCAGGACAATTATCCGAGGCAGAATGTTATTGGACTATGGTAGGAAATCGGAGTACCCAGCGAAACCCCACACGGACACCGTGAGAACAGGAAAACGCCACACAGAAAGGCACCCGAGCGGGGAATCGAACCCGGTGATTTCTTGCTGTGGGGCAGCAGCGCTGCTCGCCGCGGCCCCCTACCCCGTGCAGAACACGGGTCCTACAGTAACGGTCGGCTCAAAGGGCTGGAGATATTTCTAAATGTTTATTATCATCTCATCTCATTGTCAGAACCGCTGAATCCTGCACAGGGTTGCGGTCATCATTATCATTACAGCAGAAAGTACCCAGCGAGCTTGCGAGCTCTGGATGCGGGATTCCGTGCGACAGAGCCCACGGTCCAACAGAGCGACGCGACGGCGTCTCAATGAGCTGTGGAAGGGAGAAGACGGGAGGAGAAGCGACGTCGGAGGAAGAACGTGGTGATCACCGTGGAAACATCACAGGGCGGACACCCCGAGACACAGGCATCGACGCACAGGGCCCGGCCTGAAATAATTGACACATTTCGAATTAATTAACGTGTCAAATACGTCAATCATTTGTGGCCCATCTTGTATGTTGGAGCACGTGTTTGTATGCATGTACGTCCGCACTGAGGGTACGTACGTGTATGTATGTCTGTACTGAAGGTACGTATGTGTATGTACGTCCGCACTGAGGGTACGTACGTGTATGTATGTCTGTACTGAGGGTACCGGGTTGGTATCCTTCATAAGCGTAAATTATATTTCAATAAGACCGCCGCATTCACGTCTTGTTTCAGGATTACTTTCAACGCGTCGGGAAGAAATCCCGGTTAACGCGGTCAGCAGCAGCCAGCATCATCAAGGAGAGACGTCAGAGCAAGGTTTGTCACACGATTGAAACCAGATATCCCGCAGGTCTCGTGGACGCAATGATCATCACAGGAGGCTCGAAGCAGTGACACAGGATGAGAAGCAAAGGCTGTGGGGTGGACGCGAAGATGATCGCCCAGGGCACGACTGAGCCGGAGGGTGATCATAGCAGCGGAGGGGACGTTGGTGATGAGACTGGATCTCAATAGCCGCTCATTCAGGATCGCCGTGTCTCGCGCCCCTCCTCTCTCCGTCGCTCGCATTGTGAAGTCGAGATATATCTCAGTGTTTTACAATCGGAGTGCCACGAAGCGCATCCGAGACTCTGAAGGAGAATGCGATTAAGTCCGTTGACTCATTCATTCCATTGTTTATCCGCTCACCGCTGCCGAACAGGGGTCCGCCAAGTTTCGGTAGCGATTACAGCGAGAGTTTACTTACTCGCTCTTATTTATGGATCTCCACGCCACTGATAGGCAGACCTCGCTTCGTGGTATATAAACCAATCAAATCGTTTCATTAAACGCAGTTATTTAACTTCACCGATTACATATTTACGTATTTGTATGTTAATATAAGCACAGTCACAGACAAGCTTCAGAACTGATATTGTACAGGTTGATGTGTCACTGTATTCAGTTCAGTATCAGTACCCGTTTGATCCTATGCAGGGTCGTGTGGGGCCGGAGCCTATCCCGGCAGACACAGAGCGCAAGGTAGGTTGATACCCAGGATGTGATGCCAGTAGATTGCAGGGCACTTTTTTGAGCAATTTACTCAGCAGGCCAATTAACTTAGGAAACGGCGTGTATTTGGACGGGAGGAGAAAACCCAAGCGGACACGGGGAGAGAATTCGCAGAAAGGCACCTGAGCCGGGAACCGAACCCGGGTACTTCTTCCTGTGAAGTAGCAGCGCTATCTATACAATTTGACCGATTACATTTTGGGATCCATGGGGCTTCTGGAACGGGCGAAACGAGATCTGAGGTTCAGCTCAGCCCCTTTTCCAGAACCAAACGCTGTAGAGTGTTGGAGAGCATAACATCGAGAGCATAACATAGAGGCTGAGAGAGCAGTGGAACGTTGTATGTGTCGGGGTTCCCAGCTGAGTTAATTCGCTGCTGTTGAGTCAATGTGCGTGCCACGTGTGTCGCCGATCCCGGGATTAGAACTTTCGCGCTGTCAACTGGGGACCCACGTGTGTATTCCATGCAGCGTCTGGAGATGTGGTTTTCATGTCCTCCGCTGTCTACGGTACGCAGATACGAAGGACAAGAGCCCTCCTATAGTCGTCGTAAGAGACTGTAGGGTGAGGCTCTGTGAGCGAGCAGCACCGAATACCAGCACGGCAAATTAAAGGATTGGTGTGCAGCAGCATCACGCGCGGCCGCCTTTGTGTCCCTAGTGGTGACGTTTACACACAGCACCAGATTCCCATTTAGAGGCTGAGTCGCCCTAGAGGGGGGTCCAGGACGTTTTCAGAAAATCGTCACTGGTGCTGACATTGAGAGGGAATCGAACTCGGGTCACTGGGTTCGTAGCGCAAAGCGCTAAGCACTGACCCGCCGCTCCTCCTCACACACACGGAAACACACACACACACATATATATATATATACAGATGTCCACGTAATTGATACGGGTGGGGTGAGATAACGGTCTGGTGCTGGGCTGACGGAGGAGACATCTCGCTGAGATGTCGCGTCGCGAGCACTGACGTCGTTTAGGATCATCGTGAAACAAACGAACACCACGTGTGCGCGGGTTCCACGGCATTTTAGAACAACTCCATTCACACGGGGCACGAGTTTGGTCGCGCGTCGAATCTTCCTGCGCGTGTCCTAATAGCGAGAATACGGTAAGTTCCTCGCACGAACCTTAACCAATTAGCGCGCGGCTAATTGGTGCGCGCTGCGCGTCGGCGCAAGATTCACACGCGTTGGCGAGCGCGACACAATGAAGTACTGAGACTTTCCGAAAGAGTTCTTTGCGGAGAGCAGTGCCACTGAGCGTTCTGAGAAGGTGGAACGCTCACCCGCACTGCTATCCCGAAAGATCAGCTTCGGGAAGCGATCATCGTGCATCGAGCCGTGACAACCTACATCAGTGCGTGTGATGATACCTCGATTAACCAAGAACAACAATTACTTGTAGTTGTTTATCAAATTATCTACGGGGCAGACATATGTACAGTTTTCAACACACGGTATCTTGATTGATTGATATATAAATCGCCTTCAGTTATGGTCACAAAAAACGGATGTGTGAATTTGTTAACTTTGAAGGCTATGCATGGAGACCACTAATTAGTGCGATCACGCTTGTGTGTACATATATATTTGTATGGAGCGGTGGCGCAGCGGTTAGCGCGCTGCGCTACGAACCGAGCGCATACCTGAGTTGGATTCCCAGTCACGGCCACCAAGACCAGTGACGATTTTCTGAACCGGTCTTGGGTCTTGCCTAGGTCGACTGAGCCTTAAATTAGTACCGGGTAAGGTGTGTAAACATTACCATTTGGGGAGACAAAGGTGGGCAGGCGTCGTGCTGGCCACCCACCCCCTCGTCTACCGTGCGGCCCTATATAGGCGCTATTCGATAATAGCGTTTGATTCTACAGTCACCTACGTCTGTACGGCTCTGCATCTCTATGCATACACACACACTGATATACTACACGCGTGTACTCTATATACCCACACGGTATGACAACCAAGTTCAATACCCAGCCATGGCTACATGGCGAGCGGGTGTCCGAACTATACCCTAGCGAGCTCCCTTGTTATTAAACATTGACCAGCGTGGTGAAGTATGGACAAAGCAGTCGTATATACGGCGTTCGATTCCATCGCCCAGCAGTAGGTTTAGAAATGTTTATTTGATTTATATTATTAATTAGAAGCGCTGATTATTGCCGTAGGTATATATATATGTACACATGCATGGGCGGTGCGGTAGCGCGGCGAGTAGCGATGTGGTCTCACAAGCAGAAGGACCTGGGTTCGATTCCCAGCTCGGGTGCCGTGCTATCTGAAGTTCGTGAGTTCTCTCTCCGTGTCCACGTGATTATTGACTGGTTCTCTAGTTTCCTCCCACAGTCCTAAAGCGCGCTGCCTATTTTAATTGTCCAAACTAAATTGTCCCCGGTGCCATGCGCGTGTCGTATCTTGCTTACCCCTCTCCGCTGGACAACTGTTACAAAAAGCTACATAGCTCGACGGTTCCGTGCAGCCAACGTGCATACTGACCGAGAAACCAGGCACGCGTTACATTTGACTACGGAGTTAAACATTAACCTCACACAATGCAGAGTGTCCGAGAAATCTCAGCTGGAGCTGTATTTAATCGTACAGGTCATTAGGTCAAACAGAGCGTTCTATTTCGAGACCGGACTATTGAACGCAACGGGAGAGACAGTGAATGCGAATGATTCTACAAAATCAATCAAATGCCTTCTTTTGAAAATAATTCTGCTGTAGCTCGTACACGTCTTAAATCAGGAGTCGCGATCCCAGAATTTTGAACAGTCGCTTAAATGTATATATACTGTATGGGGTGGGAAAAGCCGAGGTTCTGTACGGTGGTTTTTTAAAATTGTAGCTGATGTGAGTCGCAAATGTAAGTTAATGGGAATCGTGTGGAAGCGCGTGCAGAGCATGGACTCACAGAAAGTGTGCATAGACTCACAGAGAGTGTGCATGAACTCACACAGTGTGCATGGACTCACAGAAAGTGTGCATGGACTCACAGAGAGTGTGCATGGACTCACAGAGAGTGTGCATGGACTCACAGAGCGTGTGCAAGGATTCACAGAGAGTGTGCAAGGACTCACAGAGAGTGTGTATGGACTCACACAGAGTGTGCATGGACTCACACAGAGTGTGCATGGACTCACACAGAGTGTGCATGGACTCACAGAGAGTGTGCATGGACTCACACAGAGTGTGCATGGACTCACAGAGAGTGTGCATGGACTCACAGAGAGTGTGCAAGCACAGTGTGCAAGCACTCAAGGCAGCGTGTGGCACTCACAAGCATCGGTGTCACACTCAGAATATGTGGGTGCTATGCAGAGCGTACATTTGTTTGGGGGATTTGGTAAAAGTATAATAGTCATGGCTAGATCTTGTGCTGCGTTTCGATTCCCAAGTGGTGTTGTGTTTAAAAATGGTTAAGATCACGGCTCCAGATGAATTGTGTTGAAGTGGGTGGCGCTGTCGCCTCCTCCTCCTCCTCACAGCAAGAAGGCCCGGGTTCGAATCTCTGCTCGGGCGCTGCTCTCTGTGCGGAGGTTGCGAGTTCTCTCTCCCCGTGTCCGCGTGGGTTTTCGCCGGGTACTCCGGTTTCCTCCCACAGTCCAAAGACACGCTACCGAGATTGATTCTGCTGAGTAAATGCCCCGCCGGTGTTCTGAGATGTTGTAATTTGCTCACCTCTCGCCGCTGGACAACTGTTAAAGGAAGTTGCATGGCTCAACAATTCCTTTTAGCTTAAATCGAAACTGACTGACAACCCTGTTATATTTTCGATGTCGTCAAATGCTGACTCAGCAGGTGACGTTCCAGCAGTGGTAGATTATACGGGGAGTGGAGCGGTGGCGCAGCGCTTAGCGCACTACGCTATTCATGAGTGGTGACCGAAATGTGGACGGACCATGCTTCCTGTATCATCCAGCAGTGTATCGACAAAGAGTATATATATATGTATAGCCTGGGCCAGATATAGTTGACGTATGTCCTTGTACATTAACCAAAAATCTGTCAGATATTTCTGGTCGGGCTTGCATTTAAAAGCACGCTTGTATAAATAACACTGCGGAGCGGTGGCGCAGCGGTTGGCGATATTCGAGTTCAATTCCGGGCTACGGCTAACATCAGCGGCGAGCGATATCTGTACCCCTTCTGCAGTGACCCTTCACCAATGTCTTCACCGACCCGCGTGGGGAAGTATGGTTCAACGACGTCGATGATTGCTGGCGACGTGGGGGAGATCTCGCACGGTGCGCTCACAACCACCGAATGGCTCGTGTTATCACAATGCTTGCACGTATATATATATATATCATTGTATTTATATAATTGTTACAATAGTTACACGTGGGTTCAGTCTTTTAATTTGTCGATACACTGCTGGATAATAGAGGAAGCAGGGTCGCTCCACATTTCGGTCCCCACTGTTGAAAACTCGAGCTCAGCTCGCTGGGCTGAAGAGAGTAGTGCGCTAAGCGCTGCGCCACCGCTCCACACGCCGCATAATCTACTGCTGCTGGAACGTCACATGCTGAGTCAGCATTTGACGACATCGAAAATGCAACGGGTTGTCAGGCAGTGTGGATTTAATCTTGAAGGAAGCATTGAGCTGTTTAGCTCCCTTTAATGCTTATTCGGAGCGGAGGGGGTAAGCAAGTCAGAACGTCTCAGGGCACGGGGGCAATGTTGTCAGCACAATTAACCTACGTAGCGTGTCTTTGGACTGTGCGAGGAAACAAGTTCCCTGTAGAAACCCACGTGGACACTGGGAGAGAACACGCAAACCTAACACGGAAAGGTACCCGAGCCGGGAATCGAACCTAGGGCTTCTTGCTTTGAGACGACAGCGCTACTCACCGCGCCACCGTGTTAGAAAACGGGTCGCGGAAGCAGATATCACAGAACTTCTAGCGGGATCTTTTCAGGTGACCTACCTATTAATGTACCCAGCCAGCGGGGAGCGCGCAGATCCGTACACGCTATAGACGCTCCCTCTTTATCAACAACGGCGTAATTATCTCGTCATCGTCAAGATTCTCCCTGCCTGCTGTTGTAACGAATGAACAGCCTGCACGATGGGAAGCGAAACGTCAAGAAGGAGAGAAGAGGGGCACTCGACACGACTATCCCGAAAGAACAGCCGTGGATAGCAATGTTCAGGGCGTGGAGAGAGAGAGAGAGAGGGGAGTTTACGTGAACTCTCGACCTGGCTGCTAAGCGTCAGTGCTGCCAAACAAGAGGAACGTTTGATGTAAAAAGCAATAATAACGTTTCACCCTTTCAATAACACACGCGTTCAGATCACTCAGCGGGCACCTTTTACAAGCGATCACTAACGTGTACCGACGTTTCGGACGCTGATCCTATTTCCGCTGGCGCAGTCCTTCTGTCCCCTCTCGATGGGTGATTTATTTTTATTTTCTCCGACGACCAATTATGTAAATGTCCCTGCTTGGCAGTGGCCCAAATTCGCATTCCTCTCGGTTATCTCAGATGCAACTGGATACGCGGCTGCCTGCATGTTGCGCGTGTGCCGGGGCACCAGCCAACTTATATTCTACAACAACAACAAAAAAAGAGAGCGAACGATCTAAAGAATGCGAGCGGGAGCAATAACGGCGGCGGCCGCCGCGGCGGCGGTGATGATGATGATGGTGGTGAATATCGCCGGTTCAATCCGACATGCAGCCTGGTCGCAATAAATTAGACTGAACGACCCTCGTGAACAACCCACGGCTCCCACCTCCTCCCCGTCCTCCCCGCCCCATCTCTCCCAGCCGCGCTCAGCCACACGTTCACAAGAGCGGAGAGCTTGTGACTTCCACCGTACACGGACACGGCACAGACGAGCGACCGGGATTGGACGTAATCTTGCGTAGCTGCCCCCCAGTCAGTCGCCGTGTGTTCGAGCTGCAAGCAACTGTTGGGCTGTACAGCTGTGTAAAGCGGTTGTCCAGCCGGGAGGGGTAAGCAAGTCACAGCATGTCAGGCGCACCGGGAGCAATTTACTCTGCGGGACAATGAACCTAGACAGCAGCGTGCACGCGAGCTGTGGGAGGAAGCCGGAGTACCAGGCGAGCGCGGGGAGAGAACACGCAAACTCCAGACAGAAAGGCGGCGCTCGCGCCGGGAGTCGAACCCGGGAGCTTCTTGCTGCGAGGCGGCAGCGCTACTGCCCGCAGCCGGCGCCGCCACTGTACGCGCGGACGGCTGCGAATTCCATAGCGGACGTTCGTAGCCAACGGCTCAAGGCGCGCTGGGGGTCCCGCCTCCCATTGCGCAATCGCGCCCCGTCGAGCGATTCTAAGAATTGGCAAGCACGGGTTTTTGAGAATTGCTCTCCACAACCGTTGTGTCGGAACAGCCGCATCGAGCGCCGCTTCTCCTTCGCGACGCGTCGCCTCCCACGGCGGAGGAGGCATCAGCAGGCTTTCTGAGCGGTTTAGCTGAAGTGTCGTATTGGATGTACTGGCAGATCGCTAACACGCCGCGTTTCGGCTGAAACATTAAGACGCCTGACGATTCCTCCTACGTGGGAGGCGAAAAACGTCGTTAAGGAGAGAGGAGGAACACTCGACACGGCCATCCCAAAAGAAAAAAAAACTATGGGGAGCAATTCTCACTCAACGAGCCGTGAGACCCACGTGATTATCAGCGCGTGTTTTCTTTAGATCGCTTTCTCCAACTTGGGCCGGAACGTGTGTGTGCTGGCTCTCTTGTCCGTCTGTAATCGTGCGCCTGAGACGCGGCTCCGTGTTCATCCCACGGCCGATGACGATGACGACGATGGGGAACGAGGTTTTAAACATCTCGTCGAGGTGGATCACGAGTGAGATTGTCATTGAGTCGGGTCTAGCGGAGCGACGTGGCTGACACCTCCGCCTCCTTCGCAGTGCATTTGTGAATCGGGAATAACAAGAATCAGAGTAATACAATTTATAACGCGTCGCGAAAATCCCACCCCAACCCGCGCAGCACAGCTTCCTATATATTCGAACGTTTTCGGTCACTTAATGCGTCTTTTTAAAGTTGCGGCAGGAAGCCGGAGAACCCCAAGGAATCCCACGCAGAACTGGGGGAGAACATGCAAACTTCACACAGAAAGAATAGAACCGCCTCGGCGAGGACTTTCTTTCTGCGAGGAGGCGAGGATGTAACCCAGTGGGTCGAGACCCTGCCCGCAGTTGACACGGTTCGCGTGTCTCACGATTCTGTTCTTGTGCGGCCCACAGTCGCCACGCAGCGAGTTTCAACTTTCACACCTGTGATTCAGCATCGTCATCGTCAAGCATTCGCTGCTGCCACGGCTCGTCGACAGAATGCGGGGCCGGCGTTGTGGCCCTGAGCGTCCCGAGAGATCGGTACCGGGGACTTTACGCAGCGACCGGTCCCTCGCGCCGTGACTGCTGAACGACACTCGGGCTTGAAAAGCACGTTTTTACAACGACGAGCATCCATGCGTTTCGCCATCGCATTCGAAAGGCGATCGCTGCTCAGCTGTGCTCACTGTTCAGGCTGTGAGTCTCAGAACGCGTGAGGATGCCTCCAGTGTGTAAGGCGAAACGTCGCGAAGGAGAGAGGAGGAGCGTTCGACGCAGAAAACCCGAAAGAACAGCTTTGTAAAGCAATTCGTGTAATAAAAATAAAAATTCATATGTTTTAAACGCCTTTCACCCAAAGGTGACAGCGCTTCGAGTGCGTGACTCTTGGTACCGAACTCACTCTCTGCACGGCCCCGAATCTCGCCTGACCTCCGAACCACGCTCAGCAAGCGTAGAACCTGGTCGTTTGCGGCTCGGATCGTGAGACTCCGGGACTCGCAGTCGCCAGGAGGACTGCAACGGATTCTCGAATCTAGTCTGAGCGTCGCAACTCTCACGCGCAATGCGCACAGCAGCATCACGATTAACAAACAACATCTAATCGTACGCTTGAGTAACAGTCCCTTGAAATGACATTTACGCAATGTGCGACGTTTAGGGAAATACCCCTTCTTTACATCACATGATAAACTGGGTGATCCAGATGTCTTTCTGGCCCTACATGTTTTCCCATTGCTCATTAATATCTGTTCAAAAGCGTCATTTATTTATTTCAAACGGCTGAGAGCGGTTCTGATGCCGTTTATATCGGTGACATGACATTACACACCCAGTGTGCGAAAAATATATATTAAATTTCAAGAGTATTAAATGCGAGTCACAAGACATCTGGACCACCCTGTATATATTCACGAAGATCTCACGCATAGCCTTGACAGACTGTAGGGTCAAGCGCTGTTAGCGAGCACCTATGAAGGTAGGTGACTAACACCATACCCGGCCGCCTTTGTCTCCCTAATCGAGATGTTTACACGCCGCATCAAGCACTCATTCGAGGCTGAGTCGATGTAAGGGAGGCCCCGGACCGATACAGAAATAGTCACTGGTGTTGGCTGTTAGCGGGATTCGAACTCGGGTTGCCAGGTTCGTAGTCCAGCGCGCTAACCGCTGAGCCACCGCTCCCCCCCACCACACACACACACACGTGTGTGTATATATATACAATCAACGTCACAGTGTCTGCGTTTTTACGGAAACTCTCGTGGTCTCACCACCACGTAAATGCAAACTCGCATTAACGGGCAGTGACCCAAGCACCCAAACAAATCACTCAGCGAGACCGTCTTGGATAACCGCGGGGCGTTCATAGTCCGCACGCTGAACCCGCAACCTGGGTTCGATTCTCGGCTCTGATTAACACCGGTGTCGAGCGATGTCAGAGGTGTCTCCTCCTGCGTGCGTGTACCGCGCTCTTCATGCGACACGCTGACCGGCGTGGTGAAGTAATACCGATCACACGGTTTGTAACGCGGCGCGCAAACGCCACGCCTGGTCATCGACGAGACGCAGAGGCGTAGCGACAACACCGCAGAGAGGGAGGGAGGAGGAAGGCAGCCTTGCAGACAGCCGGCGTCAACATTTGCCAAACACTGCGCCCTGTGTATTAAGACGTTATCGGTCAATTAGTTAATTAGTGCGGTTTTTTTACACGTGAGATAGAACCGCAGAACCCGGAAGAAACCCACGCA
>JAZEWT010000016.1:21507185-21536030 GCA_036362905.1 Mordacia mordax | reverse complement strand
GGGGGGGGGGCGGATCCTATTCCGGCAGACACAGGGCGCAATACGAAGGCTATACCCGGGATGTGACGCCAGTACATCGCAGGGTCCACCTTTTGGCCACGATACAGGACTGAGCCGCTCACTCCGACGGAATCCTGGCTCTCGCCAAAGAGTGCCTGGACTCGCACGGTAAGCGCATCGTACAGCAGCAGCTTTACACGTGGCCGAGCTGAAATAGAGCGTGGGCGACTCAGATGGCGATGTCAAAAAAACAACGCAGAGACGTCTCGAGAATAGAGGAGGCGCACGGAGGAAGACACTGAGAGGAGATGGACACGAGAGGAGATGGACGCGAGAGGAGATGGACACTGAGAGGAGATGGACACGAGAGCAAAGCCGATTCAAGACGGGGCTGCTGTGGTCCCACAGAGAAGCGGCTACAGAGCGGTGCAGCAAGGGTGACGAGATGATGGCCAGCGACAGGAATGAGACACGGGCGCAGGAAGGCAGCCAGACCCCCACACCTGCAGGAGCAATGCGTGACCAAGCAAAGCAAACAGCGGCGCGCACTCTCTGTCGGTGCGAGTCCCGCCTTCACGAACGTCACCAAGTTTGCGCGGCCCCTGGCGCGTCCCGCGTTAATTTATAGACATCCTGCGGCGCTCAGACGTCGCGTTAACGAGCGTGCGTGTGCGTGTGTGCGTGTGCGTGCGTGCGCGTGTGCGTGCGTGCGTGTGCGTGTGTGCGTGTGAGAGAGCGGTGGCGCAGCGGTTAGCGCGCTGGGCGACAAACCTGGCGGCTCGAGTACGGATGCCGCTCACGGCGAACACCAGTGATAATTGTCTGAGCCGGTCCTGGGCCTCCCCTTGGTAGACTCAGCCTCAAATGAGAACCTAGTGCGGTGTGTAAACATTGCCACTAGGAAGACAAAGGTGGCCGGGCGTGATTCTGGCTACCCCACCGCCTTGTGTGCCGTGTCCGACCTTCATAGGTGCAACTCGCTAACGGCACTTGACCCGATAGTCTGTTAAGGCTCTACGGGTGTTCTTTGTCTTTGTGCGGGTGTGCGTGAGTGTGCGTGAGTGTGCGTGAGTGTGTGATTGCGTATGAGTGTATGTGAGTGTGTGTGGGTGTCTATGTGAGTGCGTGCGTGTGAGCGTGTGAGCGTGTCTGAGTGTGTATGTGAGTGTCTATGTGAGTGCGTGCGTGTGAGCGTGTCTGAGTGTGTATGTGAGTGTCTATGTGTGAGTGAGTGTCTATGTGTGTGTGAGTGAGTGCGTGTATCTGAGTGTGTGTGAGTGTCTATGTGTGAGTGCGTGTATGTGAGTGTCTATGTGAGTGTGAGTGCGTGCGTGTACCTGAGTGTGTATCTGAGTGTGTGTCTGAGTGTGTGAGTGTGTGTCTGAGTGTGTGTGAGTGTCTATGTGTGAGTGCGTGTCTATGTGTGTGTGAGTGAGTGCGTGTATCTGAGTGTGTGTGAGTGTCTATGTGTGAGTGAGTGTCTATGTGAGTGTGTGAGTGCGTGTACCTGAGTGTGTGTGAGTGTCTGTGCGTGCGTGTGTGTATGTGTGTCTATGTGAGTGTGTATGTGAGTATGTCTGAGTGTGTATGTGAGTGCGTGTATCTGAGTGTGTGAGTGTCTATGTGAGTGCGTGTACCTGAGTGTGTATCTGAGTGTGTATGTGAGTGTGTATGTGAGTGTGTATGTGAGTCTGTGCGTGCGTGTGTGTGTAAGTGTCTATGTGAGAGCGTGTATGTGCGTGTGCGTGCGTGCGAGTGCGTGTATGTGAGTGTGCGTGCGTGCGCGTGTATGTCTGTGCGTGCGTGTGTGTGTATGTGAGTGCGTGTATCTGAGTGTGTGAGTGTCTATGTGTGAGTGCGTGCATGTGAGTGTGCGTGCGTGCGAGTGAGTGTGCGTGCGAGTGAGTGTGCGTGCGTGCGAGTGCGTGTATGTGAGTGTGCGTGTGCGTGCGTGCGCGTGTATGTCTGTGCGTGCGTGTGTGTGTATGTGAGTGTGTATGTGAGTGCGTGTATCTGAGTGTGTGAGTGTCTATGTGTGAGTGCGTGCATGTGAGTGTGCGTGTGAGTGCGTGTATGTGCGTGTGCGTGCGAGTGAGTGAGTGTGCGTGCGTGTATGTGTGTGTCTGTGCGTGCGTGCGCGTGTAAACACGCCAGCTCGAAGCCGCAGACTCCTCCGCACCGCGCGGCTCCTCTCGCGGCTCTCGCGGCTCCTCTCGCGACTCCTCTCACCCGATTCGCAAGTAGAAGACAGCGACGGTGAGCACGCAATGCAGTATCCAACGGTGGATGCGGGCATACATGGTGCTGCTGCCCCGTGCTGCCCACCGGCGCGAGTGGCCGCGTCCGTGCGTCGCTCGCGCTGATCGACTTCCCGAGGGGACGAACGTCCGAGAAGACGCCTTGACGTCTGTCGCCGTCGCCGCCGCCGCCGCCGCCGCCTCTGCTGCTGCCGCAAGCGACGTTTCTGCTGCCGTTGATGATGCCGCAGGTGGGGGCGTCTCGCTTCTGCGCTTCTTGGTCGCCGGCGCTGCCCCCGGCTGAGTCACGCGGCCCGGCGGAGCGGCCTCGTCCCGCAGCGGACAGCCTCTGCTTGTGTCGACCTCTCGCGCCTCCTCCGCATGGCTCTCGCCGTGCTCCGCATTCGCGCTGCGGGCGCCGCGGCAGCAGCCGCGTATATATACAGAGGCACACACGTGCGCGCTTCCGAGCGCTGATGTAACTCTGTTAATAGTTTTAAGTCGCTTGTTTTGTATTACCACCGCCACCACCGCTATCGCCACCCACCATCACCACCCACCCACCCACCGCACCCCCCACCCACCCCCACCTTCTGTCTTCTACGTCTTTCGTTTTCTTCTTAAATTATTTTCTTATTACGATTACTCGGCCGGTATTTAAAAGCCTAGAGCGTAGCTGGGAAAAGAAAAAAAAACGCCAACCGCAAAGCTGCGGCTGACATTCGCTCTGTGTAAGTGGGTGAGCGTGTGGGGAAGTGTGCAGGTGAGTGTGCAGGTAAGTGTGTAGGGAAGTGTGCAGGTGAGTGAGTGGGTGAGTGTGTAGGTTAGTGTGCAGGTGAGTGTGCAGGTGAGTGTGTAGGGAAGTGTGCAGGTGAGTGTGCAGGTGAGTGTGTAGGGAAGTGTGCAGGTGAGTTAGCGGGTGAGTGTGTAGGTTAGTGTGCAGGTGAGTGTGTAGGTGAGTGTGCAGGTGAGTGTGCAGGTGAGTGTGCAGGTAAGTGTGCAGGTGAGTGAGCAGGTGAGTGTGTAGGTAAGTGTGCAGGTGAGTGTGCAGGTGAGTGTGCAGGTGAATGTGTCGGTGAGTGAGCAGGTGAATATGTAGGTGAGTGTGCAGCTGAATATGTAGGTGAGTGTGCAGCTGAATGTGTAGGTGAGTGTGCAGGTGGATGTGTAGGTGAGTGTGCAGGTGAGTCTGTAGTTAAGTGCGCAGGTGAGCGTCTAGGTGAGCGTCCAGGTGAGCGTCCGGGTGAGTGTGCGGGTGAGTGAGTGTGCGGGTGAGTGTGCGGGTGAGTGTCCGGGTGAGTGTGCCGGTGAGCGTGCGGGTGAGTGTGCGGGTGAGTCTGTGCGTTCACGGCCAGGTTACCGCTCCCGTGCCCGCGTGTTGCGCGCTCGTGAGACGCGCTTTATCACCAGATCTGAGCCCGGTGAGCGTGGGGGCCACTGGGCGTTGCACCTCCCACAGCTTGTGTCATCCGCTCCCTCCCCTCGCTCGCCTCTTCCTCTCGAGAAACCCCCCCGCCTCGCCACCGCAGCCTCACCACCTGTCACAGCCGGGCAGTGGAGGGGCTGGGGTGCGCGAGTGAGCGACAGGGCGCGAGGGTGACGGGTGGGTGTTGGGGGGAGGAGGTTGTTCTGAAGCAGCGTCAGATCCCTGACCACACGACGGCGCCCGACTCACAAGGTGTCCCATCTCGCCCTTGTGCTCCTTCTACGATGGTGAAACCTGGTCTCGTCTGTGTCCCGCTCGACCTTGAGAAGGCCGTCTATGCAGTGGAAACATCTGCGACTCACAGAAAGGTCCCGTCCGAAGCGGTTCGATATTCGCCTCGGGTCCATTTTTGTGTGGAGTTTGCGTGTTCTCTGCCCCTTGTTCCGCGTGGGTTTCGTTCAAGTTCCCCGATTTCCTCCCAAAGCAAAACAAAATACAAACTCACTAATTGGGTGGCCAATAACATCCTAAAAAAAATGAGCAGTGACTGGGAAATGGTGTCCCCAGCTAACCGCGTGGCCGCCTCTGAATTGTTCCCTCTTCGAACGAATACCTTCCACATAATAATAATAATAATTATTATTATTTTATGTACGGAATGTATGCGCTACCTGCTCGGAACCCCGAGGTCTCTCGGGTTTTCCTTCGCGTTGATTCCGCCTGTCAATAGAGAAAGATGCGTCGTGAGGAATACCAATACCCTCACGCAGGACCCTTCTGTGGAGCGGTCCTGAGACCATCCAACGCACTCTGCAAGCACAGTCCGCTGCTTCTGATTACAGCAGCCTGCATGGGAAATAGTTGAACTTGTATGTTTTATTTATGCTACTGTTTTTATTGCTCCTATTAAACACATGTATGTCTCTGTTTAATGTTGTTCATAATGTATAGGTTGTTATAAGATGTGGTGATTACTTTGTATATAACATCGTCATATAATCATCCGGACTTACTGTCACCCTCTCTGCCCTTTCAATCGAGGTTTTAGTGTAGATGGAATCGGGTAACGGTGGATGAGTGCTTCATAGAGCGCGTTATGAGCCAGACGACCTGAGTTCGAGTCCCGACTGTGACGAACATCAGTGGAACGTGACAGCTGGCCTAGTCCCGCGCTGCACCTTCAGCAAGTCGTACTCGGTGAAGGTGAAGTATGGTCGAAACGTTCTCACGACCGGCACGACGTGGAGAGGCCTCCATTCAGCAGTTGAGTGACACTGGGCTCTAACATTCAAACAATTAACGCATTCACAAACGACCACTGTGTGAATGCTAACTGTATATGCACTGGAGCTCCGTGGGAAACCGTGATATGTTTTACTCAATGGTAGGTGATTATTTCAACGGTCAAAATGCACAATTATAGCACGAAGCAGTTATTTATCGAATAAGAGATATATCACGCCGCACATGACGGTACTCTGATCACACCCACCCAGGTTTGTGGAACACAGTTGTCCTCAAATTATTGGCGCTGTTGCAGCTCTTTCGTGGCGCACGAGCAGAATCAACCCGAAGCGACACCACCGGCTGGAGGGGTTGATGGTCTCAGCTCCTGTCACCGATGACGAGTAGAGAAATAACACTGCACGTGGAGTTTCACTTCACTTGGAGCAACGCTTCTTCTTGTTGTTGGGTGCAGATTTGTCGAAGGCGGTCGAGCGTGGTGCTGGTCACCCACCCCCTTCGTGTGCCGTGCCGGCCTTCACGCGTGCTTCTCGCTAACAGCACTTGACCTAAGTCTTAAAGGGCTATGCGGGGGGTTTTGTGCTTTAACACAACATTTTCAAACCCGAACAATTGTAATCCCTTTCGGATTTTACCGGAGTATTATTCCTGGGGCAAAAGACAAAGGCGATCAGATGCGTTATTGTTCGCATAAGAACACATCATCTGTGTGCGGCAAGCCACCGCGCGCGGCAGGCCGCCGCGCGCGGCAGGCCACCGCGCGCGGTAGGCCACCGCGCGCGGCAGGCCACCGCGCGCGGCAGGCCACCGCGCGCGGCAGGCCACCGCGCGCGGCAGGCCACCGCGCGCAGCAGGCCGCCGCGCGCTGCAAGCCACCGCGCGCAGCAGGCCGCCGCGCGCGGCAGGCCACCGCGCGCAGCAGGCCACCGCGCGCTGCAGGCCGCGCAACTCAGACGAGGTGCTCATCTGGGGCTCTCGATGAGGTGAGCAGCTGACTCGCCAGTCTGAACACTGAACCAACAGCGACGAGACCCTGGAGTCCAACCGGAGCTTGAAGCCCCCACGCGTTTAATCCGGGCACTCGAGCGTAGAGGGACGGGGTCTGAACCCGGTCACCGATGACTGAGCGCAAAAAGACACACCCGTCACGTTAATCCAGCGTAGTGATGTGGCCTCCGCGACAGCAGGGCTTGACATCTGCCCGAGTCATATTCAGACATTACGCTCCCTGTGTATCGGTGTTCATTCTCTCAGCTCAGTGTATGATGTGGATTGCTCTCAAAGTTGCTCTTTCGGGGTAGCCGCGTCAAGCGTTCCTCGTGACTCTTTTCACCTGCTTTGTAGTAAGCTTCCGTCGTAGCACAGTGTGGAAAAGTGTGCTCTTAGTGTTTGGAAAGGAAAGCCACCGATCGAATTTAATGGAGAGTTGTGTCACGTGGAACAGCTGGGCAGAAGGTGCCGAATAGGTGCAAACTATTATTATTATTAAATGCTGAGCGCGTCACGTAGGACGTGTCTAACACTAATCAGGCGTGTGCAGCGTCGTACAAGGTAACAGGTATTTGATTTGGAGTAAAATGCTAAACGCAAAACGGCGCAGCATTATTAATTGGTATTGGGATGGTTAGCCAGGAAAATCCTCACAGAGTCCCGTGACTTTGTTTCAAGCGGGTCCTGCCCAGTCCTCGAAGGAAGGCGTGATCCCGATATTTATTTAGCAATGGGATGTGTTGCCAATACCGGTTACATGAGGGGTTTTTTTGGTTTACCACGGAACCCAGAGGAAAAACCGCAGCTCCGTGCAGCGCTTTGTGATCCTCGGGTGAAAAGCTCTCCATAAATGCAATTATTATTAAATCACTGAGCGCTCCCACGCTCCCACGCTGGAGACATCCTCAGGCATCATCAATGTCGGGAAGCAAAGAGGGGGCGAGCTCGACACAGCTATCACGAAAGGACAGCCCAGAAGAGCGATCATCACGCCTAGAGAGTGCATCTGTACTCGTGTGTGCGTGCATCTGTGCTCGTGTGTGCGTGCATCTGTACTCGTGTGTGCGTGCATCTATGCTCGTGTGTGCGTGCATCTGTACTCGTGTGTGCGTGCATCTGTACTCGTGTGTGCGTGCATCAGTACTCGTGTGTGTGTGCATCAGTACTCGTGTGCGCGTGCATCAGTACTCGTGTGCGCGTGCATCAGTACTCGTGTGTGCGTGCATCAGTACTCGTGTATACGGGGGAGCGGTGGCGCAGCGGTTAGCGCCCTGCGCTTCGAATCCAGCGACTGAGTTCGATTCCCGTGCAAGGCTCACCAACGATAGTGACTACTGTCTGAACCGGTGCTGCGCCTCCCCTAGGTTTGCTCAGCCTCAAATTGAGTACCTGAGGGGTGCACCCATTGCGGGCGTGGTGCTAGCTACCCAACCCCGCCTGTGCCGTTGCTCGCTGTTATAGGTGCTCGCTAACCGTACTTGATCCTCCAGTCAGCTGTTACCCGAGCTGGAACGAACCATTGAGCTATGTAACAATAATCCAGTCTATTAGGAGTATACGGGGGGGGGGGGGATATCTTTGTTTCTGGGGGCTCGCAAAGGACTGGCGTTCGCGAGAGCCTTGCTGGTCTAACCCACGCGGAGCGATGCCGACTCGGCGAGATGCATGGGCGAGTGCACAGTTCGTGCCGCCGGTGACACGACGCCGACAGGACACCCGCGATAGAATTGTGCGAAGCACAACGAGTGCCAGCCAACCGTGCCGACCCCTCTGCGCGCTCGCGTCGACGGGAATCAGCGATCGGAGGCGCCGCGTGAAGCGATGACATTTCGCGATAGCGCGCGTTCCCATGATGTCGCAACTGAGAGCGTGAGCCGAGCAGCGCGATACGGCGGGAGGAGGAGAGGCAGGAGGAGGAGGAGGAGAGGCAGTAGGAGGAGGAGGAGAGGCAGCAGGAGGAGGGGGGGACGCGGCGAGAGGGGCGGTGTGGAAGGGCAGAAGCGGTCTTCGTGATTCTGCGATTCTGGGGCTGATGAGGCCAGTGGCCACTCAACAGTGAAGGAAAAACACTGGCACGAACGTCGCTCCAGATGATCGTCGCTCGGCCAAACGGGCGACCGTCGAAGTTGCGATTGCCTGAGTTGCCCCGGGGTTGAGAGCGCGAGTCAGGGGACGTTGGAACCTCAGCGAGGTCGGCACGGCTCCACAGATCGCGTTACACTCGACCAGAAAACAAAGCGAACGCCTGCCTCGCCCAGAAACGTTACCGAAAGCGGCCCAGTCACTGATTTGTCATTGAATTGCACCGATGTTTCACAGGGCATTTTTTCTTATCTTTCCTCCGTACCGTGAACACTATAATTGGCCATTTCGAATTCCAGTATCACCGCTGAGATCACAGTATGCGTTTTATTGTGGAATATCCTTGCCTTTAGCCCTGTGTCTGCCAGGATAGGCTCCGGCTTATTGCAACCACCTACGGGATTAAGCTGCTAGCGTTAATGAATGAATGAATATTTCGCGATAATGCGGCAGCAACTCTGCGGTGCGCTTATGGGTTATTCAGCCAATGTGTATGGTTCGGCAAATACTGATGATGTGATTGATGTTCTGTCAAAGCTAATGCAATGATTGATGTTCAGCTCTACGTGCCGGACAGCGGAGATTCTTCACGAACTGAACGATGCAAAGCGGTTGATGCGCACCACTTGGTTAATGAGCAAGATCCCAACACGTGGAGCGTTTCACACGGTGTCTTGTATCGGCGGAATCACGCCGACACAAGACACGGCACAGCAACAACAGTCGCATCACCGCATCACACGTGTGCAGCACAACAAGGACAACAAAGAGTTACACAGAAGCGCGTTTGGAGTCCGTTTGATGGAAGGCTAATTTATGACACGATCTTGAACAGTGTTTTACTCAATATCAGATTAAGTAATTACACATTTTCGAAGATACATATAGCGAACAAGAAGAAGTTATTACGTGATAGACGTTAGTGGGACGATATGAAGCTGGTAATCCTAACACGGAAGGAATATATATATAAACAGTCAGTATTTATTTTAGCTGAAAGGAACAGCTGAACTCCGTATCTCTTTTTAATGGTATTGTAGCGGGGAGAGTACGCAAATTACTTCTTAGAGCACGAACATGTAAGACCAGATTGATGGTTTTACGAATGTTAATTTTTATAACAAAAATGAGCCCGTATCTGCATTGTTAATGATCTGTGAATTACCTTTGTTGGTGCGTTCTGGCTCTCTGTCGAATCGGTGTGTCTGGTGGACAGTGTTTTACCGTTTAAATACCGTCTACGTTGCACAGATATTACACGCAGTGAGTCATGGGGGATGGCATTTGTATCTCGTTTCCTTGATCACACTGTTCTGTCACGATGCTGCACGTGTGATTCACAGGATGCTCTGCGCTACGGAAAGCACAGTGGGATACATTTCACCCGTTCCACCAAAAATAATATCATTTATGTATATAAGCTACTAATGAAGCCAGTAAGTCAGCTATTTGTAACAGATGGCCAGCAGAGAAGGTCAAGGAAGGAACATCTCCGTGCACCAGGGCAATTTAAACCAGGACAATTAACCTAGAAATCACGGTGGGACGAAACCGGAGTACCCGTCAAAAAATCACGTGCACACGGGCAAAACATACAAACTCCACACCCGACCTGGGAGTCGAACCAGGGGATTGTGTGGTGTGAGGCGGTAACGCTTCTCACCGCAACACCGAATTAATCACACACGTGTTTGAGTACATTTAGGACGAATCATGTCACGCAGTAATGAAACGCGTGTTCTAAATATAGCCAGGTTGAATATCAGTGTAAAATTCAATTCAGGCTGAGTTCACAGATGCAGCATGCAGGGATATCGTGTGATCGGTGCCTCCCCGAGACTCAAAGAGCCAAGTTGCACGGTGAGTGGCACTGTTACCTCACAGCAAGAAAGCCCTGGGTTCGATTCCCAACCGAGGTACTTTCCGTGCAGAGTTTGCATGTTCTGCCCGTGTGTGCGTGGGTTTTCACTGAGAACTCCGTTTTCCTTCCACAACCAAGACACACTGCCTAAGTTAACTGTCCTTTACTAAATTGCGCCCGGTGTCCTGAGATGTTATCACTTGCTTACCCCTCATTGCTGTACAGCTGTTAAAAAGAGCAGTATATGTGAATCATTTCTTCAGCTCAACTCATTATCTGTATCCGCTTAATTCTATAGAGGGTCGCAGGGTAACAGAGCCTATCCCGGCGGACACAGGGCGCAAGGCGGGGCTATACCCATGATGTGACGCCAGTACATCGCAGGCGCTTTGTGGGGCGCTTTACTCAGCAGGCCGATTAACCTCGGCAGCAGCGCGTCTTTGGACGGTGGGGGGAAACCGGAGTACCTGACAAAACACGGGGAGACACACAAACTCCACAGAGAAAGTCACCCGATCCGGGAACCGAACCCGGGTCCTTCTTGTTGTGAGGCAGCAGCGCTGCTCACTGCCACGCCACCTTAAATACAAAAAATAACTGACTCCATGAAACACTGGCTTTGCAAGGTTCACGGTGGTGTAAATGTTTTATAATTTCAACTTAATCCTCTAAAATGTGATATTTTGTATACTAATGGATATGTAATATTTTGTAAGCAATTAAAATGTTAAGTCTATAAACTTTATGAGTCTCACATAAATAAGCAAATAAATAAATGGGTGCCGGTTCAAACTTAAATGAATTAGCATTGGAAAAAAAAAACTGTCAAGGGTTAATTAAATAGGTAGATGATTATAATTCCAGCAGAAAAATACCCAGCGAGCCCGCACGATGTTTACGGGATTCCCGCGACAACACGCGAAATGGGGGTCACAGGACATCTGTACCCCTTGTACACACGGTGCGCGTGTTGCGTGTGGCCGCGTAAATCCACTGCTGGATGAGGGCCTCCTCACGCCACTGCGTACCGTGAGTGATAATCTGATCTCACGTCCATTCGCTGGGTTACGAGTAAGCGACGTAATACCTGCTAGACGGATACACATACGGTCATCTCTCGTTATACTACCAAGATTAAAATAAAAATAGGCTTTCTCTAAAGAAAGGAACACTTTAATCTTAGGAGATCAACCTACTGTCCGTTTCATGTTCCTGGATGTACATCAAGATTCGAGGAAAAGGCTTTGGTGGCTACCCTTCCTTTTTGGGACAATATTGGCACGCGCTTCAAGATATCGTCACTACCATCGTTAAGCTATCTTCGATCCCGAATCCCAATTAGAATAAAAAAATAATTGGGCCCAGCTGTGTTTGCAGGAATTGGTTTGTTTTTTTGCATGATTATGGTTGCGGTAGCATCTTTGTACAAGTTGGTGTTGTGAGTTTGTTTAATTGTACAATCTTGTTTAACTCCATGATTACGATTAAAGTTGTATCCGTGCTCATATTGTTGCCATGAGTGTATATTTACTCTTTCTCTTCATGCGTTGTTACGTTGGTCAGTTTAGATGTTTGTTTCGTCACAGGAATCCCATATCTAGAGCTTGCAAGCTCACTGGGTACGTTCTGCTGTAATAATAACAATCGAACCGAGATGGTGACGTCTTTTAATGTTCCCGCTCAATGACTATTGTATACCGAGTTTACGACTATCGGGGGATGAATATACGTCATAATTGCATAGCCACTGCATCCGAGGTGCATGTTTACACTCAAAAATAATCAAGGACATACGTATTATGGACGCTGGTGACACGCACGTGTTACTAACGGAGAAAGTCGCTTCTAAAAGAAACAGTCATAGATTTTACGAATAATTTACAAATACTGTAACCATGAACTGATTTTGGGAAGACTTCCGAACGATAAAGCCTTGTGTACGGACATCGCATGCGAATTAGAGACCGTATCACTCGATCTACTGTCACTTTGTAATGCAACGAGCAATATCAATACAACTCCACCAAACCACTTTGACCAAGTTATGGTCAAACAATCTCGTCGCCCGACACGGCGTTAGGGCGCCTTCATCCAGCAGTGGATTCACAAAGATCTGTGATCGTGGCTGTGTAGACGTCGACACCGGTAAACCAGGAACACTGGTGATGCAATGTTGCTCAGCCTACAGAACAGGATTCCGAGCCGCAGCCTGGGGCTCCATCACCGCACTTCAGTCGAATTATGAGCTTCACATTCACACAGTGCCTTTGTCTTGCAGCACTGTATACCAATACCAAACATATATTTAAAATATATACACCGTGTATACATTTGTTGTGGTTCTGAGTGGTTCACATTTTACTAGAGAAAGCTAAAATTCTAAGCCCGTTGTGTTCTTCTAGTTTATATTGATTATATGAAACTGTATCTATGGACTGGCTCTTTTCACATCGCCCAGATTGTCTCCGCAGAACCCGTGATGTCAGCTCCATGCCCATTCTCCTCGATGTTGAAGATCTTCCTTGCTATTAAACCGGGATCATTCACAATTCCCGCTTAATCCTGTACGGGTTCGCGGGGAACCGGAGCCTATCTCGGCAGACAGAGGGCGCAAGCTAGAGCTATACCCAGGATGGCATGCCAATGCATCGCAGGTTCATGACAAGTATATATGGCCATTTTCCGAACAGCATCTGCAGAGTTGGTTGCATTTAGACGTTATGTAAATCCACGTTGTACTGTACTGACTTATTCACCTAGAACAGGCACGGTGCTTGGCTTATTTATTATTGGAAACGCGAATATCAGAAAAACTGAGAAAAATATGAAATAGGACCGCTTCTCTCGCGATAACCTCTTGAATAGATAACCGAAATCCTTAGCAGTTGTGCCGACCACGATATCTAATTCTGAGCTATGGCAAAAGCCCTAGCAAATAAGCTGCTACATTAGCGAAATATATTAATTCCGCAGAAAATTATTGAACATATATCTACCGCCATCTGCTGGTTCACAGTAACATCCTGTCCATTTGCATTTCAGAACTTCCAAGAGAACGACTTTCAAACCATCACATACGAGGCTTCATTGTCACACACTATTTTCCCGAGTGCCCGAAACCCCACTGAGCCCGCTCCCTCGGTGGTAAGGATCTTTTCTGAAGTGCAGCCCCAAGCAGCGTGATGTGGCGCGTTTTGAAAGGCAAGCTTGAAAATGACGAAGGTCAAAACATTGTGCCCAAAGAAGAATGTTTATAATTTCATGGTACCTGCTTTGTAACACAGATGCAGACAATTATTACAAGGGAAATGAAAGGGATTAAAATTGCAATGTTGTGGAAAAGAACGCTTGAAATAAAGTAACCATTTTGATTATTAAGCTCACGTGTCATACCGTCCATTATATTATACTGACTTTTGTATTGATGTAGGCTTTACCCGGCTCAAAGTAAGAGCTTCTATTTCGGGGTGGCCGTGTCGATCGCTTCTCCTCTCCTTCGCGACATTGCGCTTCTCTCGTTGGAAGCCTGATGGTTTAAATTTCCCCGTTGGCTATCCCGAAAGAACAGCTCTTGAGAGCAATTCTGACACTGACACTAGACGTGGGCATGGGCAGTGGCATGCAATGAGAAGAGATGATGGCTGGTAGCGGAGACAAACTCGCAGCCATGGAAGGGGAGAAGAGGGTGACCTTGAGCAGTACGGAATTAGATCGTGTGCGGGTGCTAGACAGAGAGGTACTTTGCAAGACTGACATGACAGAGGCCTGGGGAGTTCTTCAAACACCAGTGGGTCGAGCGTAGTTGTGAATGGGAACAGATGTTGAAAGAAACTATGATTTCTTAACAATTAGATCGTTTTATTATGTAGGTTTACGCGGCTCGATGTATGATAACTGCCCTTCATAAGTGTTCTTCGGAAAGTAATTCAGCTATGGAAAGAAATTCAAATATATTTTGCATACTTTTTACACAAGCATTATTTGTTTCCGGACCGCATCCATGCAAACCTCAAGTTTCCACTGTCATTACAATTTCCAACAAGACGAGTCTTAGGATGGTCCTACATTTGGGCGTTTATCGACATGTCAGTTACGTTTTAAGTACGTGGAAAGCTAAAGAAAACTCACACGGCAAGGGGTAACCCTCGATTCTCTCCATATATTATTCAATGCATTCAAACGAGTGGACCGAACCTGCGAAACTCACCAATCGTTCTAGTGCCCTCTCCCGGCAACTCAGTGACATGCCAACAAGACTTGGGCATTGGTGGTCACCCAAATGGGAACCATCCTCTGGTTCAGCTGTCTGCAACTTTTCAGAAGTGGCGCGCCAAGCGTTAACTTATTCACGTTTACGTACAGACTTGCATGCCACTGATAGGCAGGCTTCGCTAATTGTCAAGCAGTAAATAAACCAGTTTTATCGTCTTTTTCACATCACAGAGCTTTCTTTAGACGGAGCAGTAAAGCAGTGTGTCGGGTTTTTTTTATCCAATTCATTACCGTCTCGCCACTGATTAAGACTGGCTTTGCCCGGACTACTGAGCTCACTGCGCGTGCCACTCACGGTACGTGAGCCATACGCTGCCGACCCGGTCGTTCTAGTTTCTGATATCCCGTCAAATGGTTGATCTCACTGGAGGCACACTTACAGGTGTTTAATGATGGCCCACATGCACCCGTGATCCAGTAAAGACGATTGTATTAACACAGAAACAGTCATCACTTGTTATAGTAAACTTGTTATGCAACGATTATATACAATCAACGCCAAGTACGATTGGAAGTTTTACGACATCAAGTGCTGAGGACCTCACTTGGGATGCGATTTCTTCAGTGCTCAAAATCTCAAATAAACACACCATCAGCCTCTTACGGCCAGGACAGGCTCCGAGGCATTATTGTAGCGCTGCCCACCTTCAAGCAATGCCCCCCCCCCTCCCCCAACGCACTCCCCCTCTCCTCACAAGACGTCTAGTGTTAACAGAACTAGCAAGCTACCCAAACATGGGTCTCCACTTGCCCCTGTTGGTCGTGGCTTTTAACCCAAACCCAGGGGGAGGTTGCCGGTTGATGGGGCTCGATCGTGGCTTTATTTGTGCGCACCTGTGTAAACGATTCGGGGCTGTCTGGACACGAAGCGTCTGCCGTGGTTGTGGGCACCGGCTTAAGAGTGTTCACGATCCATCACAGTCTTGGAAAGCGTGTAGTCATGGAAAATGAAACGACTCTATTGGGTACAAAAAAGCAGTTGCTAGAACCACCCAAGGCACGATTACAGGTTCACAAATGTTTAATAATTCTCGATAAAGATAATAACTTTGAGCTGCATATTATTGTTTGAATACACTTAGGAAACGCTCTGAATGATATATGTTGTATAAAACGCACATTTGCATGCATTTAGAGGCACATCTATTAGCGGACGATGCATTACATCTTGGACTGTGAACAACTTTGGAATGGTATTTAACGTCTTACACTGCAAGCAAAATGTATGAAAGTGTATTAAAATCTGTATAAAATAGTTCAAAGCGGTCAGGCTTCTCCGTATGTTGTTTTCAGTGCTGTACATGTGTATAATACAAGCAAGGCTTCTATAAAGTACTAGTTTTCAGCGCTATTAAATTCGGTACAAGCTATTAAGAAAAATAAGACCATATTAGGACAGATCACACCCAAGTGCTACAGTTGACGGATAAAATATTAAAAAAACTCAAAAAACGTTGTTGCTAATGTGGTTATTCCCACGCCATTCTCTATGTAGCTCTGTGCAGTGCTTTGTGAGCCTCGGGTGAAAAGCACTCTATAAATGCAATTACTATTATAACACATGTGCTATCTTCCATAGAAGTGGTTTTCAAAGTAGAGGTCGTGTGACCCAGTGCTCATTCGCCTTGCTGATTAAAATGTAAAAGTATCATGATTTACTGTAAGCACTAGTCAAAAGACGTTATTGGGTCACGGGCATGAAAATGTAGTTTCAACTGGGTATCAATAAAACATTTTTTAATGACTGCTTTAGACATTGCGAGGGTCTCCCCACGCTGTGCTGGTCGAGGGGGGGGGGGAGGCATTTGACGAGTAAACACATCAGCTCAAATTTGAAAATTGCTCTCAAAGAGTGCTTTCGGGATAGCAGTGCCAAGCGTTGCTTCTCCTTTGCAAGGTTTGGCCCTCCCACGTTGGAGGCATCATCAGGCTTTTGATGACCAAGTCTGACGATGCAGCGCAGGTTTGCGATGCAGCGCAGGTTTGCGTTACGTGGAGAGGGCACACATTTTAGAATACAACTGATCTTTCTGCACTGCCCTCTGGTGACCACATAGCCTCGCAGCAACCAAGAGTGCATGGTCGGCACCCACCCATGCACCGCGGAGGCCCTGTCTAAGTAAGCGTTTAGGATTTGACCGGATTGGGTGCATTCCAGGTGGTGGTAGGCCACAGGCTATAATTGGCTAAAAAAAAAAACAGAATGTAAAAGGCGATTATCAGAAGTGCTGTTGTCAAAACCCAATAGCTTTTGGCAACATGTTATCTGTCTTGGATAACAGAAAAGCAGATTAAATGAATCGCACCACGATTTTGAGTTTCAATTACTGCAAATAAACCGTAAACTTGGCACTGAGAAACTAGTGTTAAAATGAATCTGCTTTGCACGTTTTAAGTTCCATGGAGCGGGAATTATCGTATACTATATCCTAACGTAACTCCTCTTTCTCACAGAAACATTTAGTCCTTGACTCTATTCACTGTAAGAACAACGGGTGTGATTGTGCAATCACCCCAAGGCATGCGAGGAATTAACAAACAGGTGCTTGACCCACCAACACCGTAATGCTATGCTGATCCTGATAGCACTGCACTGCAGCTGGCCTCCTGAGGCTGCTATCGCCGATGCCAAAATAGCAATTTTGGGTGTTTTCATCTCTTAATTACACCCACCGTGGCAAAGGGGCACCATTGACCATGTGAGGGAGAAGAGAGAAAGACTGGCATCCGTGAAGGCTTGAGCACAGCAAGCCACTACGGTTCACGGGATACTTTAAGAGCTTTCTTTCTCAGCTGGCCAAGTATTCCAACACCAAACCCGTGGCTTTGTGAAATACTATAGAGGCTAATGAAGCTTTACAGCCATTGGACAATCCACTCCTGGATGAGATTCTGCTAAGTCTCGGGGTAAGGATGCATTTTTTATGGCTTGATGTATGAGAAATGCTCTGGCGGGAGGCGAAATATCGTGAAGGAGAAAGCAGACACTCGAAACAGCGATCCCGAATTAAGAGATATGGAGAATACGTTGTGGGGGTTATTTCACCACATTTCAATGCATGTTGAAGACGGGCGGCAATGTGGCAGGGCATATAAGTACAGCTCAATGGCTTCATGCACTACCCTTTGCAGGCCATAATATCGCCCCAAAGCAGTCGAATTCACCCGTTTGATGCTTTGCGGTCACCCCGCAGAGCACTGCAGACTCCGCACTGCATAGTTTCAGAGATCTGACGAGATTGGGTGAATTGCAGGTGACATATACACAAGTATATGCACATAAAAAAATAACATACTGGGAAATTAATTATTCCATAAGAACCACCCCAGGCAAACACCAATACAAAGAGGCCACTGTGGTTAGGAAAGTGATTAAATGTACAGAGTAATTTATGGTTTGAATATTGGATGCATTCCACGTACTTTAGCAATAGGCAATTCATCTCATTTCGTGTGTGAATTCATCTCAGAAGCTAAGCAGAGGTGAGTCTGAACATTGCTTGCAAGGGCTACTACTGACAGGTGCTGGAAGCTGTTGCAGTGACATTCTAAAAGTAGTAGAGAAAGGTCCGCTCTTGCCCTGCACCATGCTTCAATGCCTATCTCGCTGCCTTGAGCAAACCAAGTCACCAGCAGTCCCAAAACTGAACGGCCAGGACCGATAAGCCACGAGGAAGCTCCCATTCACCATGAAGCCAGTAACGTGCTATACGTGTAACAGTGCTTGTATAATGAGCAGGACATTAGTGAGGAAACTGCATCGTGTCGCTTGAATAGCACAGAGCCTATACGGCTCCTGTCAGGCGTAAACCCAATGAGAGATTTACACCGAGATCGATCCCACAACCGAATCACTCCCGTAATCCTGAAACTTGACCGCCTGCAACGGCTTTGCCCTCGTCTGCATTATTAGTTGGGGGATTGAATTTTCGCACGTACAAGTACGGTACGCAGTGTTCTCTGGCAATTACGGTGACCAATTCTTGGTGCGGTCAGTTGTTTTTAATCAAGGGTTTTATTTATTAACAATGTTATTGAAATGTACAATCTCGATTACAAAATCTTATCAAGTCATATTTATTATTGTGAATTTACCACCTCGTTCTATCAGTAAAGTTAATGGCATATTTAGGATTGCATCAACCAACAATTTCAGTTGCTGCTTAATGCTGTACTTACAGTGAGCAGAGCTTATCAAGGCAAGACTACACCCATTATTGAATGCCAGTCCATCGCATGTCTTTGGAGCGTGGTAGAACTGAATATCCGGCGAAAACCCACGCGGACATTGGGAGAACATGAAAAGCCCACAGGGAATGTCACCCGCGTGGGAGATCGAACCCGGGTCCTTCTTGCTGTGAGGTGCCAGCGCTACTCACCGCACCAGCGTGCTGCCCCAACCGATGCGCTCACATGATGAAGTACGAAACTAGAAACCCTCTGAGCAAATAGTTTGAACGCAAAGTACGTCACTATCACAATCATTTGTGCAGTTGCATGCAACTGGTTGCGGACGCGCATACGTAAGCGATTCAGTTGTACACGACCATTTCGATTGCTCGGGCGAGTGTCAGTCTTAGTAATGTGCTCGCTGTGAGCGTTGCTCCGTCCTACTCGTGGTAGGACTGCACGCGGATCTTGCGGTGATCCTCTGGATGCACCACGGCTATGTCGAAGCGGATGAGAAGCTCGACAAAGGGAGGCCAGAAGTCGTCCTGCACGATGACGTACGGGTCATGCGGGCAAGTTATCATCTGGTCGATCAGCAACTGTGGCAAGGTAAGGGAAGGTGAGCAAGTCGGTGAGAGAAGTCGGTGAGCAGACACCATGTCTTATACATTATCGGTGCTTGTGACCCTCGGGTGAAAGGCGCTTTATATATTTAAATATTATTATTACCTTCACTCGATGTCAGGTGAAGTGAAACGCTTGCTTAGAATGCCAAGTCACAAATATAAATGAGGGTGAAAATGCTCTGCACTAAGAATCTGCTAACGTAAGTTTGATTCCAGACAGTGGATAACATCAGTGTGACATCCGTACTGGGTACACCCAAGTACACCAAACCGTAGTGACCAGCAAGGTGAAGTATGGTCGAGCAACCCACGTTTCTGACAAATCCAATAGTAGCTTGAGAAAGGATTGTACATGTAATTTGGTCACTGATTTCCTGCTCAATGAGCCCATTGGTTGAAATCGAATCTTCTGCAATCCAAGGTGAGTATCGATAAAGCAACCACTTGACTTCCACACAATTGGATTAAATCACCGACAGCAGAGGTATGATCAGCTTGGTCAAACCCCGAAGGACATTTGAACTCATAACCTTCTAAATTCGAGCCGATCCCTCTATTGCTCCACCACATTGTTGGTTATCCATCATTTGAAACAGGACATAAGCGACAACTTTTTTCTCAAGGTATATTATGCAAACAGCGAATGACAACGTTAATCATTGAGAGGATGTTTGGTTGGAGTACTTGTCTTTAAACAACGGATAAGTCTTAAAATTGAGATGCTGTTACACGTGAAGACAATCACAAATCCAAATGCAGTAAAAATTTACGACATTAAATCGTTACACCATCTGCAGAACATCTACCACATTACTGTACAGAACTGGTAGGAATTGATTGCAGTCATGAATTCACTTGCCTCCAAAATGTTGTGGATTCCAATGTATTCCGTGTTTTGAGATCTATTCGCACTTGTGGAAATCTGTTATAAAAACACAATTGGTCATGTCACGCGACCAACTGCTGACCAACAAACATCCGCGATGCATTTATAGCAGCTCTATCACTGTCAATGTGTACGCACGTAAATAATATTGACGCTGAACATGTTTTCTTACAAGTCGTGAACAACTACAATGTTTTGCTTGTTTTATATTTGTTACCACGATTCAACAATAAAAAAAAAAGCATTTGAAGACGACTAATATGTAATTGCCTGACACTGGGAATAAACTCATTCACGCAATATGTTTACATGAAATTGTGATGCATTAAATATCTCAGCAATTAAAATTATTGTACGTAATATTAGTGAACAAATTTTACCGCATAATCAGTCATTTTTATTTAAGCTGGAACTGTTGAGCTGTCTATGCAGCTATTAACAGTTGTCCAGTGGGGAAGGATAAGCAAGTTACATCTCAGAGAACTGGGAGGAATTTAGTCAGAACAATTAACCCAACTCGCATGCCGTTGGACATGTTGGTAAATAAATGCTAATATTAGTGACAGATGTTGCGCAGTTTGCACAGTACTGCAAAGAGGTGAACAGCGTTGATTGCAAAACGACCACGGACACCCACAACTCCAAAGGGACCTGAGTTTCCTCCCACCAGAGAATGCCCCAGAAAGCCCCGCTACGGCGTAATTTTGGCTGAGTCCTCCACGCCTGGCAAGAGCTTATAAAACGGGTGGGCATGCGCCCACATCAAGCAATCACACGTGACCTGCCAGTTAACGGTCGTGTACCCATTCATACTGCTGGGTGACCCACGCTGACAGGGAATTCAGAAACGCGATCGTTTGATGTGTCTCACAGACATCAAATCGGCAACCTCTGGATGTCCAGTGTGCCAGGCGTTACACAGGGGTAACACAGCAATGATACACTTTCCCATTTTACAAGCTTGTGTTATTTTCACCACCAGGTACCCAGCCCAAGATGAACTTACCTTCTGCCTCTTACTGCGAACATCACTTTTTTTTGGCACGCCAAAGAACTCATCTGAAACCATCAACAGAGCCTTCTTCAGCTTTTTGTAAAACACCATAGCATTGTGCAGTCGCTCCTGCATTTCCTTGGACAGGCTGAAAGACAGAGGGCAGACTTACTGCTGGCAACAGATTAAGCCATTAATTTCCCAGGTAAAGGCCCCACCATGTACAAATGTGTTCTGTACACTAGCATTGAAATTAAGGAATTTATTTTCAGCAACTGCCTTCGTTTTAAAGCAGACATTAATATTATTTTGAATATAGTAAAACGTTCTGAATTTTCATTGGTGACTACTCAATAATTGCTGTCAAAGGGTAATAGCAATACCATGGGCAATGTGCAATCCTTAGAAAGCAAGATATATATTTCAATGTATTAACATTACAACTGAAAACACTAAGGAAATGTAAAGTATGTTATAACTTTATAGAACAGTAATTCTGGCTGGAAACCGGTTGAAACAATGTTAACATTTTAATAATACTCATTTAATGAAAATGTTGTGCTGGCTTTGCACAGATATGTTAGCGTTCACACAAATGCGTGCAGCATACTCTTGGCTTGATGACATTTTGGTGTTTTCCAATGACAACTGAGCCAGCTTGTCTTCAAGTGCTTTTCGGATTTTCTTCTGATCCTCCACATAAGCCCACTCTCTTAAACAACAACACTTATTGTAAGCGACGATGCATACACTGCACAAACTCATCTGGATGAAGCGCAGAAGCCAGATAACAATATTCTTACAGTTCTTTTACCTGGCAACTTCAGACTTGAGAGTTTTGATTGTGTTTCTATAAAATGACAAAGTTTCCTCCAGTTGAGTGATCACTTGTTTGAGCTGTTGGTGAAAATTAAAACAGAATGTCATCACTTATAGTAATGCTACTTTTAAGAATTATATGGTGTCTAAGTAATTAACAAAGAATAAATGTAAAGTACATCTTACCTTCTCCTCTCCCACCACAAGCGCGCATTCGGGATATTTAAGAGGCACTATAAGAGAGGGGAAAGTGTTTATTTATTTTTTATCATCAACATCATCATTATCAATTCCCGCTTAATCCTGTACAGGGTTGTGGGAGACCAGATCCTATCCGTCAGACAGAGGGCGCAAGGCAAAGCTATACCCAGCATGTGACGCCAGTACATCGCAGGACGCCAAGGACAATTTACTCAGCAGGCCAATTAACCTATGCAGCAGCATGTGTTTGGACCTAGGTAGCAACATGTGTTTGGACGGTGGCAGGAAACCAGAGTACCCGACAAAAACCCACACACACATGTGGAGAATACGCAAACTCCACACACAAAAGGCACCCGCGCTGGGATTCAAACCAAGAACCTTCTTGCTGTGAGGCGACAGTGCTATTCCCTGAACCACCGGACCGCCCGCATTCATTTTTACAAACAGCAAAATGAAATTTCACTCGCAATATTTCAAGTACACAAATATCATGCGGTTAGTCCACCTTATGACAATCACAATGAAATGTCTTACTCAGTGGCTTTGTTTCCTTTGAAATATCGACTTCAGCTTCCAGCAAGCATTTCTTTGCCAGAAGTATATCCAGAATCTGGTACACACACACACACACAGACAGTATACTTCATTACTGCACATTTAACCTTCTCTGTTTAGCGCTATAACAAGAGACTTATAGTAAATGCCATAACTTATATGCGGTGTGTTGACACCACCTTTAGTTGTTGTGGTAATGCCACATATACACATTCTCAACACCAAACCATGTTATGAAGGATGTAATATACTTGTATCAATGCTGGCATGAATTAATTATTGACCAATTTTAGACCTCTATCTTCTACCCAGATGCAGTACTTAAATATATTGTTTAAAAGATGTACCGGATTCTGAACATTTACAGGTGGAGCTTCTTGCATACAAATCCTTGCTTGCATCTGCAAGACGTAAACAAAACTTTCACAATTAAGATCAATACATTAAACACAACTTAATCAATATATATATATATAACCAGTTGAATAGCCCATCACATGATGGGTTAACAATAAAACATGACTAAGAAAATTATTATGAATGTTAAGAGTAGGCAAAAGTGGTGATGCAATCACATTGATGCTTGTGACGTAATTACGCTATTCACCATAAAGCCGCATAATATTTAAATATGGGGCGGTGGTTTGGTAGGCGATGTAGACTCCACTAACGATGGACACATTTTGGCTTTAAAAAAATCTATTTCTGTACATAGCAATGAACCGGAATTACTGATGTATGACGAGCATGCACATAACAGTTTCTAATTGGTTCATGAGCAGAGTCTGTGTTACATAATCAAAGGGCTAGCCATCCATCCATCCATCTTCTTCCGCTTATCCGGTGCCGGGTCGCGGGGGCAGCAGTCTAAGCAGCGATGCCCAAACTTCCCTCACCCCAGACACTTCCTCCAGCTCTTCCGGGGGGACCCCGAGGCGTTCCCAGGCCAGCTGAGAGACATAGTCTCTCCAGCGTGTCCTGGGTCTTCCCCGGGGCCTCCTCCCGGTTAGCAATTTATATTAATAGGGCTAGGCATGTGTCAGGTCACCGATAATTTCCTGGCATCGTCGCCAAGTAGCAGCCAGTTGCTATCCTGTCAATGACAGGATAGCAACCCTGTAATGAGTTTGATTAAAATGGTCAACAGTGCAAATTGAATTGCTGACTCCATGAGAAATGACGGTGTCCTCAAAACTGGGATGATTTAGAGGTAGGATCCCTCACTACATCAGTTTTATAAACAAAAGCCCATATGTAGCCCACTTGCAGCCTGTCACGTTGTTTCGAGTATTTAATCATTTATACTAAATGCAAGCTCAAATGAATGTAAAATAGGCTTAATTAATTTTAAAAATACAACTGTTCTGGAGGTGTGGTACAGCAGTACTAACCTGTGAATGCCTAACATGTTACTTTTCTACACAGCATTAAGTCACTGCTAACAAGCTGGCATTGATTTGCATATTATTTCATGGATCAAGTGTACCGTTCAAATGAAGGCCCCTTCATTTGAAAGTCACCCTCTTGAAAGAGGGTGACGGCCATCAAAGCACCGCAATGCCTCTGTATTCATTGAAATACTCACTTCATTCACTCCCTTCCAGACTTGATCACAATCCAGCATTATTTTCTCATAAATGTCCTGGTTAGCAATCCTCTCCTTTGGTACATCTGGTGCCAGGGACTCCTGGAACACCTGCGACCGCTTGGCCAGCATGAGGACCTGTAGACACATGACAGTGTGGAGCCGTCGTTCTCAACTGCTGGCTTGCGGCTCATCAGTAGAACGCAAGCGCTAGCTATTGACCCGTGAAGACCATTCCCAAGTGGGTCCTTGAGGTGCAAAAGGTTGAGAAGCTCTGGTGTGCAGTACCGCACACTCGATGAAGCAGATTCCCTGCACAGCCATACACCGCTGCGGAGAGCACTCTTCGCGAGCATATATGTAGGCCGGTGTGGCGCACGGGTATGACCAAACACATGCCTGCTCACCTTCATATGATCACTGCCGGTGTTCACACACTGCTCCAAGTACTCATCCAAAGCTTCTCCGACTTAGAGAAGGCCGAGGAAGAGTTCAGATATATATATATTTATTTTTTACGTTTGCCCTGAATGGAAATTAAACTCGAGTCGTCGAGTTAATAGCAGTCATAGTCACTACAATACCGCTCCATACTTGAGCGAAGCGTACATTTGGTCTAGCAGTAAGAGCCACTGTCGACGCCGTACCTCATCCAGCAGTTTCTGTTGTCGCCGATGGAGGTGCTGCAGTGAAGAAAGTCTACGCTTCACCCCGTCATCCCTTTGAACGTCTGCAGGCGATTCCTCGTCAACGCTGTCCATTGCTGAAGGCCGTGCTCAGGTTGTGTTTAACGTGGGCAGCGTAACGGGTGGTGACTGCTTGATAATCCACAGCTATTGAGACTGGGTTGATGGATCACGTGGAGACGATTATTATATTATAATAACAATAACTACATTTAAAAGCGCTCTTTTCAGCCGAGGGTCACAAAGCGCTGCACAGAGCTGCGGAGAGAACGGCCACGTCAACAACAACAGCAGAGAACGGCAAATCAACAACAATAACTACTTATTTTGGGTTTTTTTTTACAAATCCGCGCTGTGGCGAGAACGCCACGTCAACAACATCAGAACAGTTCAACCGAATGCCAAACAGCGGCGACAAATCATCGGACATAAAAGTCCGCAAAAAAATAAACAATTTCTTCAACAAACAAGTTAGGAACGTATGTTCCCGAGCAGGTGCCGATCGGAAGAGTGCCATCATCCTGGCACGACAACACCACATGTGGGCCACCCTGTACAGCCGTACGTCAGCAGCGCGCTAAAGAGTACTTTAATGAGGGCGACGGCGCTCGTCGCCCTCGTCGTCTGTGCGAGAGATGATCATCATCATCAGCATCAGCAGCAGCAGAATCGTGGCAGAGAGAGAAGCAAGAAGGAGCCGCGGCTCCCACCGAGGCCTTGCCGCTCGCCTAGGCCCACGGCGCAAAGCGCACAGCGACCGATGAGCAGCGCGTTACGCACCGCAGCAGCACGCGTGCGCGTTCAGCAGTCGCTCATCGCCACGCCAACGTTTGATTTATCGATAAAAAAAAGATACATCTATATTAAAAATAAACATCACAGCTGCCGACGGCTTCACGCGATCCGGGCAAGCGCGGAACTATTTGAGTTGGCGCCTTGATCGCGACGTCACCGCGCCCTTCGTGACGTCACCGCGCCCGCCGCGACGTCGCCGCGAATGCATCCCGCGCACCACGTGGTGCGGTGGACGCACCACGTGTCGTTGTGTCTTCATCGTCTCACACGTGTTGTCGCCGGCTGACCCCTGGGATGACTTCCCTCCTCCTCCTCCCCTGCTGCAGTTTCCTCCTGGATCAAATAATAATAATTGTGTTTGCGGTTGCATATTTGTACAAGTTGGTGCAGTGCGTTTGCTTATTTGTGTCATCTTTAAGTGGTATTTTATTACTTTTATCATTGTGGTTTCATTTTTTAAAAGAAATTGTTGATGTAAGTTTATCTGACCTTAGATATTTTTTAGCGTTGTTACGTCGATCAGTTCGGAAGATTGTTGTGTCGCAGGAATCCCGCAACTAGAGCTTGCAAGCTCACTGGGTACTTTCTTCTGTAATAATAAACTTCTATCGAATGCTAGAGACAGGAACCAGTGTTAGTAACCAGTGTTATAGACAGGAGCCAGTGTTAGAGGATAGGAGCCAGTGTTGTATCGCAGGAATCCCGCATCCAGAGCTTGCAAGCTCACTGGGTACTGTCTGCTGTAATAATAATAAACATCTATCTATGGCTGATTAGTTCATGATGAAGGAACCCCCCACACACACAGTGCGCCCCGTCTGTGAGATCGTGGATCAAGCTCGTGGAGTATTTTTGAACAAGGACCTTGTTGCTCATGTCGCATCTTGTCCACCAGAGGGCACTCTAAGACAACATTACGTCTGAGCTCTGAGTCAGCTCTCAGATTACTGGCAAATCATCATTTGTCATTACAATAGTCATCGCCCAGACATTATAGCAATGACGTTCACAAAAATACTGCCACCACCTTTAATTTGATGCTGGGCAAGGCGTGCTGTATTCGGATGTAGGGTTGTCACGGTGTGACCGATGTGATTTTCATCTCCATTGCTGTTTTTTCTGAAGATGTCTGCGGCGTGGTCGGCGAAACATCGCGAAGGAGAGAGTGGGAGCGCTCGCTTGAGAACAGCTATCAAAAGCTTTTCTCATACTGTATAACTATCTGAGTTAAGAGATAATACAACTCTTTATTCGTAGAAAAATACACTCAACACACTCGTGCTAATGTAAGTTTCTACGGCTCGATGTATGAGAAATTGCTCTCGATTGCTTTCTTTCGGGATATCCGTGTCAAGTGTTATTTCCCTCTTCACGATGTTACGTCTGATGATGCCTCCAACGTGGGAGGTGAAACGTCTCGAAGGAGAGTGAAGGAACACGCGACACGGATATCCCGAAAGAGCAGCTATGGAGAGCGATTCTCACCGTTATTCGTCAATAACACAGCCTTTGAAGAAACTAATATACACAACGCAATAATGGGTACCCTAGGTTAATGGACCTGCTGAGTAGATTGCTCTAAAAGTGCCCTGCAATGTACTGGCGTCAAATCCTAGGTATAGCCCTGCCCTGCGCCCTGTCTCTGCCGAGATAAGCTCCGGATCCTCACAACCATGTACAGGATTAAGCAGGTACTGATAATGGACCAAACAATAATAGGCAGTTACACCTGCTGCAAACTATGATGAGCGATTAAGCGAGTTGTGTATTTTAACCTTTGTGCATACGCAGCATCGCCAATTAATTTCCCTAAACCGCACCGTAATTCCAAGCTGCTGGGTCAGTGTGGCTTTGCCAAGGGGTCAGTGCACAGTGGTCGCTTTGTTGGACGTGCGTGCGATAAGCGGCGCAGCGATGCGAGTCTCGACGAATTCCTGCCGAACGGTTAAACTAGAACAGCAGGCAGATTAAGGGGGAATCTGAATCTTAATTATGGCGGAATGTTCCATAGCTCAGCCCATTTCAACACTGAGCAGCGCAGCTGAACGGTTCCAGTTTAAATCATAACTGGCCGCCCAGTGTCAATGTAGAAGAGTACACGAAGAGTAGAGGATGCAGTGCGCGTACATTGCAGTGGAAATGCTTCCCACAGAGCGGCGGAGCTTGCTCGCAAATGTTTCTAAATCGTGAAGCTCTCGGCCAACGTTTGCGAGGTACGGAACACTCTGACTCACAGCAAGAAGGACCCCGGTTCGATCCCGGCGCCGGGTGCCTGTTCTGTGTGGAGTTTGCGTGTCCTCTTCCCATATCCGCGTGGGTTTTCGTCGGGTACTCCGGTTTCCTCCCATCGCACAAAGACACGCGGCTTAATTGCCCTGCTGAGAAAATTGCCCACAGAGTGTACCCTGCAATGTACTGGCGTCACACCCCGGGTATAGCCTCGTCTTGCGCCTTATGTCTGCCTAGATAATCTCTGGCCCTCCGCGATCCTGTACAGGATTAAAGCGGGTACTGAGAGTGAACTGCGCGGGTGTCTCTGCGGAATACCGCGAGAACGTGCATTCGTGAATAGATGACAGCGAGGTATGGGTGTCTCGATGATTCACCGTTCTGATGTCGTTGTTGTTGACGTGGCCGTTCTCTCCGCAGCTCTGTGCAGCGCTTTGTGACCCTCTGGTGAAATTCTTATTATTACTTCTCGGCTGTGTCGGCAAATGAGAGTGTTACGGAAAACGCGATGACATGTACCCAGCAACCTACATTCGGATTTCCCAGCCACTGGACAGTGTGGTGAAGTATGGTCAAACAATACCCACGATAAATATTGGCACGGTGCGTTATTCATCCAGCAGTGGATTGACAGCAAGTTTTGTGAGTTATAAAAGTATAAGCTTCAGGACACGCCGACGCACAGCGCGTGTACTATTTCGGGTGCTGTAAAAGTATAAATAACGTACTACACTGTAATTACACAAGCACGCAGAGCCTCTCCGACGCTTATTGCTGGTCTGCTGAACTTGTCTGGAAATTCCCCCTTCTGCCTGCCGTCTGTGCTGTCGACTCCCTGCAACTGTTCAGCCAAGCTGACCACCCCATCTCAAAAACAAACATAACCCGACCGGTCGGGTACAGCGGTCTCAGTACGTGGTTATATTTGGGTGCTGCGCACATCCACACGGTACCGTATCGGGACGTGCTTCCGTGCTGTCACTGGAAAGTCTCACTGAGCATTAATGTGAACGGCCTTAGCGAGTGGCGGGGTTCAGCGTTCAGCCGTGGTTGCTCCAACAAGAATCCACTCTCGGCAGAGCGTGCTTGCCAACATGCGACGTCTTATAACTCTTCGAGAAGAGAACGACCCAGCTGCCTTTCCGTTTCAGGGGACAGAAGGAAGAGCACTTCATTTTGCTTA
>JAZEWT010000016.1:21477516-21495499 GCA_036362905.1 Mordacia mordax | reverse complement strand
GCAGCAGGTAACTTATAACGATAGTATTACGTGCAGCAGGTACATTGTAACTACAGTATTACGTGCAGCAGGTACATTGTAACTGCAGTATTAAGTGCAGCAGGTACATTGTAACTGCAGTATTAAGTGCAGCAGGTACATTATAACTATAGTATTAAGGGCACATTCAGATGTTATCGCGCAAACGCTGAGTATCTGTCACGCCAGTGAAGAGAGCAGAAATCGTTTCGACCGCAGCGCTCAGCCTGAGTTGCGATGGTTTTAAAGGAGGAAAACAAATCGTTATTGCCCAGGAAATGTTCCTCACCTCGTATCGATACCTCTTTGCGTACTTGTATATTTCCGACATGGCGTAGTTGGTGTTGAATTCATTGGTGTACCTCTGATGACAAGAGTAAGACAACGACACATTTCATCAGTCCCCACTGGGACGCACTTCTGAAAGTTCGCTTGTTATAAAACCCTGACCTCTTACTTGCAGGCCATTGTCATTTGCACGACGGTACCGCATACACACAGGGTGATTGCTGCTGAGGGTCCACTGTACTGGACAATCTTAGGGCAATAGAACAGCTGAATTGAGATGTCGTTTGCTGCCCTATGAGATGTGGGGGAATTGCATTGCCTTTGACAAGTTCAACTTGTGTATTGATGGTGAGAGACAGGAATTGACACGGGTAACGGCTCCTGATGTGGAGCGACCACAAAACGTCGGACATCGTGTCAAACGGACATTGCGCACGACCAGAATACACCGGACAGACCGCACTGCGGAGTGAGCGGTAAATCCAGGGCAGCGCACCGGCGCATCGTGTGCCGTGCCGGGATGGCACGGCACGGCACGCTGGCGATCAACCTCGTCCACAGCCGCAGCCACGGCGAGCAAATAAACGTCCGCCGTGAATTTCGCGCACGGCTTGGCTGCCGAGCCGCCGGTTCATTTCCTGTGGCCGTGTCACTCTGGGAAAACACGTTCTGCCTGGGCGGCTGACAGGAGATGGGGTTGGGACGATGATGGGGAGGGGGGATTGTCGGAGGGTGGAAGGGCAGGAAGGGTTTGGCCGAATCGGGTGAACTGGGTCTCTCGAGTCCCCCCCCCACCAATTCCCCTCCACCAAGTTCCCCCACTGCCACCACACATGGAGGAGGTACTCGGGGCGGAGGCCACCAGGCGAGCGACAGCTTCCTGCTGGTTATCGGTCTGAGCGGAGAGAGGATCCGCGAGATCTGCCCCCATTGTCGTCACGGCGAAGAGCGGTTGACTGCACCGTAATCACCGCATTAAATCTGCACAATTACCGGCTGCTCTCTCGGTAACGAGCATCACTCGGCCTAACTCGTTAACTGACGTGTGCGCAGCGCCCGTCGAGTGGAGAGGGGACGGACTGCTGCGAGGCTCTGGTGTGCGAAGCAGGAGGCAGTGCCACCACGTCCGTTACTCTGCTGCACTTCTATGCCGCCACAGTTATGCTCCCCGCCCTAAGCAGCCAACACTCACCAGCTTAACCTCATCCAGTAACACAATCAGGACAGGGCCTGTACACACAACCTCAGCAAAGGTCCTCCCGAGAGCATGACACAGGCTGTTGAGGTGAGTGCTCTTAGCGAGGACCTATGAAGGCCGGCGCCGCATCAGGCCTGGCCGCCTTTGTCTCCCCACTGCTGATTTTTACGAACCACATCAGGTTCTCCTTTAAGGCCAAGTCGACCAAGGGGATGCACAGGACCGGTTCAGATCTTTGACGCCGATGGTGGCCGTGAGCGCTAATGGAACTAAACCGCTGCTGCTGCTGCTGCTGCTCTCCAGCAGCCCTTGAACCTCCAGCCTGTCCACAGGGTGGTGGGGAGACGGTTCTTTGTCTTTGTGCACGGACCATAGATTCCTCGGCCATGTACGAGTTCATTTCCTGCTCGCTCAGCAGGGGAAGCTGGTGGATGTCTTTGTAGTACTCGAACACCAGGCCCTTGTACTCGGGAATCTCCTTGGCGTAGAGCAGCTTGTTCGTCGGAGAGTCCTGCGCGGCATGGGAACAAGCGGAGAGAGGGAGGCAGGCACGAGGTTTCTGTTCAATGAGCTCGCCGCATAAAGGCGGCGTTGTGAGCGGGCACCGCTCGCGGGGTTTCGCCACCGCCCGTCATCGCCGATGACGGAGGGGGTTAAAAAAAAAAGTAAAGAAAAACCAGCAGCTTCTTGTGCATCTGAGCAGCCGCCCTCACAACGGCGCAGCCTGTTCGTGAGACGGGACCCGGCCAGCCACGTGGGAATGACGGAGGCTCGCGCGGTCCTGCTGAGCTTGAAGCACAGGCACACGTACGCACAAAGACAAAGATTCCCCATCCCGGACAGCCTTAACGTGCTTTTAGGGCAAGTGCCCCCAACGCTGCACGAAGGTCGGTACAGGGCACGAGGGGGTGGGTGGTCAGCACAACGCCCAGGCGGCTTTGTCTTCGCAGTCACAATGTTTACACACGGCACCAGGCACCCACTTGAGACGAAGCTGGCCAAAGGGAAGCCTCGGAATGGTTCAGATAATCGTCACCAGTGTTGGTCGTGAGTGGAAATTACCAGAGTACAAGGCATGCCCATAGATTAACAAAAATCAGCTGTGTTTGTAGTCTATATTCATATAATCCAATGAACAAGTTAATGCGCATATAGGCCCTACCATGAAGACAAAATATAGCAGGATTATTGTGAACCGCCCAAAGGTCTTCCCAAAACGGTTTTGCGGAACTACTGTGGCTAACATTGAGCGCCGATTAAATCCCATCAACGACACAGGACGGACGCTCCAGTCACGGCACCAGAAAGAGCTCTTTGATGCGACGACGCCCTTTGGCGAGAGAGGATGTAGCTTACAAGCGAGAGTAATGTGCGAAGCTGATGGATGACGAGTGGGAGGAGGCAGAGCGCAGAAGGGGCAGCGGTGGGGCCGGTGGGGCCCGCGTGTTACTCAGATTTAGCTGGGGCAGTCAGGACACGTGTCCGCGCTCGCTAATAGACACCACCAGCGCACCTGCTCTCACGCGACCACTCTCACGCCCCCGGCGCGTTCCAGGGTGAAGGGCGAGGATGAGGTTTTCAATTTAAATGGGCACTTAATAATAATGCAATTTACAGCGCGCGCTGCTTCCAAGCGCGGTCGTAGATGAGACACAGATACGGAGGTATCGCAGAGACACGGAGCTATTACGATGCTATCGAACAATTAATGAAACAATATATTCTGGGAGGAAACCGAAGAAGCGTGAGGAAACCCACGCAGAACAGGAGGAGAACACACAAACTCTACGCAGAAAGGCATCCGAGGCGGGATTAGAACCGCCTTGGGCAGCGCTCTCTCTGAGGCACAGATGCTACCGCTGTGCCACCCTGCCACTTAAATGCCTCTGCCTCAGCATCTCAAAGCAGCGCACATCTCGTTTCCATTATTCCAGTACTCCACCGTGGGTTTTCTCTCTTTTAGCCTAGGGGACCACCAGTTGCAGCTAACCTTGTGCGGCCGTAATTGGAGCCGGCATGGGTTTGTAAGTGGACACGAGTTCATCTGTAGGGAGCGATGACCGACATGTGTACTCCCAATGTAAACGAGTGAGTTTGCCTCTTAGTAGTGGGTGGCGATGTTAAAATTGCCTATTTTTAAAGTTGTAAAATGTGGACCGTGAGGCTGGCCCTCAGTAAAAGCATGACGAATAAATGGCCATGAACGCATCCCACGAGAGCGTCACCTCAACTCCCTGAGCTGTGGAATTCTAGCGCTTGCCAAACAAAGCCACTTTTCTGGTCACATTTAGGCACCGTCTAGATCCACATTGCATTGTAATAATGCACCCTCGCACAGTGTGTAAACATCGCTGTTGGAGAGATAAAGGTGGTTGGGCGTGGTGCCGGCCACCCACCCCGTTGTGTGGTCTTTATAGGTGCTCGCTAAGAGTACTTGACCATACAGTCTACCAAGGCTATGGGGGGGGCGGGGTGTTTGTCTTCGTGGCAAACTGAGATGATATTGTGGAGGGGGATGGATTCAACCACCTAGGAGCACCGTATTCAACGCGAGTGCTCATGAGGCTGCTTACACTCTGGAGCAGGTTTCTGGGAAAGGTGGCGGTGCCAACGCTCCGTTTCACAGCTCGTCACAATCACAAACCACGCAGAGGCACACGCGCAGGGGACGCTGTGTCAGACAGCACGGCCATTTTCAGTGACCTCATCCAACAAGCGGCCAGTGTTCCAGATCCAGAATCGTCACAAATCGTCTCTTTTTTTGGACTTTAACGACGAACGGGGTGGGGGGTGCGTGCGGAAAAACCTACGAAACGTTCATTTTATTCCGAGCGATCCCCACAGGAATTTTCTTGGAAAACATTCCCACGCCACCGCGCCTCCGCTGCTGCCACAAGGTGACCGGTTTGTTGAACCCCCCCTAAAAAAAATCCTAAACGCGGCCCCCCCTCGTCCACCCGCCCCCCTCGCGCTTAAAGTGGCGCACGAAGCGTCGTTAAACAAACAAGCAAACAAAACAAAGTCCAGTCTGGCCATCACGTTTCCTCGGCTGATTAATCCAGACTTCCTGTGGCCATGATTTGAGTGCATGCTTCCTTCCAGCGCTCACGCTACGGTGGGAGCCCCACGGCGGGGACGAGGAGCGGCGACGCGAGGGTCGAGGCGCGATTCCGCCGCCGCTGCGCCGCGTGATTTGTGAGTTCCGCGTACAGCCGCCCCCGCCGAGTCAACGTGGAAACTGACGCCGCCGCCGCCGCCGCCGCCGCCGCGGCTTCAAGGACACGGAGCGCAACAGAGGCTTGTAACCCCCCGCGCGGAGTGCGGCGATGATCACGGTCGGGGCAGGGTAGCGCAGCGGTAACATCACAAAAAGAAGGCCCTGCCTGAGGACATTCCATTCCTGCCTCGGGCGCATTTCTGCGTAAGCTTTGTATGTTGCCCGCCTGTTCCGCACGAGTTTTCTCAGGCTCTCTCGTTTCCCACCGTAACTAAAAATCACACTCATTAATTGGCCGAGAACGTCATGATATATCGGACGCAGTGTCTGACAAATGTTTCTTGACAACGTCGTGGGTGGCTGGCTCTGCCGTTTCCTTGCACGTTTGAGTAATTCTGTCTTCAAATGAATGCCTTGGAGTTTGATGAATACTCTGTGGCCTAGAAATTGTAACATTTGTAAATTGGGATTCACAGAAGAATGAATGGATGTGGGTTTTCGTGCCTTGAACTGAGGCATTCATTGGCGCGATGATGCCTCCAATGTGGGAGGTGAAACATCGCAAAAGGTGAGAGGGGAGCGCTCGACATGGCTGTCCTGAAAGAGCTGCTTTTGAGAACAATTATCAAAGGGAAGAATTATTGTCACCATCATCCATTGTCATTCCACTGATGGAACCAATTTGCTTGTCTTGGATCAATACTGCTGATAGTATGCACTCTCAGAAGTCCAGGCGGCTCATGAATTGTGTTATTTGCACCGCCGGATGAAAGCCTCCGTAGAACACCGCCATCCCTTACAATATCGCAATAATCCACCCGGCACCTGCACACGAGACGTTTTCATCGTTCCATCGCCTCGGTGGTAATCCCGTCTGATACCTTCCATTCCTTGGCTGAGGATTTGTTGTTATATCTGGCCGTCGGCCAACAGTAAAAGCCATCGTGTTTTTTAAAATAATTATTTAAATGCTGCTGAATGTTTCTTTCCATTTATAAGCCAACCCGCCCGCCCGCCCGCTTGCCTTGCCCAGGGTGAGCGACGAGTGGGAGCAGGCGTCGATGAAGGCCTGCGCGATGACGCTCAGGCACGCGTCCATGTGCGTCGTCTTCTCCAAGTCGAACACGAACTGCGGGTTCTTCAGGATGTTCACCCAGAAGCGCAGGGGCAGGCTGCGGGCGACACGGCGCGACGGCGCTGAGCCGCTGATGGGCATTACCGAGACGCGCCGTGACGGCGTGGCCTAATCCTCACCCGGTAACCACCGTTCGTTTGCCAAGACTCATACGGATAATGGCCTTCAGGGCCCACGCGAGCCATGAACCAATGCAGCGGGGTTCGTGCCGCGCAGCGGCACCCACATTGCCGCCGCCGCCGCCGCCGTTTGAATTTTTGAAACGATGAGGTTGCGCAACATGGCGCACCTGGTGCACGCACGTGTTCTCGTCCGTGTTGTTGGTTTGTGTTGTTAGTTTGTGTTGTTGGTGCAGAGTTAGCTACTGAAGAATACAGTTTACACAAGGACTGAGTTGTCAGCCGATGCCGTTTGTTTAATCACTGTGGTGGCCTTTCTCCACCGCTCTGCTTGCGCTCACGATAGCGAGCTTGCTGACTATTCGGCCATTAACGTCAAGCAAACTGTAAATTATAAACGTGCCCCAAACAAGACTTTATATTAAAGCTGCCTTTTTCTGACATTGTGAGTTCTGGGCAATAAAAAGGAAGGTTAAGAATCCCAACGTTCCTTGGGTTCCCTGCTAGGTAAGACGTATGTGAATGTGTGTGTGTACTTATGGAGAGTGGTGGCTCAGTGATTAGCCTGCTGGGTTACAAAGCCAGCGACCCGAGATCAATCCCCACTCACGGCCAACACCAGTGATGATATTCTAAACCGGCCCTGGGCCTCCCTTGTTATTGCTGCTGATATGTCGTTGTTATTGTTGACATGCCATTCTCTCCTTAGCTCTGTGCAGCGCTTTGTGATCCTCGGGTGAAAAGCGCTCTAGAAGTGCAATTATTATTATTATTTGGGACATGCTCATGCTGCATTCTCATTTATGAGCTAAAAAATATTTTAAAACAATAATACAAAATAATGTGTATTTTTAATATCTGCAGAGCAACTTTACATATTACAGGTCAATGACTGAAAAAAATATACAGTTTATTGCAGAGGTTGCAGAGGTTTGTGGTCCGAATCCATTAGGCCACCCTGGTTAATTTTGCAGGTGTGCTAACCATAACATATGCACCATCTGTCTCACATTGGAAAATTTGCCGAGTTGGCCACCATTGTGTGCCGGTATCATTGTAAAGATTTGCAAATTTAGAAACAAGCAATAACCCAGAACAGTTTTTCAGTCAACATACTTTTATCTGCAAATACCAAGTTGCAATGCTCTGCAGCTCTACCAGAAACCAACCGCGATTGCTGTAGGGTTTTATCAGCAACAATCGCGGAGGGGAGCGTGAATCGCGAGGTTCACGGGAGTCTGATTTCCGCGATCCGCCCGAGTGCTCCACACCAGTGGCTGGGTGGCGTGCGCGGGCACCTGTTCGTCTTCCAGATGTGCACGGTTTCCGGGTCAATGATTCCCCGATTCTCCGCCTGCTCCTCGAGGAAATCGAAGAAGAACTTGATGGCCATGGGCGGACGCTCCGTCGGGTACGTGAGGATGGCGTGGAAGAGGTCGGTCACAAACTTCTGCAGCGTGCCCTGTGAGCAGAGACAAAAGTAAGCCGGTCCGGTGCGACATAGCGGGGGAGGAAGTGCGCGAAGCATTCAATGGAGTACAGGTGGGAAGGGCGGTTGCACTGCGACTGTACTGGAATTGAAGTTACTTTCACCACCAGCTGCGCGGTGCGACTCAGCGGTGTGATGGAGTGCTCGCGTTCCCCGCAGACGTTCATGGTTTGAGACCTGCGGCCGCTGTGGTTAATGGTGCGGGTGTTTCGACTCTGAAATGCGTTCCACCCACGTCTCGGTAGACGGTAGAGATCTCGTGACATCGTGAACTGAGGGATTTTTTACATCCGCTGATCGTCCTCTGAACCAGATCAATCCGCAAAATGATTTAATTTGTAAAAGACACAGAGCGACATCGTCCGCTTGCTGCCAGACTGTAAACACGCCGGCCTTGCTCCGTTCAACCTTGCGCCGCATAGGGGCAACACATGACGTGAAAATAGGTAATGAGAGACTGCGCAGTGGAGGTCGAGGGATGGGAGCGGAGAGGGAGACGGCGGAAGAGACATCAGCAGCAAACGACATCACACACTTCGGAGGTCAGGGTCTGACAGGAGTCGCGGGAGATCGGAAAGGAAGGGGAGAAGTTGGGGGAGGCCTGGGACCTGGCAGTGGGAAGTTACAGGCAAACAACAACACCTACAATGGTAATGACTTAGATAAAAAAAAACCAGTACAAGACTCGAGAGACTGTAGGGTTAAGCGCCGTGAGCGCGCAACTGCGTAGTTCCACACAGCACACTCTACTAGGTACTCATTTGAGGCTGAATCAACTTCGGGAAGATCCAAGAATGTACCTGAGAGACAATTGTCATGAGAAGTACAAAAATAAATAAGTAACGCGACTGTGGAAGCAAATCGTGACCGCAAACGATATCTCACGCACACAGATTGTTTCGCGCATACGAATTACTGTACCGGAGTTCTTCTCACCTACCACCTGACTTGCATCGCGGCTTCCAAACGCTCTCCGCTTACCCTGATTCGCAGGCCAGTGGGTTTACTTGCAAAGCTGACAACCAAGCCACCCTGAATGCAAATGATTCCATCAAATCGCAGAAGCTTAGCGGGTTTGAGCCTGGTTAGTACGTACATGGGAACCTGTCTGGCAATAGAATATGTTGGACACTGGGGATTACAAGGTGGTCTGAAGATAACAACACAGAAAGCCCTCTTGAATTCATCGGTGTTACGCTTAGGCATGTTATCTCCCCGTATGTGTGGGTTTTTCCCTGGGTACTCCAGTTTCTTCTCACATGAATACACTCATGAGTAGATTTTTGAAGACATATCAACGCAGGACACTTCTGAAAAGTCTCCAGATATTTTAATGTCGTAATGGCATTGGTATGAGTATGAGCTTACCATCTCAGCTGCAAACAAGCTGAGAGCATCAAGACACCAAGGGTTATACCTTTGTAGACAGAAGTCTTGTGAGATACACCTCTGGCAGGACTTTTTTCCTTTTTCCTTGTTGCGATTTTGACTTCTTAACCTCAATCATCTCGTCAGCTGGAGTCACCTGAAACGCAAACACAGGGCGCAAGGCAGGGATATACCCACGACAGGACGCCAGTCCATCACCGGGCACTGCAGGCAATTTAGTCTGCAAGCCAATTAACTTATGCAGCAGCGTGTTTTTTGAACTGTGGTAGGAAACCGGAGTGCCCGGCGAAAACCCACGCGACACGGGGAGAACATGCAAACTCCACACAAAAAGGCACCCGAGTCGATATTCAAATCCGGGACCTTCTTGCTGTGAGGCGACAGCGCTACCCACTGGGCCACCGTGCCGCCCCAAACACGTACGTACATGTAACAATTTCATCACAAACGAATGGAACGTAAAAATACATAGATAGACAGTAGTTAAAATGCAGTGTGTGAGTGTGAATCGCTCGGCAAGCATGAAAACGACTTCAAAGATCGTCCTCATATTCGGGCTCAGTCACTTTTTCGATAGGAAATATTTTTACAAAATATGTGTCCAATCTGCTCTCGGGAATAAGCAGCTGCCATCCGAGCTTAACTACACGGAGCTCTGCTGAACGATGATCAGATGTTCACTAAAGATTGTTCTACACAATGAATCACAACAATACCTGTAATAATCTCTTGATAAAAAAAAAACTATTCACGTGATAATAAAAATCAAGATTTTTTAATTGTTAATCAACAAAACAGAACCTTGCACCGCGTTATTTTTGACGGGAAAATACTTTAGTCAAACTTAACATGTATAACGTGAGAGTATCAACTTACCAGGTGGAAATAGTTCTCATTGTCTTTAAGATTGTCTGAAAGACCACATTTTTTGACAATGTAAACACAAACAATTTCTTGAGACACAATAAAAATATCACGTAAAACATGGACTAAAACATGATGATGGCCTACTGCCGAATACTGAGCAGAAAGATGCACGATATTTGTTGGAATCGGTGTGGCTGTGATCCATAAACATCATTTTGTGGGATGGGCGAGGGGAAAACAGTGAACCCAGATGCCACCAGTTTGAGGAATTCCTACTTTCTATGTCCAATTCAGTGTGAGTTAATATATGGGGAGTGGAGGCTCAGCGGTTAGCACACTGCGCTACAAACCTGGCCACCCAGGTTCAATTTCCACTCACGGCCACCAGCACCAGTGACGATTTTGTGAACTGGTGCTGGACCTCCCCTATGTCGACTCTGTCTCAACTGAATTGTTGGTGTGGTGTGTCAACATCGTTATCGGGAAGACAAAGACGGCTGGACATGGTGCTGGCCACCCACACCCTCGTGTGCCGTGCTGGCCTTCATAGGTGCTCGCTAACAGCACTTGACCCTACAGTCTGTTAAGGCTACGCAAGGGATCCGTGTTAAAGTATACGTAGATGTACATTCGTGCGAGCGGGTGACGTCACGAGTGTGGGTTGCAGCGTGCGTCTCTGTGACGTGGAGCACCTTCATCGGGACACGTGTTTTTCTTGTCTTTGAAGCTCAGCGCTAAAGATGCCCCGTCGGGAATCTGTGAAATAAACGTGACCGTCACAGACAGGTCCACCGAGACCTTCACAAGGCCTCACCATGGCCTCAGTGTCGCTGGTTAGCGCCACTGCACATTCATCCAAACTCTCAAGAATAGATTCGTTCAAACATATTAATGCCCCTAAAAATTAGTCTCGAGATGTATTAAGGCCTTTTTTTGAAATAGTACCAAAATTAACATTATACTCTTACCAACCCAGTAAAGCTTTGTGGGCTTAAATAAGCACAGTGCATTAATACACAAAAGCCTCTACCGTTGGAGACAGAAGTACTGTGAGGTAGACCTCAGCCAAGACTTTTTTCTCTTTTGATAAAAAGAGAAAAACCTTAAGCGCGACTCGCGGTGACGTCTCGGTGCCTAAAGCTCCGGCGTGGCGGTGCCCGGACCGATACCCACCTGGTAGGCGGACACGCAGTTTATCTTCTGCTTCTCCTCTTCGACTTGCGAGCTGTCGACGAGGTTGCGCAGGATGACGCTCCCTCCGGTTTCGGGGAACCACTCTGCGCGCGCGGTTCAAACACGGTCGGACGTGGAAGGCAAGGAGGGGGGGGGGGGAGGCGGGGGGGACGATGAACACGAACCCGAGGAGCGATTTCATCTCCAGCCCAGTCGAGTTGATGTCACCGACAGGGGATTTGTGACAGCGCGTCACGGACACGCGGGGGACCCAGTTTTGTGCTCGTACTACCGTGTACGCTTGCGTGAACTATGCCCGGAGATCTCAACATTCGGCACCTTAAGACACACTTGGACCACTCGGGTCTGGTCTCCACGGACCACGACGTGGCGCTGGCGGCCCACTGATGGGTCGCGACCCACCGCTTGAGAATGGCGGAACTATCTTCCATTCTCAGCCGTTGAATTGATCATTAAATTATATTAAATAACCAGAGTAATGCCTGATGTCATTATATTGATTTAGGTTTTCAAGGCTCGATGCATGGTGATTGTTGATTGTTTTTGAGACATCATAAAGGAGAGAGCACGAGCGCTCGATACAGCTATCCCAAAAGAACAGCCATGGAAAGCAATAATGATGTTGTTATTGTCCGGTAGTGGATTGAACTGCATCGTTGAAACGTTGACAAGATGTTTCTCAGAACGAATTATGTAAAGTCCCGCATAAATCCACAGTCCGGCTCTCGCTGACAGCCAAACAGTGGCGAATCTCTGAACCAGTTCTGTTGCCTCACGATGGTCCTTTCGGCCCTAAAATGAGCACCTGTTGCTGTGTGAAAACATCATCTCTGGGGAGACAAAGGTGGCTGGGAATGATTCTGGTCGCACAGCCCTATGGTGTGGCGTTCCCTGAATATGCCGGCCTTAATAGGTGCTCGCTAGCAGCACTTATTCCAACAACTTCCTGGAAGCAATATGGGGGGGGGGGGGCTTGTGTAGTTTTATTGGCCTAGTGCAGAATGAGACCGAGTTATGAGTGTTTAATAACGGGTGATATCTTTATGGGCACCCCTTTCGGTGCAATTATAAACTCCGTACTAATAGCAATAATATTATTGTAGCTGTAGTGTGCACGCTGGGGCCACAGAGAATGGGCTCCGCTAATGATGTGTTTACATATTTTATGAACGGCATGGGTCTGACACAACGTTCCTCACTTAGTCTCTTCATAATTACCCATTAAACGGTGCCCCCCATTGCCCTATCACCTCACGTGACTTTGCGTGCTCCCCTTTGCCCACAGGGCCCCTACCACCCGTGCACAGCTGGTAAGTATCGTGCCTGTCTCATTTGTATAACAATGGAGCGACTGTGTTTTTATTATGTTTGTCCGTACTGATGGTACCAGGTGCTAATCCTTCCTAAACGCAATTTTTATTTAGACAGCATCGCGGTTTTTACGCGCTATTTTAACATTACTTTCCACTTATTGCTTGCTCTTCTGATATTTCTGAAAGGACGGCACGGTGGCCCAATGGGTAGCGCTGTCACCTCACAGCAGGAAGGTCTGGGTGCCTTTCCGTGTGCGGTTTGCATGTTCTCTCCCCGTGTCCGCGTGGGTTTTCACCAGGCACTCCGGTTTCCTCCCACAGTCCAAAAAACATGCTGCTTCGTAAGTTAATTGGCTTGCAGACTAAATTGCCCGCAGTGCCCGGTGATGGACTGACGTCCTATCGTGGGTATATCCCTGCCTTACGCCCGGTGTCTGCCGGGATAGGCTCCGGCTCACAGTGACCCTGTAAAGGACTAAGCGGTTTCTGACAATGAGATAAGATGAGATATTTCTGAAAGATAGCAGAAATATGGATCTGATTAAGAAATCCGCATCAGAGCAGTGATGTCAACAGAAAACGTCATCATCAAGAGACGTCATAAGAACGTGCTGCGAGACTGCTTAGGTTGGGCACTCGGCTGGTTAATGTAACAATGAAAAAATCACAATTAGGTCCAATCATTAATATGAATAATAACGCCCTTAATAATACATTTCATTTGGTGGAGTGGTGTATTAGTGGCTAATGCTATAAGATATGAATCGGATAATTTGGAAAATGATTCCCAACCACGGCTGATATTAGCGGCGAGCGATACCTAAACTGATTGTGGCCACACTGTCCTGCACCAGTCGTCACTGTCCAGGATGGTGAAGTATGGGCAAACAACCCCCATGACTAACACGGTGTCGGGAAGCCTTCAGTCAGCAGTGGATTGACCGAGGGCTGATTTATTCATTGCCATTAGTAGATGTCAAAATATATTTAATAGGGTCTTTCAATGGAATGCTTACCCTATCACTTAATAAGTGTTTGGTTTCATGTGGGAGTAAACCAGAGTACACAGCACCTATACTCCAGAATGCATTGTCGGACTGCAATTGCCAGGATAACCTGTATCCCAGCAGGGCATCCAAGTAAAAACCCGCTTTGATTCGCAGAGCCTTACCCCTCCCCGCTTGACAACTGTTAAAAAGAGCTACATAGCTCTCAACGGTTCTTTCCAGTTGAAATTGAATTGACGGAGTGAAGGTCGCGCTACAGGGTAGTGTTTATGTGGCGCTCGCAAAGCACGGGGAAGGCCCAGAGCCAAGGGGCCACCACACCGAGATCGACGTCTTCCACACGCGGTCGGACGGAGCACGGCGAGTTCTTGTAGAATCCGTCCAAGATCTTCTCCTTCACTTGCCCGATGGTGTCGCAGTCCAGGACCTTGACGGCCAACGAGTCCATGCCGCAGCCTTGGAAGCTCACGTTGATGTTCTGTGCGGCAGTGGCCGAGGACAGGGAGGGGGGCGAGGGGGGGCGAGGGGGGGCGAGAGGTCGCGGCGGTCGTTCTAAACACGGTCGCGTCGCTCACGCGCGGAACAACAACAATAATAACGACGCGTAACGCCGCGCCGCGCACATCGCACGCCTCGTCGTGGAAGAGACGCGGATACGGAGGCGTCGCGAGGAAACCCACACAGAATAGGGGGAGAATGCACAAACTGCACACAGAAATGTGTCCAAGGCGAAAATCGTATCGCCTCGAGCAGGACTTTCTGTGAGGCATAGATGTTACCACTGCACCACCGTGCCGTCTATTTTGTCCAGCCAGCTGAGAACTAAAGAGAGCTGGAGAGGTTTATGTGCAAGTAACCTGACAGCATTCGTCTGCCTGTCGGGAGACATGATTATCGCTGTGCGCGTGATCCCGATTGAGTTTTTTTTGTAGTGTCATTTTATTTCGAAATTGGCAAATTTGTACCCTAACGCCTGCACGGAATGGCAAGCTCTTGCAAATTATGTCATGGAATGTTTTACGTCCGCTATAGAGGAGACGACACGTCGGATTATCACAGCTCTTACCGAAGTGATAACCAGGATGGCCACTGGATTGAATCGTGAACGTCTGTAACTCACCACATCACGACCCCCTGGGTTATGCTCCATGCTTTGGAGACCGCGTAAACTTTTGACCCCCCATTGTGTATTGTCAACTACAGCCAGCCTCCATTTCCTGGATGTAAAGTTACATTATCCGAGTCTTATAGCATCATTTAAATAAAACATAATTAGTGCGTGTGATACCAACATTAACGTGGGGGTGTCAGCACCACGGTAATCGCCCTGTTCCATGGAGTGAAAACAAAAACAATGACAACAATATTTAGCTTTGATGCAAAGTTATGAACGACCATTAACAAAGTCAGTCTCCCGTGGTGAACAGTTCTGGAGTCCAGCACTCCTGCAAGGGGCTTCCTTGATGAACAGGTCTGGGGGGGGAGATTCCAAACAAATAACAATTTGAAGCCCCTGCGACAAAGCGAGTTGGTGTCAGGAAGGGCATCCGGCTCAAGTTTTCACTGGGGGGGGGGGCAACCGGTCAACTCGGGTCAACTTGGTAACCGGCCAATTAAGCCGGCAACAACAATAACATGAACTCCCAGGCAGCCAGGCAGAGACCACCATCTCACTACACTTGGATTCACCTGGATTATCCAGGGTAAACTTTGGATTAGAAAGCAGAGCACGGAGTTCAGCGAGTCGGACGTTCTACTCGCGGTGATACTGACGTGATGGAAATGTGACTTATTCGTGGGATTTGAGAGTCTCGTCTCCTGGTCGTGCCTCGTGCCGACTGACATTTACTGTGTGTGCCGCTTACAGCCTCTGACACAGCTCCGTTCTGTGGGCAGTGTCAGTCGGCGAGCGTTCACTGCCACAGGCATGCGAGTCTCCAACCCGAGTCACTTGCAAATGCCTCGATCCATACCTCCCGATCACACGTGAATTACTAAGCCATGTCAATTGAAACTGCACGGCAGCCACTGTGTTAGGCGGCACTGCAGGAGTGCTCTCCATCACTGTTCTGTTGCAGTAGCCGTGTCGAGTGTTGATCCTCTCTCCTACACCACACTTCACCTCCCACATTAGTGGCATCATCGACCACTTGCCTACCTGATGAAAAGCATTGTTCAGTAGCATTGTACAGGGTGGGCCGGATATAACTGACGGATGTCAAGCTCACGTAAATATAAATGTGTCGATTATTTATGGTCCACTACGCGTAATGTCCCACTGGAGGTAAGCGGCGGCGTAGCAGCATAAGTTCGATACCTCGCCACGGTAAACATCAGTGGTGAGTGATATCAGGACTGATTCTGGAGGTCCCTTGATCAACCCACATTGACCAGGTTGTGAAATAGAGTCAAACAATGCGGGGCAGCCTTCATCAGCAGTGGATACGAAATATGCTTTAAATGAGTATTATTAAAGCAATGAAAAGGTCATTGCGTTTTCTAACATGTATCCTGGATATATAAATACGTTATCAGAGCACCACATTATCAATGATACTGTCAATGCAAATCAATGTATTCCATCACAAGACATATGTAACGTAACCACCGTACTCACGATATTATTTTTGTTTACTACTGTACGTTTCTGGTATAATCGGGCTCTTACAGTCGTGTTCAAGCGTGTGTCCCTGGCCGCCCAGTTCCTGTTCTCGATTGAGTAAATACACGAACGTGTACACCACGTGCTGAGGATCTGGCAGCGCCCGTGTGCGTGCGCTTGTGTGTGTGTGTGTTCCCTGCACGCCTGTCTCCCGACAGCCTGCGACGCCGTAGAAAACGAGACGTTCTCCGTCTCGAGGGCTTATCTGCGCGAAAAACTAAGAGTAATGAATGACTTCTTCAGGGCTGCGTGTACTGCGAGCGATGCAGTTAGGATACCTTGGCACGCTGACGTGCGCTCCACATTGTTTACCGACTTAACGTGTTCGTCGTTTGCACATCCTTGCGTACCGAGTCATTGTCGCGAATCTGGGATTAGTAGCCAAGTTAGAAATTCGGTGAGCTGAGTCTCAGAGCATTTAATAATCCTGTGTTAAGACTCAGTTGTTCCGTAAGGCCTTGAAGTCATCTGGCTGGGGCTGTTTCCGCTCACTGCTCTGTGCAAGGATGATGGCTCGTTGTGCTCCTGTTACTGATCAGGAACACGTCTTCCTTTGTTTTAACAATGATTTAATTTGTTATTTAATATCCTTCATTGCTTTGTCATTATTTTACTTAATTGATTTATTCCGATATTGTCGTTGACATGCCCTTGTCTCCGCAGCTCTGCGCAGCGCTTTGTGACCCTCGGGTGAAAGGCACTTTAGAAATGAAAATATTATTACTGTGTGTGGTTCACTCGACTGGTTCTCTCTGTGACATCCGCTCGTTGGTTTGTTGTTGTCGCCGTTGTGTGATTGCAATATATTTTAAAGGAATTAATTTTAAAAATAGATACGCAACTGCTCCAAGTGTACATGTTGTGCTTTGTGACCCTCGGGTGAAAAGCGCTCTATAGATGCAATTATTATTATAACTGAGTACGCTATCTCCAGTCCGGCTGGTTTTGACTCCAGCTCTGCGGCCGATGTGCTGTGAAGCAAGGCCAATTGCACGAAACGTCGCCTGTCCTTCGAGAGACCACGGCGTGATTGACGAGCACGTCGGGTCGTCTATCGATCTGCGAGTCAACCACCCTTCTCCACGACTCCGTGGAACGATAATCGGTTGTGGCGGTGCTCAAAGGTCAAATGCTCAGCGTTGCACCGCACGTGACTCCCCGTGTACGGCGCGTGGGCTCAGCAACTTGTAGCGATGATGCCACGTGGACGACTGTGGCAATTAGATATAGATAGGTGTTTATTATTACAGCAGAAATATACCCAGTGAGCTTGCCAAGCTCTTTACGGGATTCCTGCGACGCGACAATAATCCAGGGTGTTTGTCCGCTTGCTGTTCGGGCGAGACCTCGTGTACATCCACGAGCCCCGAGAGCAGCGACAGCAAGCACAGCAGGAGGCTGCGGACGTCAACGTTCTGTGCACCAACGCTGTTTCCCCCGGTGTCAACCGACAGGGAGCAGGCGCTCTCCTGATGGATTGCAACGCAATTGAGAAGCGTGCGTGACGCGCTACGGGGGTGGCGCGGGTTCGATTCCTAGCTCGGGTACCTTTCTGTGTGAAGTTTGCGTATTGTAACTTTCAAGGCAGTAAGATGTAATCACAGATAATGCCCAGGGATGATGCTTAGCTTGAACCAGGTTATTCAGGGTCATTGTGGCATACAACGTTTGTCCGCCCAGCACACCATAGCCTGCATTATACTCTCGCCATGACTTACGGCTATAAGTCAGAGGGCCCCACCCAGTAATGCCTCTGGCTGTGACCAATGTAGCCATGTGGTCATTGCAATCTTCCAACACACCCGGCAAAAATATTCGGTGAGAAATTAAGGCCCGTGATGATAAATCCACGTACATACAGTCCCGGGTTCCGAACGGGTTCCGTTGCTGAGTTCGCAAATCGATTTGTTCTAAAGTCGGTGGACAATGTTTAATGTTAAGCTCTGCCCGTACACCGTAATGCACTCTAACCTTTCAGGATATGGACATTATTTGTACTGTTGTTGAAAATATGTAGCGTTTATAAAATCTAAAGTCAGAACGCAATGTGCAATGTTATACTGTACAGTGCGTGCGACGGAAAAATA
>JAZEWT010000016.1:21464656-21477161 GCA_036362905.1 Mordacia mordax | reverse complement strand
CGGTGGTGCAGCGGTAAGCGCATTGGGCTACACACCTGGTGCGACCCGTGTTCGAATTCCATTCACGGCCATCACCAGTGACGATTTTCTGAACCGGTCCTGGGCCTCCCCTAGGTCGACTCAGCCTCATATGAGTACCTGGTGCAATGTGAAAATATTGCCACTAGGGAGACAAAGGCGGCCGGGCGTCGTGTTGCTCACCCACCCCCTCGTGTGCTGTATCGACCTTCATAGGTGCTCGCTAACAGCACATGACCCTACAGTCTGTTAAGGCTATATGGGGGATCTTTGTCTTTGGTGCAGCGATTAACGCGTCGCGGTTTGCACGCCCCGTTAACCGCTCAGCGATAAACACCAACGGCGATGTTCTGAACCGATTCCGGACCTTCCCTAGCTTGATTCAGCCTTACATGAGTACCTGGTGCGGTGTGAAATAATCGGCACTCGGGAGCGGTGCTGACCACTTGCCCCCTCGTGTGCCGTGCCGGCCTTCATAGGTGTTACAGTACTTGCCACAATCGTCTGTTAGGGCTATACGGGGGATCTTTGTCTCGTGTGCTTGGAGGGTGGTGAGGGGGGGGCAGGGAGCGGAGACCGGACAGAGAGGGGCAGGGAGGGGAGAGAAGGAAAAGGGGCTGAAGAGTTGGAGGGCAGCGAGAGGCGGGTAGGGGAGGGGGGCAGGAAGAGAGGGCAGCAGGAAGAGGGAATAGAGGGCAGCAGGAAGAGAGGGCAGGGAGCAGCGGTTGCAAGCAGAGCAGATTTGAAGGGAAGAGGACACAGCAGGGTGACTGTGAGTAGGAAGGGGCTGTCGGGGGGTCAGGGGTCAAGGAGTGTCTGCAAGGGGTGCCCAAGTTGCAGCAATTGGTTGCTCTCGAGAAGGGCGTCCGTGCAGTGACGAGCTGTCAGCCAGTGGTGCTTATGCACAGAGAAGCGATGTCTACTCATGTGCTTGCGCGGAGCGAAGCGCGGCTGGGGAACTATTTCCTTACAGGATGTTCACGGAGCTGCGACAGCGATGACTCAGCAACGCACACCCGCAACTCAAGTCACCTCTGCCACTTGCCAGTTCGTGACTGAGCCACACTATACGAGCTGCCACGAAAATACGACGCGTGCATCCACACACAAGCGGTTCAAATGGACGTTTACGCAGGTGTCGCCGAGTTGACCGGTTATGCCCGAAATTCCACCTCTGCACCCATCCACGATCCAACGGGATGAATTCCCCATCACGATGAGCGGCCGTGAAGGGGCAGACATCGTTTTGCGGGCCGTGCCGCTGGCTGCAAGGCGAGCCCACAAGGCCGTGTGGGACGAACTCGCGAATTTCCAATCTCCGCGGCCGCGAGTAGCGCAAAGTGCTCGCGGAGGGGTCAACGTGTGCGGCTGCTTCCTCGACCCAAGCAACTGTCCCTGCAGTCACTTCCTGGCGCATGCACCCCCTTCCCTGCAGCCCCGGCTCCGTGCACACAAGGATATTTTAGGTTTACATCCGGTCCACAGGAGCAGCACAGTGGCAGCCCAAGTATCGCTGCCACCTCACAGCGAGGAGGTCCCTGGGTTCGGTTCCCCGGCTCGGGTGCCTGTTTGTGTCGAGTTTGCTTGTTCTCAACGTGTCTCCACGTGAGTTTTATCCGGGTACTCCGATTTCCTCCCACAGTCCAAACACATGTTGCGTATGTTAATCGTCCTGAATAAATGGTCTCGTGTGCTGCGATGGACTGCCGTCAAATCCTGAATCTCGCCCTGCCTTGTGCCTTGTGTCTGCCAGGATAGGCTCCAGCTCCCATACGACCCTGTACAGGATTAAGCGGGTAATGATAATGATTAAATTGGTAAGTTGCTGCTCGGCTACATTGGGTTTAAAGGTCAAAGCTTGTGACTATGGCTCCCAAATGATTAATGGCCCTGACGTAGAAGTATGAGTTCCACATTGTTACCGCCAGCTCGCTTTAAATGGGACGCAGATTTTTCAATCGTGGCTTGATCACAAATCACCGTCACCAGCCATCATCTATCCACTGCTGAACGTCTGAATAAGCTGCTGCTCTCTCTCAGGGTTTCACGAAGCAACAACGTGCCTCCCACACGCGAAGGAGCTCGTCTCGTCGCTCTTATATCGGGCGCGTGCCGACCTTTTACAGCCACAACGTCATTAGTCTCGACCACCGTATGTATCCTACCCAAGCCGATTTACATTTCACAAATGTCATTATGATGTGAAGCCTCCAGCTCGGCCGGCTCCAACATGTTACACACAAGGTCACGTTTCGAATCTCAATGCAATAGTAGATAAAAATAGTTAGTGTACTTCTAGAGCACTTATCAACGTCCTACTTTGCTAAACCCCCAAAAATGACCAATATGCATAACACTCACCTATTCTTCGTGACACCTGTGCTTTTGGTTATAAATCGATTCCTGAATCGGGCACAGAATGAGATTCTGAATCAATTCCCCCTTTAATACGCGTCTCCACTGCGCGGTGACGCATTTCCACACGTGACTGATCCCGCGTTACTGAGTGTTAGAGTGAGTTTCTGGGTGAGGGAGTGAACTAGTGAGTGGATGGGTGAGCGATTACACGTGCGGTTCATTACACGTCAGCCCACAGAAACTACATTAAGATCATCTTGTTCAAGCCACCGCTCGAACTTGAGCGTGTTCTCCGATCCGCGTGCTCCCATCGTCTGTCGGTCGGATTTCCAGGCACGCGCCCCTGCTCGTTGATCTGTGGGCCCGCAACCTCAGCTTCTAGTTCCGCTCTCGAAGTCTATGTTTGTTCGACAAGTGGCACCGTGTGACGTGAGATGTGCAGCGTGTGGCGGGTGAGACGCGACACGTGTCATCGTCCACGTGGCATCTCAACACCCACTTAACGACGGGCCGATGTTTGTTTTAAAAATCTGTTTATACATTTTTTTCTTAAGTAGGTCACTTTAAATGTTTACTTTAAAGTTTTTTTTTGAAAAGTATAGTAAGTATGGCACTTGAATTGTTGTTTAGTTAGAATGGACATTTATTTTCTCTGGCAGTGGCATGAGTAAATGGTTGCAAGCCTGCATATTTTTTAAATGAGTAAAACTAAGTTACATGTAAATTTAATTTTGCTATAAACCCGGTGACCTGAGTTTGATTCCCCGCTACAGCTAATATCGGTGGCGCTTGACATTTTAACTGACGCTGGATGACACCGTCCAACCCCAGCCAACCCGCATTGACCAGCGTAGTGAAGTATGGACATAAAACCCCCCAATAATAAACACGGCACTGGGAGCATTTAATCAAACAGTGAGCTAACCCAGCGCTGTAAATTATAATTATTGACAGTAATTACAAAAGTTAATCAGAGTGAAATGGAATTATCTATATAAATGTCCGCTTTAAACCATCTGCGTAGTCTAATTCATCAGAAAAGTAATACAATTCATAACGCGCACATTTTCCATTGTTAAGATATTCAATTGAAGAGAGAATGACTGACGGTACGAGAGGAGCGCAGAGGTGAAGACAGGGGAAGGCAGCCAATGCAGTTCGCTGGTGCCAGTTGCCAGGCACTGCATCCTATATATTATCATGTTAGCGTCCAATTAATTAACGAGTGTTTCGAATTGGAAACAAACTGATGCCCATCATTCTGACTTCTATTCATTTACACTAAGCAGCAGTTACTTTGACGATTGCAAAATCACAGCGGCGATGAATCTGCAAGCGATGTGGTGTTGTGAAAAATATATATATATCATAATCATTTCTAATCATTTCCTTTAACAACCCATTAGGGGAACCACAAAAAAACAGTGCCGCACTGCAATCTCCATGACGAATCACTTGGAGGTCCTGAACTCATTTATGAGCGGGAAGCTGAGCAGCTGTGCGCGCCTCTCAGTTTCATCCGAGCGCTGCGCAGCGCTTTGTGACCCTCGGGTGAAAGCGCTCTAGAAATGCAATTATTATTATTATTATTGACGCCCGCCTCTTCCTTGTGAGCGCTCATTTCACTCGTACTGAACGCAAAAGCGCGGCTGGTTGACGACAGCGCCGACGAATAGATCCTCCTCAGAGGAGAAAAACAAGTAAATATGAAAATAATCAGACGCTTATTGTTGTCAGCGCGTCGCAGGTGTTTCCCTGGCTCCGAATGCGACGGTTTCGCTGTCGCCCCAAGGTCAACCACTCAACCCACCTGCCCGGCCACGTCCCACATAGCCAACCCCTGCAGACAGCGTCCCCGGTCTGCGCTCGCTATGCCAACGTTTCGTGCATCTTGTTGGAGGCGTTCACAATAACCGAGGCGTTCACTGCAGGATTATTCGCGAGATATTTCCGGAGACGAGCGGCACGGTGGCCCAGTGGGTAGCGCTGCCGCCTCACAGCAAGAAGGTCCCGGGTTCGAATCTCGGCTCGGGTGCCTTTCTGTGTGGCGTTTGCATGTTCTCCCCGTGTCCGCGTGGGTTTTGCCGCGCACTCCGGTTTCCTCCCACAGTCCAAAAAACATGCTGCTGCATAGGTTAATTGGCTTTCTAGACTAAATTGCCGGCAGTGCCCTGTGATGGACTAGCGTCCCATCGTGGGTATATCCCTGCCTTACGCCGTGTCTGCCGGGAGAGGCTCCAGCTCACCGCGACCCTGTACAGGACTAAGCGGTTTCTGACAATTAGATGCGATGAGATATTTCCAGAGAAACGTGACCTTGGGGTCTTTCTTATTTCTGGTTACGTAAACAAATAAGCAGGCGTTACATTTAGAAGTGTTTATTTTCGGGGTGGAGGTATTAAATCGCCTCTCGGAGAGTTAATGAATTGCAGCATTTCAAGGTCGATGTAATTTTTACGCTGTGGCAAACGAGAGCGCCTCTCGTGGCTGTCGGGGCAGCTAAATAAAACATCAACGCACGTTGCAAGGGTGGCACCCGTGGCATCGTGAGTAGCGCTGCCGCCCTCCAGTAGGTTGGCCCCGGGTTCGGTGCCCGGCTTTCAGTGCCTTTCTGTGGAGTTTGTATGTTCTCTCCGTGTCTGCGTGGGTTTTCGCCAGGCACTCATTTCCTCTTTTTTGTTGCGATTTCCTCCCACCATTCATAGACGTGCTGTTGTTGCCTCGGTTACTTGTCCTGCAGAGTAAATGGCCCCCCGGTGCGTTGCGATGGACTGACGTTCCAGCCTCGGTATAACCCCAACTTGCGCCTTTCGTCCGCTTATCCCTTCCCTGCTGGACAACTGTTAAAAATATCTACATATCTCAAGAGTTACTTGAGATGAAAGCGGAGTGCGCCTAAACTTCTTCGTGGATTCGGGAGTCATTTGGCCAACTCATCCCTTATCTGCGTTGACCCACCGTCTATTATGGCATAGGATTGCGGATAACAGGATCAGCAATACCGGTGGCCCACATCAGCACAGACGAGAGCGCGTCTCCCGTTCACATTGTTACGCACAACATCCCCCGCCCCATGCTTCCCCATTTGCTTTCCTGTGTCTGTCCGCCTTTTTGTTTTCGACATTGTGTCAAGGGAAGTGAGGTCTTCCTGACTGTGGGTTTAAACTTAGGAGCCTTGCAAATTAGCTGATGAACCCCCATGCTCTGCTGCACCGAATCGAGTTTAAGTAAACGTTAGCATCTGCTTCCTGCCCCGACAACGCTGAGCAATCGGCCCTTGCCACTCAAGCGTTTTCCATCTCTCGAAAGGGCAAATCGTATCTCGGAAGCTCAGCGAGGTTCAGCTTGGAAGGTATCTGGATGGGTGGCCACCCGGCTCAAACAGTTACACGTGGGCCCACAAAGCTTGTCCAAGAAAGTGCCCTGCCATGTACTAGCGTCACATACTGGGCATGACCCTGCCTTGAGCCCTCTATCTACCGGGATAGGCTCTGGCCCCCCAGGACTGAACAGAACGAGGCTGTGTTGTGGGTAGCAAAGGGGGAGGGGGTGGGGGGAAGCGGTGTAATACTCATGGTTGTATGTTACGTCTATGCTTCTGCGTTCATTCCCCCCTCTCCATTCGTCGAGCTGCAGTGGATTCGAGCAAGTAGTGTCCATGTACATTACTCAGAATGATAAAAGTAAAAAAGGCTTTCGAGCAATAATACAGGTGGTAGGATGTACAAACTCCAAATACACACCATTCACTAGGTATGAAGTTATTAATAGCCACACATGCGTGTGGTTAAACATGCAAACAGTTGGTTTATGAACATCCTATCACTTATTATTGGTAGAAAAGGTAGCGCCTTTTCTCTGTACACAGCAAGTGGCCGTGTTCACACTGGTTCCATTCCCGAGTTCCATTCATAAATCTGTTTGCAAGTTGTAACAGAATATATGTAATGCTTAAATTACGGGTACTTTGCCTGTCCACATATGTAAAAAAGAGAAAATGTTTTGCAATTTCTGGCAGTAATACAGGTGTTAATATTTGAAAACACCAAATAGACACCTTTCACATGTTATCAAAGCTTTCTGTTTGCATATTGTGCCACGAGCATGTGTGGCTTTTTGAAAACTGGACACTTTGTGAAAGGTGTCTATTTGATGTTTTAAGATCATAAGACCTGCATAATTGTCAGAAATGGTTAAACGTTGTACATATGTAATGTTGTACTGTACTGTGTACGAAGCAGTAGTTCACCTGATGCCTGCAGGATTCGGATATTTGTACTGTTGCGGACAAGCATAGTTTACAAAACCTAAAGTTGGAACAATATTTCATGGTATACAGTGTACTCGCTGCAGTATACTGACTACTGCAGTTAATAAGCGCTTACGAGAGCTCGCTCATACGCGCGAGGAGGCCTGCCTCTGCCTGCAAATCGTTCCCTGCAGTGCAGAGCGCGCAATCGCTGTTCACATTTAAAGTCGTGCTGTGCCTTTCGAGCTCGCTGGCGTTCGAACGCTGCGAACAAAGCGACGTGCGTGTCGGGCAGAGTCGCTGCGGTTCTCGTGAGTGGGGGTTCATTGTCCTCATCTCACAGAGAGACAGACAGACAGCTGCACGCTCTGCCACACAACTTCGCTCTGACGTCAATGGCCACTGATGCGCAGCGCGGTTTTGTTTAAAGCGTAAAGGCCACGGGACTCTGAACACGATCGTGCCCTCATTTGTTTGTTTGTTGCTCTTTCCACTGGCACTTTGCATTAACGGAATAAATAACACAATTTGTACTTACAATTGTACATGAATCGTTTAGGAGACGTCTGGTCAGCGTGGAATGTAGGTCAGAAGGTGACATAGAGGGGATTGTCCACAGATCTCGCTGGCAGAGCCGCTCATTAATGCTGTTCATCTGTAGTCTTTAAGCACTCTTTTGCCTGCCTCTCTAACGCGCTGTTGGCCATATTGTTGCCCTGTTCCTCTGTAAGGATCACTTCAGTGAGAATTGCTTACGGTGGCTATTATTTCGGGATAGCTGTGTCGAGCATTCTCCCGTCCTTCACGACGTTTCACCTCCAACGCTAGAGGTCAAAGACTGGGGCTTGCATTTATACTGTGAAGAGCTTCGAATTAGGGTGCCGAGAAGAGATATACCATCAACCAAACACTCTCTCCGCCAAATATATAAACGGAATATCAATACACTGCCATCAGTCAGAGTCATGTGTTTAAAAAAAAGAGATTATGCTTGCATATTTTCCTCTGACTCAAGTTAGACCTTGGAATGTAATGTAAAGCTGAGCCTAGAGAGTCTCATCTCATCTCACTGTCAGAAACCGCTTAGCCCTGTAAAGGGTCGCGGTGAGCCGGAGCATATCCCGGCAGACACAGGGCGCAAGACAGGGATATACCCACGATGGGACGCCAGTGCATCACCGGATACTGCGGCCAATTTAGTCTGCATGCCAATTAACCTATGCAGCAGCATGTTTTTTGGGAGGAAACGGAGTGCCCGGCGAAAACTCACGCGGACACGGGGAGAGAACATGCAAACTCCACACAGAAAGGCACCTGAGCTGGGACTCGAACCCGGGACCTTCTTGCTGTGAGGCGACAGCGCTACCCACTGGGCCACTATGCCGCCCCAGCCTGGATAGTGCTGGGTAATGATGATTGAGGTTTTCACGAGACTTGCTCTCTATAGCTGTTCCTTCAAGAGAGTGACATGCAGTGCCAGAACGTGCTGAAGAGAAGGCTGTTGTCGGTAGGGGGGTAAAATCCAGTGTTGTTCTGGATCGTCTTCCAACATCTGTGTTTCTTTTCCAGTAGGGCGAAGTATAGCAGGGGAGAGAGTAAGTTACATTTCCTATCGGTACGGTTCTATCACAATACCCCTTCCCACCTGGATTGCACTCCATGTATCAGCCACTCTCGCACCAGTAAACCGGCTGACTCTCGCCTCGAGTTCAGTCACAGGACACCCTCGTGGCTCACATCGGCATGGGCAGAGACCCTCATCTAGCAGTAGATTGACACAGTGGCGCTTACTCGCACTCTGCTTGCGTGTCGTTCAGCGAAATCAATGTCATCTCAGAGTCTTGCCTCAATGGTCTCGATCTCTTTCACCGGGCTATAAACACATTCCGGTAATTCGTTCGCACGAATGAAATCTACTCAAGTGTCTCAAAAAATAGATAAAAAATAACCTCACTCTAGTGGAAGACATTCCGAAAGCAGATGATCAGGACTTACCCCTCCCTCCCCACTGAGTGAAATAATAATGCTTACGAGGTAATTAACAACATTGCCAGCCGGTACCACGATTCATTTTCTCCGCCATTAATCTTGCTTTCTTCGTCCATTCGCCGTCACTCGATCGATGGCCCAACGCAACGTCGCGGCGTGGCTCCAGACGGCCGCGGCGGGCGGGGGGAGGAGGGCAGTCTGGCGGAGCGCGGGAGCGGCGGCGCGGCGGACGGGCCGGTCGGCGCGGCGAGCGTGCGCGAGGCCCCGGCGAGGCCGAGGAGAGGTCGCGGCAAAAACCTTACCACGGCCGCCGCCTCGATGTTCTCGCGTAGCAGCCAATCCTCGCTCAGCGTGTACTTGGCTCGACCCGTCACTGCGTCCACCGGACCCTTGCTGATCTGCTGCCGAATGGCGGTGAGCAGCAGGAAGAACGGCTCCCCGACCCTGTCCTGTGTGGGAGGCGGCGGGGTCCCGGGGAGAGGGGGGGCGGCGGTGGCGTGATTTGCACCAGCAGGAGGAAGAGGTGGCTTGTGAGTGCAAGGACCGGGGGTAACTTTAATTCCTTATCGGTAGAGTAGTATCGCAACCCCCTTCCCATCATTCATGAATTCTTTGGCCACTTTCTTACTCGTAGACTGTACCGTACTGGTTTACTTTTACCTCTGGTAAAGTCCTGCTCATGGCCATGTGCTCTACGCCTTTCCCACATCACCTCGATCAACGTAACCTCGAGCTAACTGATGCGACCGACCTGCAGTGATCGTGCAGTCATTGTGGGTCATGGATTTCAGGGAATCCACGTGAAAATGCAGTTTAAACCATACTGTGAAAAAGGTGCTGCTGGGATGGGTGTCTGTGATTAGGCCTTTGTTAAATATTTAACGTGGTAGTTTTAATTTTTGTAATCGTTTTAATATAGGGGATGCAAACAAAACCTTTTACCATTTACAGGAGGAGAATCGCTTTCCAAAGATGTTCTTTCAGGCTAGGAGTGCGAGCATTCCCGCTCTCGTTCAGCTTTGGAAAGCAATGCTCATACATGGAGCCGTGAAAAACCTACATCAGTACATTTTACCTTTGAGAGAAAATCAGTACATTTTTACAAAATGAAAATAAAAGTACTGAATAAATGTTAAAGCGCGCTTTGTACATCTGCGTTCACTACCCACGTTCGACTCTGAGGAACTGCGTTGTCTGCACTCGCGGTTCCATTTCAGAATCATCTGGTCAAAGCTGTTGGGCCCTCTGTGAGATCAACCCCCACCTCACACCGACCACGCTCACCCGAGTGCCTACCAAGTACCACCATCCTTTCCTTCTCCACACCCCTCATTTCCAAAATCCATTCACACTCCCACCTTCCCCCCCCCCAGTCCCCTCTCTCCAATCCGTCTTGGAATGCAGACAAAAATAACACGGAGAACAGCATTTATAACAATGAGAACAGCTCTGACTAACGACCGCCCGCCTTCTCGCAACCAAGTGCCTCTGCAGAGGCAGATTAAGATTGATGCGTTGGCCTGGCCTTGGTTTAATCTGGTTTACCAAACTTAAATGGAGCCAGCAGGCAGATCGCTATGGTGTAATGGCGTGTTTATATATAGGATTCCGATGTAAACTGCCCTGCGCTAAGCCTATGAGTGTGTACTCTTGCTGGGTAGCCCGGACTTCTGAATGGAGAGAGAAGCTGGCGTGCTTACCGCATGTTGCCTGACGTTACATACAAACACACACACACACTCGTGGGGACCAACACAAGCACACAGGCAGGTGCGTCCGGCGGCTATAAAGACACAAGCAGAGGCGCAGACGGTAGGGGGTGAGTTTTAGGTCGAAAAGGTTTCAGAGCTAGATGCAGACAGACCTCAACAATGAGAACTGCTGTACTGATGTAGGTTTTTATGGCTCGATGTACGAGAATTGCCCATGAAAACTGTTTTTTCTGGAATAGCCTTGTCGAGCATTCCTCCTCTCTCCACCATCAGATGCGTGATAATACCTCCAACGTGTGATACTAAATGTCATGAATGAGACGGGACGGACACTCGACACGCCGTCCCGAAAAAGCAGCTCTTAAGAGCAACTCCGAGATATACTTAGGAATGCTTTATAGCTACTAATAGGCAAAACATTTCGAAAACGATCTCATACTCTGAGCCATGAACACCTCCATCGACACAGACCTGAACGTACAGACACACGCACAGAGGGAGCGCCGTCTGCACGGTCCCTCGCCGGCACACGCGGAGGCGACACTCACCCGCAGGAAGCCATACATGCAGATGGACATCCAGTTGGTGAGCATCTTCTCGACGACGGACTCGGTGCGGCGCAGCATCAGCTTGGGGTGCTTGTTGGTGGACGAGCGGATGAGATCGACGAGCAGCTCCTTGAGCACGGCCGTGTAGTACTCGAGCTTCCCCTGCAGCGCTGCCGTGAGCCACGACGCCAGGTAGCACCTGCGCGACGCACGTGTCCGGCCGACGAGCGGGGGCCGGGCGAGAGACCGCGGCGGCACTCAGGCGGATCAGGCGGTGGTGGGAACCGGAGAGGTGAAGTTTGAAGACGCGTCTTGAAGTCGGAGATTTGCTGTTCTCTCGGGACGGCCACATCGAACTGTCCTGCTCGTTCCTTCTCGACATTTCTCCTGCCACGTCGAAGGCGTCATCAGGCTTTGAAATGTCGCGAAGGAGAGAGGAGGAAGCTTTGACATGGTTAACCCAGAAGAACATAGATGGAGGGAAATTCTTATCACACCTTCATCCGTGAAAACCTTCATCATTGTACTGACGTAGGGTTTCAACGCCCATTATATGAGAATTGCTCTCAAGAGCTGCTCTTTCGAGACAGCCGTGTCGAGGAGAGGAGTGCTCAACATGGCAATCTCGAAAGAGCAGCTCGAGGCCAATTCTCATTGTAAGAAACGTAAATGAGGGCTAACACGGCGAGGTGATTATTCTGTGTCTTCCCGCGTGTAACGACAGACACCAGTCGTGCTGCAGCTGCGCTGTCATGCGCATCGAGGTCTGGGGGCCTCCATAGATGTCCCTGCATCCCTCCCTGTATAGGCCTAGAGCAGGGGTTGCACAGCTTATTTTTCATGAGCGGGGCCGGTTTTAAAGAAAGTAACCAGACACAGAGCCACAGACTGGTCACGACCTCTCTCTCCGGATCCGCCCCCCCCCACCCCCCCACCCTTGCACACACACGCAACATATGCAGTAGGTTGTAGCGGTATAGGCCTGTGTCACAAACGCGAGTAGTGTACAGTAGTGTAGTGTACAGGGTAGCGTATAGGTTATAGTAGTATAGTATGTGGAGGAGCGTCGTTTATTGTAGTAGGCTATAGCGGCATAGGCCTATTTCATTGCTACGAGAGTACTTTAACGTAGGCCCAAAATCAATTAACTTATCTCATCTCATTATCTGAAACCGCTTAATCCTATATAGGGTCACGGTGAGCCGGAGCCTATCCCGGAAACACAGGGCGTAAGGCAGGAATACACCCGACGACGGGACGCCGGTCCATCGCCGGGCACAATTAACTTATTTTCAACACAATTTAATTGATTCCTGATTAATCTTTGCGGGCCGTATATAATGGATTGGTTTTCTAGACCTGGCTCTCTGCGTGTCTGCGCTGTGATTGCGCAGAGGAACCTAACGTCCCTCGGGCACCGCGAGGAGTTTGGGTCGTGCACCTGTCCTTGACCGTGAAATCCTTCTGCTGCTCCAGCGTGTGGATGAACGTGATGAGGAACTTCTGGTTGTTGAGCAGCGTGGAGAAGAGGCCGATCCCCTCCTCCATCATTTGCCGACGCACTTCAGGCACCTGCAGAGACGGCCCCGCACACCGCAAACACAGAGATCGCCCGTGTAGCCGGCAAGGAA
>JAZEWT010000016.1:21445258-21464610 GCA_036362905.1 Mordacia mordax | reverse complement strand
ACCCCACAACCTCTCTTTGGGCAGCGGGTGAGAGTGACAACTGAATGCGGATGGATTCGTTACTCGTTCAGCTTAGCGTCAGGACGTTTAGCTCGAGTTTGTGGTTCGCTCCAAACACCCACCTTTCATCGAGGTCACGCCATGAGAAAGGGGGGTGCAGGCAGAGTGACCCTAGGGTGGAAAGCGCTCCATAAATGCAATCATTATTATTATATGCACTTGGGGTGGCACGGTAGCCCAGTGGGTAGCGCTGTCGCCTCACAGCAACAAGGTCCCGGGTTCGAATCTCGGCTCGGGTGCCTTTCTGTGTGGGGCTTGCATGTTCTCTCCATGTCCACATGGGTTTTTACCGGGTACTCCGTTTTTCTCCCACAGTCCAAAAAACATGCTGTTGCATATGTTAATTGGCTCGTAGACTAAATTGCCCACACTGCCTGGCGATGGACTGGAGTCCTATCGTAGGTATATGCTTGCCTGCGCCCTGTGTCTGCCGGGATAGGCCCCGGCTCACCGTAACCCTGTACAGGCCTAAGCGGTTTCTGAGAATGAGATGAGATATTCACTTGCTAATTGTACTGGCTGAGAATTACTGCCGAAAGCTGCCGCTCTCGTTGGAATAGCCGTGTCGAGCGTTCCCCCTCTCTCGCTTGTGACGTCTCAATCTCCCACGCTGGAAATTTCAGATGTCTGCCGGCGCCTCGGAGAGAATGGACGCGGACACGGCTGAAAGAGCGGCTCTCCGGAGCGCTGCTCTTGCCGCGTGTCTTCTCACCTGCCACTCGGCGGCGAAGAGCGGGTGGTCGAGCACGAGGGCGCTGTCGGTGGCGGGCACTTTGCGAGACTGCCGCGAGACCGTATGGAACTGCTCCACTGTCTGGGTTCAAATGAAAGAGAGAGAGAGTTGCACACGCGCTCAACTCCGGACGATAAATTACAACGAGCCTTAGGACACTTCACTACAACGATGATTGTACTGTAACTTTGCAGATTTATTTATTTTTTCCGGGGAAATGTTGATTGATGTTTATATTTGGCCAGCATAGCGGTTTATGGTTGGACTCACAGTCGGAAAAGGGCCATGAAATGAGGTCAACTGCCAAATGTCCAGCCGACTACCCTCAGCCCATTATTCCTTTGGGGGTCAATAAAATCTGTACCACTTTGTGAAAATACAAATCGACATTCGGTTATATTTTAGAGAGGCTGCTTCTTTCCATAGGAACGTGGAATGTCTACCACTGGCTTTAACAGACAAGCGCCACTCCATATGCTCATTTAACCTGGTGTGGCAGGATGGTGCAGTGGTAACATCTGCACCTCATAGCAAGAAGGTCCTGCCCCAGGTGGTTCGAATCCCGCCTCGGACGCCTTTCCGTGTGGAGTTTATATGTTCTCCCCATGTTCTGTGTGAGTTTCCTCCGGTTTCCTCCCGCAACTACAAAAAACACTAATTGGCGAATACCATCATAATACACAGGGACGCAGTGTCTGGCGAGTTGGCGCCGGCTGTTTGCGTGGCTACCTCCCCCCAAGCCTCTGTTTCCTGCAGAGTGTTGGGGATTGTGGGTGAAAGGCTGTACTTTATAAAAGTCTCCTTCATCTCACTGTCAGAAACCGCTTAGTCCTGTACAGGGTCGCGGTGAGGTGGAGCCTATCCCGGCAGACAAAGGGCGCAAGGCAGGGATATACCCCCGATGGGACGCCAGTCCATCACCGGGCATTGTGGGTACTTTAGTCTGCAAGCCAATTAACCTATGCAGCAGCATGTTTTTTTGGACTGTGGGAGAAAAACAGAGTACCCGTGAAAACCCACGCAACACGGGGAGAACATGCAAACTCCACACAGAAAGGCACCCAAGCCGAGATTCGAACCCGAGACCTTCTTGCTGCGAGGAGACAGCGCTACCCACTGGGCCACCGTGCCACCCCTCTATAAAAGTAATCAATTATTATAAATTATTGTGATCAGGGACTGACGTTGAATTCTGAGTGAGCGTAATGAACTGAACACAGCATCTGTGATGCACCCAAGCTCATTGATAGATCTCAGAAGCAGGTGTGAGCTTGGATAGTTCCTTCAATCGGAGACCACCATGGTTATAAGAGGGCGTTGTAGGCAGTTCGAAGTATAATATATCAACAGACAGCAGTGCGATAACATCCATCGTTGTACTGTCCTCCGCCTATGCTCCAATTCCAATGTAGCTCGCCGCCCGGGATGATAGAGGCACGATCAAACGACCCTCACGACATGTAGAGGCCCTCATCCAGCAGTGGATTGACCCAACGGCTGGCATGTGCCCACACGAACACTGCCACATGACAGACGCACTGGACTATGGAATTTAAAGATAAACTAAATATACAATTAATCACGCACACATGCACACAGTATTCGTTCAATGTCAAAGGCATTGAACGAATTGAGAATGAGTCAGAATTCCTGTAAACCGCACAGAGGCGTGGAATAAGGAATACAGCCTCGCGATTGACCGCTAACTACCCGGCAGACACTGCTTCCTATATAATGTTTTATCGGCCATTTAATTAGTCAGTGCTTTTTTAGTTGTGCGGAGGAAACCGGGCAACTCAGAGGAAACCCACACAAAATCGGGGGAGAACACATAAACTCCACATAGAAAAGCGCCCAGGGTGGGAATCGAACCGCCTCGGACAGGACGTGTTTTCTGTGAGGCGTAGATGGTACCGCTGCGCAGACACGGTGCCTGTCACTGGGTGGGCTGTGGCAGGGGTCTCTTACTCCCTGTGCGCACAGACTCAGGGGACAATGCGTTTGCAGTTGCATGCGTCTCCCATACTGCCGTGTGGAGGGGGCAGTCTCCCCCTGGGGCGAGCGGGGTTCCACTCGGTAAACACGCCGTGCGTGTGTGTGCGTGTGTGTGTGCGTGCTCTTTCTGTTTCGACGCACAGACAGCCCGCTCCGTAAAGTTACACGCATTACGTAATCACTATAATAAAGTGCGTGTTTGTTGCCGAGCGCTGCGCGCTCAGACAAAACACTGGTTTAAAATGGGACATATATTGTGGTATATATGTGGGTTAATTGGCTTGCAGCCTAAATTGCCCTGAGTGCCCGGTTATGGGCTGACGTCCCATCCTGGGTATATCCCTGCCTTGCGCCTTGTGTCTGCCGGGATAGGCTCCGGCTCACCGCGACCTTGTACAGGACTAAGCGGTTTCTGACAATGAGATGAGGTATTTATGTGGGGACGAGCCAGAGAGGGCTTCCATCGAGGAGATGGAGCAATACAATCGGTTTGTGGACAAGTGCCAGGTGGAATATTTGATCGCGCCAAAAACGAGATGGAGAGATGTTTATGATGGTGCTCGCTCGGAAAAAAGGTGGCCTCACCCTGTCTGGGTGGGGAGTGAGCAGCTGACCCAAGTGGAGGAGTCAAGTATCTCGGGGTCGTGTTCGCGGGTGAGGGTTAAAGGCAGCGTGAGATTGACAGACGGATGGATGGAGGCAGCGTCTGCAGTAATGCAGGCGTCTACCGGACCGTCGTGGTGAAGAGGGAACTGAGTCGGGAGGCAAGGCTCTCAATTTACCGGTCAGTCTTCATCTAACGCTCACCTATGGTCATGATCTTTGGGTAATGGCCGTAAGAGTAAGGTCCCTGGGTACAGGTGGCTGAAATGAGGTTCCACCGTAGGCTTGCTGAGCTCAGCCTTAGAGAGAGGTTGAGGAGCTCAGTGATCTGGGAAGGATCTCAGAGTAGAACCGCTGATCCTCCACATTGAGAGGAGTCAGTTGAGGTGGCTCGGGCATCTGATAAGGATTCTTCCTGGGCGCCTCCCACTGGACGTATACCGGGCACGGCCAACTGGGAGGAGACCCCGGGGCAGACCCAGGACCCGTTGGAGGGATTAATATCTCTAAGCTGGCCTGGGAACGCCTTGGAATCCCCCGGGAAGAGCTGGAGGAAATTGCTCGGGAAAAGGCCGTCTGGGCTGCTTTGCTCAGGCTGTTGCCTCCGCGACTTGGACCCGGATCAGCGGCATCACAATGGGTGATGGATGTTTATTATTCGAGCAGAAAGTACCCAGTGAGCCTGCAAGCTATGGAAGCGGGATGCCTGCGACACAACAAACGTTCCAACTGACCACTGCAAGAAGTCGTGGTGGTTAGGGGAAGCCTTTCATCCAGCAGTGGATTGACCATGGCTTACGACGATGTAGACTATTATTAAAACATAAAACCGACAATGTTGATGTATGAGTTACGTCCATGTGTATTTTAAGTTTTGATCTGTACGGGGATTGAACGTTGCCCCCACGCACGTGTGAGGTTTTGTCCAGCCGCTCCGGTTTCCACCCACACATATACACACGCGCACTCGAAATTGTCTGATAACATCCAAAATAAAACCACAAAGCAGCAGGACTCTCCCGAAGGGAATCAAGCTGCACAGTGTGGCTCTCCAGGATAAACAAATACAAATAAAAATAAGTATATAAGTTACGTTACAAAACATGTATTATGTAATGATGTAAGTTACTCGAGATAAGGGCGTCTGCTAAATAATAATTAATCATAATACATCTTGTATGCCTCTCCTGTCTTCCACTATAACAATGTAGATCCCTGTCAATCCACTGCAGGATGAATGCCCCCCATGCGGTGTTAACGGTGAGGGTTGATGAGCCATACTTCACCACCCTGGTCGGTGAGGGTCGGCGAATGGGTGTTGTAAGGATCCCGAACTGGTTCACAACTTATGCGAGCTGGAGCCGGAAATCGCACGCAGGTTCCCGGATTCACAGTGCGGTGCACTCAACACATTGCCACCACCCTCTTCACTACGAACGCATTGTAACACCATACGATCCATAAATCCAGCGGTTTCAATATCCTCGAACGATAAATGTTCGATGTTCGGCAGTTGACGTAACAGTTGAAGCAAATTACAGATCTGCAATCTCCGGCAAGCACCAGCCTCTGGCTTCTGTTTCTCATTATCGCTTGCGGCTGGCAGACTGAACCCAACACTTTCGCAAGGATGACCTCGCCAATTTCCGAGCGACCGTTGCATCGGGGGCACGCGCAGGCGCGCGGAGATCTGGACGTGTACAGGGGGAAGCGTTCGACACGCAAGCACAGCTTTAATAGACTCGTTACGAGCTGCTCCCTGAGCTCGCCTGCAGTGCCTCCTGCTCTAGAGGCGTCGTCATAAACACAACAACGACTGCATTGTACCTGAAATGCGCATTCCGCTGAGTGATGGACCGTTGAGAATTGCTCACAATGCGCTGTTATTTCGGGTCTCACTGCGGTGAGAGCGTTTCCCTTTGTGACGCCTCCTTGCGCGGCAGGGTGGCTGGGCAGTGGTCACTTCTGCACCTCGCAGAAAGAAGGTCCTGCGCCTTTATGCGTGGCGTCTGTGTGTTCTCCCTTTGCTCTGCATGGGTTTCTTCCGGGTTCTCCGCTTTTCACCGATAACTAAAAAATGCCGCTCATTAATTGACCGATAACATCTCAATGCATAGGACGCAGTGTCTGAAACATGTTAGCGCCGCCTAACTGCGTGGTTGCCTTGTCTCTCAGTCGCTCTCTGCTCAGACGAATACCTTCGACATTGCACGAACACTGTGCCAAGCATTCTAAATTATACTATTATTATAAACTGAATTAAATTGTTATTTGTTGGAGACATCTTCAGGCTCTCACCGTGATGATCAATCATTGCGGCAACTCGCGCAGAAATTATTTATGGTAAAGGTTCAGCCCTGCAACTGCCTGCTTCTGCCAGAGCTTGCAAAGGAGCATGCAACTCAAAATAGATCACGGAAGCGAAGCAACAATAAGGTATCTTGGCCTTCTCTTCCACCGTGGCCAGACGAGTGCGAAGAGATATGAGTACCCACACTTTTCCCCACCACACGCAACCTGGCGATCGACTCGCTGGGGCGTAAGCATTATAATAATAATAATTGCATTTGTGAAGCGTTTTTCACCCGAGGGCCACAAAGTGCTGCACAGAGCTATACCGCTGAGTGGACCGAAGTGGCGGAGGGGGCTTTCAGGAACTAAGCTCCATTGTTTCGGTGGATACCAGGAAAGATGGAATGGAGCCGGCGACCTCTCGACTGCAAGTGCAGCGTACTGACCGCTACACCACAGCAGCAGCAGCATCTCGATGTGAGAACGCATCCACACAATATCCCAGCCATTGAGCTACAAACCACACATTTACCACGAGCCGTAAAAAAAAAAAACAACAGCAGCATTCAACCATCAGCCTGACGGATGCGCCAACATGGGAGGCGGAACGTCGCGAAGGAGAGGGGAGGAGCGCTCGATACGGCTGTCCTAAGACAGTAGCTTCTGAGAGCGCTTCTCAAGGTTTAACCGAATCTGGCTGTGACAGTTGGCGGTAACACCATAAGACTGTACCGCTGCACGAATAACTTATTATTGTAATAATGTATCAGATTCTCTTTCACGTAGAGACCCCAAAACGCTGCAAGAAGGAGAGGTGACAGCTGGTGCCAATCCACCAGACACTGCGTCTAACATGAATTATGATGGTATCCACCAACAGAGCAGTGTTTGCAGCGGGAGGAAACCGGAGAACCTGGAGGAAATCCACCCAAACCAGGGGGAGAGAACACACGAACTCCACACAGAAAAACGACCGAGGTATGAAGCGAACCGCCTCGGGCAGGACTTTCTGTGACGCGTAATGTTACCACTGCGCCACCCTGTCGCCCCGACCGCCACCGCTAACCACAGCCCTGTGGCCGCATCTGGCCAATGCCGCACCTCTGGGAAGAGGATCCTGATGGCAAAGTGCTTGTACTCGAGGAAGGGGATTCCCTGGTTGCCGTTGAACTCCGACGCCAGGTCCGTCATGTCCGTCTGCAGCTCGGCGAACCCTTAACGCGGGGGGGGGACGAGGGACGGGGGAGCAATCGCGAGAGCGGACGCCACACATTAGCATTTCCGCGACGGGCTTTGAAGACATCTTCACGGCCCCGTCTCGCTGCTACCGCGGTCGTGCTCGCGGTTTTGTCGTTCGGTCGCCGAAGCGGACTCAGCGAGAAAGTCTGCTGTCCGCCATTCTCTCACTTTGTTGTTGCCGCCGGATTAAATGGCCACGGTCTAGGTTGACCCGGGTTGATCGCTTGCCAGCCCCGCTAATGCGAGAACTATTGGAGCAGAATTATATGGCCAGATGTCCTTCCTGATGCCAACCTCATTTAGTTGGACGGTCTAAGTCTTGTTATTTATCTGGAACCTCCCCGCAGACCTGTTCACCAAGGGAGACACTACCAGGAGTGCGAGACTCCAGACCTGTTCACAAGGGATATCCTATCATGAGTGCTGGACTCCAGGTGACATAGCTCTGGTATTCATCGAAACATGTAAACCCCTCCACCATGAGAAGGTTGTTGGCTTTATAAAAAAGGTTACTTCAACTCATAGAGGAGGCTTGTGTTTCAGAAAACCTGATTGTTTTTGCATATTCTTCTTCATTTGTGCGCTACTACAGGAGCAAAGTAAATTCCAACACTGGATGTTGCTGCTCTGCCCTCCGTTCCACGTTGCCCACGCAATCAAACACTATCCAGGGTCAAGCACGCTTAGCTTCCGGAGATCTGGATAGATCGGGCGCGTCACGCACGATTCCGCGCGTGTGATTGACACGCGGCGATGAGTAACGAGCTTGTCGTGACCACTGGCGGCGGAGTCCTCACCTTTACGGATTTCGTCTCGGATCTGTGCCTCCATCTCCTCCATCTGCACGAGGATTTTCTGCAGGTTGTGCTTTGCCCTCTTGTTTTTGATGTAGAACACCATCACCAGAACTGCCGGACAGCAGCAAACTCATCCGCCTTCAACGCAACCTCGCTCGAGCAGTCCTTAACCTCCCTTCCACACACCAAGCGCTGACTGCATGTGCAGTCTACACTGGCTACCAATACAACAGCGAGTTATTGACGAGACTGCCTTACTCTGCCGCGGAGATATTTACTCAAGGCATCTCCCCAATACCTCGACAACCTTACTCGAACCACTCACCGCAATGCGCTCACGCACTCTCTGCAGCTCCTCACAACACTCGCTCAGCATTCGTCGTGGCTCCAAAGCAAAAATACCGAGCAGAGTTTCTCCATATCCGCACCCATAACCTGGAGCAGTTTTCCCCTGCACTTTCGACAGACTACACCCTCACCCACCCACTAACCTACCCACCCACCCACCCACTCACCCTCCCACAACCTCCCCACCCATCCACTCACCCTCCCATAACCTGGAGCAGTTTTCCCCTGTACCTTCGACAGACTACACCCTCACCCCCCCACTGATCGTGGCTGACGATGATGGCGCATTGTAACTCGTTCACGTGACCTCTGCAGCCACGGGAAGCTCTGCTATGCACTGGAATGGAAAAACAAATGTTTCTCAAATCGAAACACGAGCTTGAATTGTGACATTTCGTGAAATCACTTCGCAATACTCTACAGACACGAATATGCCGCTCTATTCATCCCCAACATATGGGCGGCAGGGTGGCGCAGTGGTAACATCTGCACCTCACACAAAGAAAACCCTGCTCAATGCGGTTCGATTCCCATCTCGGGTGCCTTTCTGCTTGGATCTTATGTGTTTCCCTTTGTTCTGCGTGGGTTTCCTCCGGGTTCTCCAGTTTCCTCCAACAACTAAAAAGGCACCAAATAAACTGCCCAATGACATCATCACGTATCGGACGCAATGTGTGTCTAAAATGTTGGTGCTGGCTGCACCGCTGAGCTGCTTTCCCCCTCTCTGCCTCTCTACGGCCTCTGAAATGTATAATTATTATATATAGAACATTTAAATAAATAGGTGATTCTTGAACTGACTCCACCAGTTCCTGCGCAAAAACCCTTGCGTGAGGTTTGCTGTTCTGAGTTGAAGAGGGAAGTGCGGGGTGGTGGGGGGAGGGGGGGGAATGGCAGCATCCTGAGCCATGGGGCACTTGCCCTTGGGCTGAGGACTCACGACAGATACACGCAGACATGACTCATTCGCTGGCGGCCCCCGCGAACTCCTGCACAGAGTCGCGGCGGGCCGAAGTCTAGCCCGGCAAGGTTTGACCCAGGATAAGATGCAAGTCCATCGCAGGGCACCGGGGGCAAGTCAACCAGCAGGCCAATGAACCTAGGTAGTGTCACTTTGGACTATGGGAGGAAACCGGAGGACTCAGCAAAAAACCCACGCGGAAACAGCAATAACATGCAAACGCCACACGGGAAAGACCCCGAGCCAGGTGTCGAACTCAGGGAGCTTGGTCATGCGGCGGTGGCGCTACTCACCGCGCCACTGTATCGTCCTGAAGAATAACTCACCAATGATGAACACGATGAGTAGGGCCAGGAAGAGAACGATGGCAGTTGTCAGGCTGGATTGATCTGACGTCAGTGTGTCCACATGCACCTTGTGGTGCCCCACCTGAACCTAGGGGCACAGACAGCCAGCGACGTTGTCACGGGGGGGGGGAGGGGAGGGGGGGGAGGGGGTGGCGGTGGAGAAAGCTGGGTTTGCGTCCCGATCGCAAATTATTAAACACCCACCAATCCACGTGGGTGAATTCCCCGCACATTTGTATCCCCGCGCGTAGAGCGCGCCAACGCGCGGCGTTACGGTGCGGCCGCACCGCCTGCGTTCTGAGGTCTCCGTCAACAAGTTCTCCACACCTCTGTGTAGTGCTTTGTGACACTCGGGTGAAAAGTGCTCAAGAAGTGCAATTATTATCATTACTTGATATCAGACAACCGTTGTTGTTGTAGTATTGATGTGTTTGTACACCTATGGCAGTCTCATGAGGTCTCATGACTATTTTAAGAAGGGTCCTACCAAGTTGTTTTTGTTTCTCAGCAGGAGATGATTGCTCTATAGATTCCAATTGAGTAACCAGCCGCCGATTTGCCGCGTGACCAAATCTGGGAGACTACCGTGGCTTGCCCAGGTATTGTCGGCGGATAGACCAAGAGATGGTCGAGTTGAGCATCACCCTCTTGTTTCTGTGTTGGATATTCTCCGTATTCTCCAGTTTCCTTCCATGTGAAGTGCATTATTGCTACAGGACGAATATCCCAATGCGTCAGGACCCCACTGAAAAACAAGACAAATTCTGATTCTCATTTATTCTTTGCTGCCCAAATGGCTTTGTGTTAATAGCGGATCGTGGATATAAATCATCCAAATGCCCTAAAACATCGTTTTCAAGAACATGCAAGGGATGTGACGACAAAACACTGTGGCAATATCAAAGGAAATCCATGACAAATGTGGTCAAAAACAAAAAACCCCCAAAAAACCCCATTTTTTTATTGTTGCTGAATTTCCGTTCTAATGTCGTTTTTGGCATGCCGTTCTCTTCGCAGCTCTGTGCAGCACTTTGTGACCCTCGGGTGAAAAGCGCTATAAAATGCAATAATTATAATTAATATTATTATTCCTCTAAGAACACCGGCTTCCAAGTGCAGACCCCTCGTGCACATGTACACAGGACCTGACAGTGCCAGCTGTAATGAAAAGACTTCTTATGTAGCGCAGTAAAGCGATGTTCTTAAAGCATAAAATAACAACTCCTCCCCCGTTTTTATTGAATTGCATGCAGCGTAGCGAGGAAGCAATTACTCCACGCGTGTTTACTATCACTCCACAATACGGTCGCTACTATTATTATTATTATTAATCAATGATCAGCAGCAACATCTTTACGGCTTTTCTTACAGACATTTTCCCAAGAGATCGTAATTACTTATGGTCGACTGTAAAATCTCCCATCGTTATCATCACCTTCATCAAGCATGATCTATCCACTGCTGGTTAAAGGCCCTTCCAAGCTGGGATGACCTTTCACAGTCTAATAATACACAACAATGGCAATCCTTTAGGCATTTGACAAAGGAAGAGCTTTATATCTTTATATTATAATTCACAATATGAGGAGCCCTCTAGCAGGAAAAGTTGGCAACCAAACAAGCCACCCACGAGCGTAAACAAAATTGCTTGAGACCATAATGCACTTATCGATGCGCGTGATCTATTTAGACAGATCGCACTGATTTCCAACGTTCTCTCTTTAGTCACAACGGCCGAGTGCGTCTCGACACGACGATGGCTCCGCGTGTGACGGCGGAGAGCGGTTCTGTGTCTAATGAGTGAACGGAGACCGGTTAGTGGAAGACGATGCGGGGAGGCATCGACTTATCACGTCTCCATAATTTCCCCCCACCAGCTTGTATTTTAGTGGGTTGTCTGTAAATGGATCAACCTGTCTGCTTAACTGAAATGTTGTGCCGTTGCTCGCACAGGGTAACATCTTGTGGTTTGCGGTTCGGTGGTGAGAAATGCGACGTGTGCAAGGAACAGATAAGCGCTGCAGTACGCGGTCAAGTCTGGAATGCCACCACGCACTAATAGGGACCATAGTCATCTCCTACCAGAAAATAAGCGAGAATACACATTTCTAAAAAAAGGCTCATAAAATCTCCACTATATTTACAGTACGTTTATCTGCTGGTTCCATATTTTCATAATACGAAATATATTTTCCATTATATATGGGCCACGGGGAAATCGTTATCACACTGGACTTGATGTAAACACCACGAAATGACAGTTAATCTGAGCACAATGGATTAAGGTAGCATTCGCGTTATAAGAAACTTATCGTCATGCATCGTGATATATGTCACAGGTGCATTCCAAAATTGTGATCCTGCCACAGAGGCGCAATGAACAGTACCCTGGACTAACAACCCAGAGGCCAACGGTTCGATTCCACATAAAGGGTCATGACGGTTGAAACAATGGTGCAAGTTTTTTTTAAATCTCCACCAGACTCTGCCTCTGCCCACCCAGATTGACAGTCAATCAGTAGAACGTGTGTTTTGGGGATGATGTGTGCGCTGCCTTCAGTGTCGTGAGCAAGCGATGAACTTGGTGGAGATGTATGTTTGTGGAGCGATGCTTTGTGTATATAATAATAATAATAATCGCATTTATAGAACGCTTTGCACCCGATGGTCACAAAGCGCTGCACAGAGCTGCAGAGAGAACGGCACGTCAACAGCAACGGCACCAGAACGTAAAAACAGCAACAATAAACTTTATTTTGTGTTTTTGTTTTTTGTTTATGTACATATATATATGACGCGGAGAGCCATGAGGCGGCTCAGGAGGCGGGCTTGGTGTCTGCGGTCATCTCACGTGACCACAGTGGGATTCGCAACGAGCCGATACGATCCCTCGATTTGCTCACACGCTGCGGTGTGTGTTCCTCTATTCGCACCAGTTCTGCCTCCATGTCGGGCTGCTTCCGTTTGGCTCGGATAAGCCCCAGACAGCAAGAAGACGAAATGAGCCCTCAATGTGACAGACCTTGTCACTCTTACGACTTAGGTCTCGTTGCTCAGTTGCTGGAGGGTTGCCGGGGACCAGGCAGGCTTGGGCATTGAGGTGGCCAGAAGGAAATACACAAATAGATTCTTGAACCTATCTCTGTGAAGCTTTAAGTGCTATCCTCTGGGAAGTGTGGCTTTTCTCCAGGTAGCCCGGTTTCTTTCCATGAGTACGATGATATTTGTTAATGGCACTGACCAAACATCTCAATGCAGGATCCTCCTGTACGACGGCCTTGAGGCTCCGGGAGGTTTTCTTGGTCACAGGACATTGCTCAGATCGTGCACGATTACTGTGATGCTAAGCTGGCCCAGTGGCTGAGAGGCAGAGCCTCTAAAAAAAAAAAGGAGAGGTAGAGCCAGCCGCTCGCAATCGCAAGATTGCGAGTTCAATTATTGGGTGGGGATTGACTCAATCTATCATCCCTTGCGAGTCAATAAACCAGCTACCATGTTGTGGGGAAGTCAACAGTGGCTGTCCTATGAATCGACTCGCCCCAGTCGCAATGGCGCTGACTGTCCATCGTTGGATCAGAGGAGACGAGCGCCGCTTCAGTGCTCGTCCAAAAAATAAATCACGCAGACGTTGTGACCGTGACGACATGAATCTCCGCCGTGGCAACAGCGCGCCCCAGAACCGCAATGCAGCAAAGACACTGAAGTGAAAAGACATCTTCTCAACGGGGAAACAGCACTCACTGTCACGGGCAGAGACGATTCCGGCACGGTGGAGAGGTTCACGGAGCAGGTAAACTTGTCCTTGTCGCTCAAAAACTGAAGGCTCAGGCAGGGCACGTGGCCCACGTAGATGCTGATCTCGGACAATGCGAGGTCCAAGTTGTGCGAGCAGTTCTTTAGATGGGAGGGTGGGGTGGCGGTGGCGGCGGTGGTGGCGGCGGTGGCGGCGGCGGCGGCGGCGGAAAAATAAGAAAACAAGTTACTCGACAGGGCAACAATTCTTTGAGTGGCATGTGGACAACAACGTCATACTTTCTTTCACATCGGTGGATTTCACTTCACAACACAATGCCTCGCTGTGTTTCTAAATATAATGCCACCATTGTGTGCGGTAAGTTGTGTCGCATGGCACGCAGAGAGAGAGGGGATTAATAAACCAGGCAACAAAGCACGAAAGGCGTATCTGTAATGTGTTTTTAATTCACGGCACACAATGGGCTGCCACAGACGCCCGGGTGCCTTTCCCGATTTCTAATAAAAATTACATTATTCGATTGTGTTTAAACTAAACAACAGCAGACACACACATGCGCACTGACAAATGTTGTAGATTTGTGTTCTTCGAACAAACACAGCTTTGGAGTAATGTAATGCATTGGGTTGGACATAAAAAAAACACAACCGTGTGGCAAATAACAATAGCGTGATTTGTGTATACAGGAAAGGCCCTCTGAGTCTCTAGATATGGATGCAGGTAGAAGGAATCTGTAATGGAAAATTCCATGTTATGGAGTGTTTTTTTCTTCTATGAGAAGACATCTGATCACCAGATTCCTTGGCATCACATCCCACGTTTGACCCAATACCAGAAGTTATTCCAAATCTCGTCTCGAGACTCACTTGTTCCGTAAGGCTTTTAAGCCCTTTGGCTAGGACTGTTGATGCGGCTAAATGTTGTCGTGCCGGGATGATGGCTTTCTGCCGACCTGCGCCTGCTCGGGAACATTTATTCCATCCTTGTTTGTTGAAGAATATATTTTTTTCTCTGCTTACTTTGTGTCCTATAATTTATTGCTACTATTTGACTTTCAGTTCCTGCGACACAACACTGGCTCCTATCTCGAACACCGTGACGCTTATCTCCAACCGTACACAGACGTGAGATTGCAAGCTCTGGATGGAGGATTTCTGCGACGCGCTAAACGTCCGAACTGACCAACGCAACAAAGGCATAAAACTACGGCAACAATCAAAGGGCAGAGTGGGCCTTCAGTTCAGGTGCGGCCCCACCTTGAAGGTCAGCTGCATGAGTTCCTTCTTCTGCAGCGTGGGCTTGTTGAGCAACTCGAAGCCGGGGTTCTCGTAGTAGTCGAAGTCGTGTATGCTGACGTGGTTGTCGAAATGGAACTGCGCTTTGACCGGGAGGCGTCCGCTTGCCGTCCGGTTGAGCCGCGGCGACGGGCACTCGATCGTCGAGTCCTTCGACAAGACGCTGCACCTCTGACGACGGGAAGCGAGAAGAATGAGAGAGAGGGGCGACGCGGAGCGCGGCGCCATGTATGGAGCGAGTGTGGGAGAGCGTCAATTCAGTGGCTCGTGGGAGCTCAAGCGCCTGGTCCCTTTAGGATTGCGTCAGCGGGTGAGCGTTCACTGCCTCTCTGACTGCGAGATTTCCCATTGGAGACTCTGTTAATTGATGTCACACCTGTGGTGCACAAGGCGTCACCAGAGGTCGCATAAGTGACTGTGCCAACAGGACTGCGTGCATCGCTGACCGGGAGACGTATTCGGGCATGATCTGGGCACTCCACCAAAAAGGAATTCGATGGAGAAATACAAAAGGGTTGTTGAATTGTCGTGGATGATTGTGAAAACCCTCCCAAACCATTATTCATTGTGCGGAGTGAGTGGGATAGACCGGCGTGCGTGTGAGTGATAGACCGCACTGTGGTACTCACGCTCACTTCCGTGCCCTCCATGTGAATGCTCATGGCCAGTGTCTGAGCCACGACCTCTCCCGTCAATGAGACCTGGATTTGTCGTCCTCCCCTGAAGCACAACGGCGGCAATGTCACGGTCAATCAGCTCGTCATCCACAATAGCAGCCGGAATAATGAAGGCACTGCGAGCACACGGTGGCTGTTGAAGAGTGTTGGTGGTCACATGTTTAGCGACTAAAGCACCCTCTCCTTGGAACTCCTTCCCCAGAGACATCCACTCGGCACCCTCCGTCTCTCCGCGTCAAATTTATCCTCAAATCCTTCCTCTTTAATTCCGTGCCTCCGGACTCCCTACATTGCTTCCCCTCTCTGGTGTCCCTGGTCGGTCCCTCTCAGGTTGCTCCCGTTCTCCGTACGTTGCCCTACCCTCCGAGACGAGCGTTACGTCACAGGCGCATTGTAATCCAAGCGTGATTTTCTGGGTTCCGCTGCGGAATTATCATTTCCCCTTCATGCGCTCGTCATGCAATACTGTGGGCAGCTTCAGGAGTTGAACTGAAGATGTCCGCAGCAGTGTGTGGCAAAATCCTGAAATGCTCAGCACAGAATCTCGCCGGGTGGGAACTCGCACCGTTGTTGTTGTTGTGGTTGTTTTTGTGCCGTTGTTGTTGTTGTTTGTCAACGCACTCACCCCTCGTGGCTCTTGTGTGGATACAGCTTCACCACCGTGGGGTTGTCGATGATTTTGAATTTCTCCGCCTTTTCCTGATAGCAGTGGCTGCTGTCGTCGCACTGCAGGCAGATGTTGGTCTCGCCCACGCTGTCCCATTCCGGCATCGTGCACTCGATCGCCGTGCCGGTCCTCCTGGGAAGCGATTTCGTTCCGTGCAACAAGGCAGCTGAAGTTTCACGCTGAGCTCGTTTCGCCAGGCGAAAACCCGAGGGGTTGGGAGAAGTCTCACTTGTAAGTGCGCGCGTGCGACGAGCGGTGCTGTGCGTGTGCTCACGTGAGTATCGCGCAGGTCTTGTTCATGTCCAGCCGGATTTCGAGACGTGATCCGATGTCCAGGTTTTTCCCCGTGATGGTGATCACCGTGCCACCGGCCTTGATCCCTCTCAGGGGTTCCACGCGGTCGATCTTGGGGTCCTGCACGGGTAGTTTCGGTGCTGAGTGAGCAATTCCGTCAACAGGCCAATTAAAGCTAGGTAATGTGTTTTTGAAGTGTGGGTGGAAAACGGAGTACCTGGTGACAACCCACACGGACACGGGGAGAACAGGTAAACGCCGCACAGAGAGTCACCCTAGCGGGGAATCGAACTCAGGAACTTCCTGCTGTGAGGCAGCAGCGCTAATCACCACACCACCGTGCCGCCCTAATTCTCATGTCTCGTATAATATACCTCCAACTCATAATGGGCGCATATTCATTTATTCTCAAAGGAAGATGAGAATGAGTTACAGGCGTAAGTAATCACGGACAGATGGGAAAGAGGGGAGGCAGGCAGGCGGTAAGATGGTGCTAACATTTTCCAAACACTGCATCCTCTATAAAGACGTTAGAGGTAAAATAGTGAAACAGATTAAGTGGCTCTGATCTCGCAGTTTGTCCCGCATTGTAGGACAGTGGTCAAAGGTAACATCTGAGTGTTTAAAAACTGTTGTCAAATGTTTTGGTTCAAGTTCCCCTTTCGACTCCACTGATAACAATAACTGCACTTCTAGAGCGCTTTTCACCCGAGGGTCACAAAGCGCTGCACAGAGCTGTGAAGAGAACGGCACGTCAGCAACAACATATGAATGTAATATCAACAGCAATAACAAATTTGATACACAAAGCTATTCCCAACTCTCATCTAAAAAAACCGACACGGAATAGCAAGAGGGTTTAGGGATTCAATAAGCTCGTGAGAAGTATGGCTCAATCAATACCAGAGCTCCCTGGCATGTTCTGTTTACAATGAGCTCTGACTCAATGCTTTAAGCGAGAATTGACACAGGTTTTGGGAAGTAAATTTTCAAATATTAAAAATCTAATGTCTATGAAATGCTCAACTCTCTCCATATGCCATGTATGATCATGGATGTAACTGTAGCCCTATTATATATGTTTATGTTAAAAGAGAGGGTAAAGGGTAATGTGGTGATTTTCAAAATAAATCATCTCTGTAAAGATAGTTCTTGGCAAACTACAGTGGCTCTGGTACACAACTATAACAAAAAAACAACTCAACACATTATTTAATCGTTACACTGTGGCTGTAACAGAAAATATATGTTATCGGTGATAATTTTGGTAAAAAGTGGAATTGCGCTCCAAAGCTGCTCTTTGGGAATAGCTGTGTCCAACAATGCCCTTCTCTCCGTCATACGGTTTCACTTCCTTCGTTGGAGACATCATCGGAAACGGATCATGAAGCCTTCAACGTGGGAGGGAAAATGCTCTGAAGGAGAGAGGGGGAGCGCTCGACATGCCTCTCCTAAAAAAAACAACTTTCGAAAGCAATCATCATGCATCGAGCTGTGAAAATCTACATCAGTACAATTCATTCACTTTTTTGTTGTGAAAAAAATCCGGACAACCTAGAGGAAACCCACGCAGAATCGGGGGAGAACACACAAACTTAAGACAGGAAACGAAGCGCCTCGGGCAGGCTTTCTTTCCCTAAGAAGGCGCTTGGTGGTACCGCGGCACCGCCACCCTGCCGCCCGACGCGTACAGAGACGGGTGACGTGAGAGCGGCGGGGCTCACCACGAAGGTGTACATGACGGCAGAGTCGGACACCTTCCCATTGGCCTTCACGCGCACGGGCTTCACGCTGGGGTGGCTCTGGTTCGTGACGCACACGATGCTGCCAAGGACGGACACGTTGCGGTTATTCTCAAACGCAACGCACGCGCGCGCGCTCACATGGACTCCTCTGAGATGGGGCTTTAGTTTTACTTTTTCTTCACTCTACCCACCTTATCACCATTTTATGTTTTATTTTAGTCAGGTGGCTTGTCTTGCAACCCTTGGGTTGAAGGCACTTAGAAATTTAAATGTCTCACCTCATCTCATTAAAATAGACCGCTTAGTCCTGTATAGGGTCGCGGTGAGCCGGAGCCTATCCCGGCAGACAAAGGGCGCAAGGCAGGGATATTCCCACAATGGGACGCCAGTTCATCACCGGGCACTGCGGGCAATTTCGTCTGCAAGCCAATTAACCTCTGCAGCAGCATGTTTTTTGGACTGTGAGAGGAAACCGGAGTACCCGGCGAAAACCCACGCGGAGACAAAGGTGGCCGGGTGTGGTGTTGGCCACCCACCTCGTGTGCCGCGTCGACCATCGTAGGTGCTCGCTAACGGCACTTGACCCTATAGTCCGTTGAGGCTATACGGGGGACCTTTGTCTTTGTAGAGTAGCGTACCGCTTGGATACTTCGTAGAGCTCCGGCACCGGGCTGCACCAAGCGCCTCCGACTAAGACCCCTCGCTCGATGTCCTCAAAGCGACTGCCCATGTTGCTGCCTGTGATGGTGACGAGCGTGCCTCCGCTGAGTGGGCCGCTCTGCGGGTAAACCTGAGCGAACGCAGCCGCACGGAGTCATCAGCACACGCGGCGCGAGCTCCGCGCCACCGCGGGGCGGGGAGGCCACCCGCTGGGACCATCGCCTCATGATGGAACGTGCGTGTACGCGTGTGCGTGCACGTATGTGCGTGTGTGCGTGTGCATGCACGTAGTGTGTGTATGTGTGTGCGTGCATGCATCAGTGGGGAGTGGCGGCTCAGCGGTTCGTGAGCTGCACCGTAAAACCGGCGACCCAAGTTCGAATCCCACCAATGACAATTTTACGAACTGGTCCTGGGCCTCCGCTATGTAGACTCAGCCTGAAATGAGTTTCTGGTCAAGTGTGTGAACATAAAAGCATCAGACATTGTCGGCCAGGCAGGATGCTGACCACTGACCCTCTCGTGCACCATTCTGGCCTTTATAGATGTTCACTAACAGCACTTGACTTTACAGTGCAAGTCACAAAGGATATATTTGTCTTTATAGTTAATCTGTGCACCGGTAAATTCTGAGCATGCGTTTGTGTCTGCTGAGCAGATGGCCACGAACCACAGTCATAACTAGAGTTGATAGCGTGAGACATCCTCCTTCCTGTTTTTAACGGTGCTTGCCTTAGCACATTGCCCTGTAGACCTCGCAACCCAAGTTCTGCTCCTGGTCATGGCTTATAATAGTAGCGAATGGTACTAGGACCAAATCTACTCTCCCCCCATCCCCCCCATCCCCCCTATCCCCAGCATCCCCCATCCCCCCCACCCCCCATC
>JAZEWT010000016.1:21410148-21439844 GCA_036362905.1 Mordacia mordax | reverse complement strand
ACTCTGACACGCGGGCACGCGCTCGCACTCTGACACGCGGGCACGCGCTCGCACTCTGACGGGAGACGCGCGGCGCCGTGCGTTTCCACCGCGGCCGCGACCGCGCCGCGCCGCGCAACTGCTCCTGACGGCCGCGCTTTCGGGGTGGCCGTGTCGCGCGTCTCTCCTTCGTCGTTCGCGACGACGTGCCACCCCCCCATGTTGAAGGCAATGCCAAGCTACATGGGAGGCTAAACGTCGCGGAGAGAGGAGGAATACTGCGTGCGGCTATCCTGAGAGAGCAGCTCTTGAGAGCGATATTGACCCATCAGTTTGGAGGTTTGTTGTATCGCAGGAATCGCAGTCAGACCTTGCAAGCCGCCTGGGTAATTACTGCTGTAATAATAAACGCGTAAACATCCATCGAGCCGTAAAAACCAACGTCAATAAGTTACCGTTCATTAACGCGGTTAATGGAGCACACACATTCGTGAAACTCCCTACCCGTAGGCATCCAGTTTGCCGGCGGGCACAGTATGGCAGTGCAGCAAGCAGGTCAGCTTCCATCTGTATTCTATCTGCACGATGACTGAGTCTAACGCCACCTACCTCGTGGGTTATTTTTCTGATCTATTCCCATATGTGTAAACATTCGTTAATGGGGTTGACCAAACCTTCCTAATATAGGACTTCAGAGCTTGGGAAATTGTTGTGATGTCAGTTCTAGCCGCCTGTGGTTTCCCACCCCTTTAAATAATTATCTCTCTATCTCTCTGGCTGAATGAAAAAGGTAAGTATTGCTCATTGTTACACGTAGCCCTCTCATTAATTAACCCGTAACCAATTAAAGCAGCACTCTCAGTTTATCACAACATAACCTACATTGACCGCATGCGTTGATGTGTTTTTTCAGTTTAGTTTTTGTAAGGAAAGGACTTGCACCCGCATCTGTGAGAACACAAAGCATATGCTCTCATTCATCATTATCAATACGCGCTTCATCCTGTACAGGCTCGCGGGGGAGGTGGAGCCTATCCCGGCCGACAGAGGACGCAAGGTGGGGGAATACCCAGGCTGTGATGCCAGTACGCCAGTACATCGCAGGGCACACTTTTGGGGCAATTTACTCAGCAGGCAAATTAACATAGGCAGAAGCGTGTCTTTGAAAGTGGGAGGAAACCGGAGTACCCAGCGAAACACGCAAACTCCACGCTGAAAGGCACCCGAACCTTTGTGGAGTTTGCATATGCTCTCTCTAAGATCAAAAGTGGTGGGTCTTTTGTTTGTAACGCATAATTAAATCCAGACACCGCTCTCTTATTCTCAGATTAAACACACATGGGTTGGCTGATGTAAGAATTTTCCTTAAACACCATGTGTGGGTGCCCACGATTATAAATGAGGAAATGATAGAAACGCATCCAATTTCGAACATTTTAATCACAAAACTATTTCTGTTATTAATAACAAATGGTAATCATGAGAAGAAGAATGAGCTATAGATCTTTACTCAATCCACTGCAGAACGAAGGCTAGAACTGTTGATGCAGCTCACTGTTGTCATACCGGGATGATGTTTCACTGCCGACTTGCGCCTGCTGGGGAACATTTATTACTTCCTTGTTTTTTGAGGAATAATTTTTTATCGTTTATTTTATGTCCTTCTATAACTTGTTGCCATTGTTTGACTTTCAGTTCAGCTTTCCTGATGTAGTTAGTGACACGCCGTTCTCTCCACAGCCCAGATTTGAGATAAAAAAAAACCCTCCCAAAAAAGGTACTGTTGCTGATTTACTGTTCTTGTGTCGTTGTTGTTACTCACAAACCAGTCTCTCCACAGCTCTGTGCAGCGCTTTATGACCCTCGGGTGAAACGCGCTCCAGAAGTGCAATTATTATTATTATTATTACCCGTGCCTCATCAGTGACAAGATATGTATTTCCATTCTGTATTCAAGGCGTGTTGGTGAAGTTACATATATGTTTTTAAATAATTACAGTGATTGTACGGTGTTAAAGATAAAGGCGTGCAGTATGATTGGACCACTGTGATTGTTGAACCCTATAGCCTCTGTGCTCTATTGTATTAATATTTAATTAAAGTGTTCCCACGAACCATTAACTCAGGTTATGCCCCTAGCTGACTTGGAAAGAGCCGATTGTGTCAAAATAAATGAAAAATAGCGTTAATTTTGTGATTACTCGTGAGTTTCTCTTGCCATTAAAGTAGGCATGCAGGAAAAAGACACCTTGAATGACCAGTGAGATGACTGTAGAGGTCAGAAGTGTAATTGGTGCAGCGATGGAGCAAGAGTCCGATGCACTGTGCTGTGAATCCGGACACTGCGTTTCAATCCCAGCCACAGCTCTCGTCAGCGGTGAGCGTGATTTGAACCGTCTCTCGGGCCCTTCCTTTTCTTTACCAACACAAACTCACCAACGTGGTGAAGTAGAGTAAAACAACCCTCATGACCGACGCAGTGTCGCAGAGCTTTCATCCAGCGTGGCTTGATCAAGGGATTTATATCTTTTATTATTTGTAAGGTTACTTAGTAGACTGGCTTGCCTAGTTTGTTTTTTACTTCTTTAACTGTCAGTGAAACAAAGTGAATTCACCAAAGTAGCAGCCAACAGCAAAAGATACTGCCCTGGCAATCACTGGGGAATGTGCGCATGCTCCTGTCTTTAGCGCTATGTTGGACTTACTTATGCATTTATTGCCTTTGCAGAATGACCACTTAGCCGAATCCATAAAAAAAGAACGCTTTAACGGACAAACCGTGCGGCACCCTCTCATCGGGCCCGCTCGTCCACACGTGCAGGCTCCCTCTGTAATATTTCTCGGAGCGCCAGACATTAATGGCATCCTAAAGTAATTTCGCCGAAGCGATCAGTGCCCCATTGATGCACTTAAACGTATTAGCGGCGATAAAACGCGCCGCGCAGCTGCCCGAGCGCCCCTCCCCTCGGCACCACCGCCCCCGTCATCCTCGGGTTACGCACCTTAACCGTGTTAGCGTCGTCGGCACAGGGCGCCGACGCGGACACGCAGCTGCGCCGCCCGGCGCACCAGTGGCAGGACAGCCGGCTGTCGGTGCAACTCGTGCAGCTGCGCGCGAGACAACAAAAACAAACGCCAGCAGGGGCGGCGCATTGGTGCCGGGTCGCGTGGCGGCGTGAGAGGCGCGCGGGAGTCGGGAGGTGCCGCGTCCGGCCCTGGCTGTCGCAGCAGTTCGCAGTGCGGTTACCCGCCGCCGGCGGCGCCGGTTAACGATGCGCGGGTGAAGTTGGCGGCGAAGACGACGCCTTCTTGGCTCGCGGTGGAGCGAGACGGTGCAGGCGTAGTTCCACGCGCGTCAAAATGACGGATTTTGATGGTTACTCACAAGTCACCAATTTACCCAAACTCTCGCTTTGGTTAACCACTCGTGGTGAAAGTAAGCCGGTACGGCCCGGATCATTCGGCACAGGGTGGTCCAGATGTCTCGTGAGCCTCATGTGATAACTGCACCATGGGGATTTGTTAAATAATGAATTGCATCGGTTAATTGGCTTGCAGACTAAATTGCCCTCAGTGCCCGGTGATGGACTGGCGTCCCATCATGGGTATATCCCTGCCTTGCATCATATGTCTGCCGGGATAGGCTCCGGCTCACCGCGACCCTGTACAGGACTAAGCGGTTGCTGACAATGAGAATGAACTATAGGCGGGAGGGTAACGAGACATCTTGGCCGCCCTGTGTAGTGGAGGTGTCAATGGGTGGTTGGTGATATGACCGTGCCGAGCCGTGTAAACTGACCCGTACGCAGTGATAACACCACGACTGGCAAGACTCTACCCGAAATATGCCGCCTTTGTGATAGCCGCGTGCGATTAGCAAATGTATGAATTACCGTTGTCATTACTGTTATCTGATCGCTCGATACAGCACCCAGTTGGGAGAGGCCAGGGGTGGTGCTTCTGAGACACAGCTCAGCAGCTGCCACAGCCGATGCAGTCCCATACATGTATATACTTTATAGCTTTCGCTCTCACGTTTAACAGTTGTCCGGTGGGGAGGGGTAAGCAAGTTACAACATCTCAGGGCACCGGGGGCGGGGGGGGGTGGCATTTTAGTCAGCAGGCCAAGTAAACCAGGCAGGATATCTTTGGTCTGTGGGAGGAAACTGGAATACCCGGTAAAAACCCACGCGGACCCAGGGAGAATGCGCAAACGCCACAGGAAGGCGCCTGGGCTGCAACTTAAACCCAGGACCTTCTTTGCTGTGAGGCAGCAGTGATATCCACTATGCCACCTTGTATAACCTAAGAAAAGGAAGATGTCTTATACAGGACACTTAGCTAGAAGGGCCGATGGCCAATGGAACTGTAAACGGATGGGATGACAATAAAGTTTATTCATCTATAAGAACATCACATAACCATCTGCATGTAACGGACTTCTGAACATCTGTCCCTGGTAGTCCGCTAAATCGAGGTTTCACTGTAAACCAGTAAGAAGTGAGATGATGAACTTACGGGATGTTGACGTTCATCGCCACGATGTTTCCGCACTTGTAGAACGTTACGTTGGCGGAGAGTATCTTGGTTCGTTTGTACGTCACGAAGATCGTCACCACTCGGGAACCTGTGGTTCAGACGACAAGCCACACGCATCAAGGCTTCAGTTCTGTTGCTTATGGATTAATGCCCTGTGCGTGTGTGAGGAAATCCAGAACTGCACTTGAATATGAGCAATGATTCCCCAACGGTCCCTGATTTCATTACGATCTCGTTTGCTCATTTGCTCTGACTCATTCTATAATGTTTGTTCTGTCTCCAGTTTTAATGCATCATGAGCTTCCGCACGGGCTATAGCACACCAATTGTCACGTGCCTTCCATAAACTAATCATACGTAAAATAATCTATAGCAGTGTATCAAGGTAGCCACAAAGTGTACTCATATTACAAAGTGTACTAATATGATGTGGGTTTTCACGGCTCAATGTAGGGGAATTGCTCCACATATCTGTTCTTTCGGGATATCCGTGTCGAGTGTTCCTTCACGACGTTTCTCCTCCCGTGTGGGAGGCATCGTCGGCCGTTTTGGTGGCCTCGCGTTTTCTGAATGGACCGCTACAGAGGTTGTTTGACCATACTTCACCCCCAGGGCTGCCCCATGCAGGTTGGTGAAATGTTCCAGAACGAAGGCTTCTCTCCATGAGGCTTTTGTTGCCCACACACACACACGGATGTACATTAACAGAGAGGACAGAGCGCGCTGTAGACGCGACTCCCAATTGCATTATCGCATTTCATTCCAGGGATTGTCTAACGCTCGTGACCTTATTGACGTCGGGTTCAAGCAATTTGCATCACAGGGTGCATGGCAACCCACATTCTGAAAGCCACATTTATCTTGACAGCGATCAAAGGTCTCGACCCTGCGCAGTTGTCCTGTGGATTTCCCGAGTCCCAAACACTAGCGGGGACACTTGCGTGTGCACCTACTGTACCAGGTCGCGAGCGACCGCAACATGTGAGCGAAGCTCGTGATGCCGGCTTAACTGGCACCCACGGGTTGGAAGAGCCTGGGCGTCAAGGGAAAGCTGCGGCGAGCCTTTGGTAAGGTGGCTGCGGGCCCTGCCACTGCTGGCTTAAGGTGTAGGCAACGCCGGAGGTCAAAGTAAGTCGCTACGGCTTACGGCTTACTTTGATACGCCCGTACCGGTGAGAAATGCAGGTTACGTTCACCCATGGGCAATGTGAAGATTTTACGAGGATGGTGGCAGATATCTGGGACCCGGGAAATGCAGTAATGCCAGGCCCTGCAGTCGGGTGGCTCTGATTGGTGGACGCGTACGTGTGAACCGCTCACAAGAGACCACTACCAAGATGGCTCGGTCTGCATCGTCCCACCTGTTGTGGCTATGGCTGGATCATTCTCTTACCGAGGCAGCTGTCCTGGGAAGTCAGCGAGACTGCGCGAGACATTAAACTAAACCCAGATTTATGTGAGTTGTGCAAAACCAATAATAATAATGATGATGATGATATACCACTCATTGTTAGAATTTTCACGACTCTCAATAGGTGTTCTTTAGCATAGCTAAACCAAGAGGAGAGTCCATTCGATACGGCTGTCCTGAAGGAGCACGCAGTCAAGGAACTAACACGTAGTTCTCTCCTCTTCCGCGATGGTGAAATATCTTCTCGCGATATTTCCTGTTTTCTCTGCACCTCACATGTGGCAAGCCGATAAGAGACGCGCGTGTGACCAGACACCGTCGTCATGTGAGCAGAGATACGGGACGACGGTGGAACACGGAGCAAAGGTCCGCGTCTGCTCCTAGCACCAGGGCCCAGCAAACGAACAAAAGAGAGAGCGTTCGAAGCTGCCGCTGCGCATCGCCGACTGCTGGGCCCACCTTCGTTCGAGGGCAGCTGAGACACGCTGGCAGGTGTCGGAAGGCTGCAGGTCAGGGTGGAGTTCGTGTAGCTCAGCTTGGTTTTGTTCGCCTCATACTCGCACCACAAGTCCAAGCCTCTGAGGTCAGGCACAAGGCCCGATAACTCAGCCTTGATCTCCTGTACCGGAGCCAAGAAAACATAACGAACACGTACGCAGAGAGAACATAAACAAACATACCCCTTTTTATGGCTCAATAGAGCGCCTGGAAAGGCCAACGGGTAGGTGGCCAGGACTATGTCTGGCCGCCTTTGTCTCCCCTGTGGCGATGTTTAGACACCGCACCAGGCAATCAACTGAGGCTGAGTCGACCTAGGGGAGGCCCGGGATCGGTTCAGAAAATCGCCACTGGTGTTGGCAGTGGGTGGGAATCGAACTCGAATTGCCTGGCTTTGGAGCCCAGCGCACGAACACTTCTGCTCCTAATATATAAACCCACACCCATATATATAAAAAACTCACACACGTACACACACGTACATAGCAACTCATACGTGCATATAAATAGAAACGCACAGAGAGCATTTCATGTAAGTTTGTACGGACAGAAGCTTAGGCACTTGTATACAGAAAAGTACGCACACACATACGAGAATTGCTCTGAAGAGCTGCTCGGTTTAGATCGTAATGTTGCGCATTTCTCCCCGTTTTCGTGGTGTTCCTCCGCCAATGTTGGAGGCGTCATTACACTTCTGACTGACGATGCCTCCACTCTGGGAGGCGAAACGTTGCGAATGAGACAGCAGGAACGATCGACCCGGCTAATCCAAAACTGCAGCTCTTCGGCGCAATTCTCATACGGAGAGCCGTAATAACCTACATCGCTATACAGACATCCGCTTATTATTATCTCTCATGTCATCTCAGTGTCAGAAACCGCTTAGTCCTGTACAGGGGAGAGCCGGAGCCTATCCGGGCAGACACAGGGCGCAAGGCAGGGATATACCCAAGATGGGACGCCAGTCCATCTTATTATTGTTAAATGCTTATTATTACAGCGGAAAGTACCCAGTGAGCTTGCAAGCTTCAGATGCGGGATTCCTGTGACACAACAAAAGCTGCTGACCAACGCAGCAGCGACTAAGAACCCGAGCGTGGGTTTCAGAAGACAGGCTGACCTGTGGCCTCTCGTCCGCGTTGATGTAGGGGCCAACGAAGAGCAGGGAAGGGCACTGCATCACCCCGGAAGCAATGCCCACCCAGTGAGAAGCCATGCTGGCATGAGGGCACTCGCTTTGCAACGAGCATCTGGTCACGCACGCAGACAAAGAAGCCCCGTATAGCATCTACAGACCCTAGGGTCAAGTGCTGTTAGCGGGCACCTATGAAGGCCAGCACAGCACACAAGGGAGGGGGAGGTGGGTTTCCAGCCAGCACAACGCCCGGCTGCCTTTGTATCCCGACTGGTAATTTTTACACACCGCACTAGGTACTCATTTGAGGCTGAGTCGACCTAGGAGAGGCCCCGGATCGGTTCATAAAATCGTCACTGGTGTTGGCCGCGAGTGGGAATCGAACTCGGGTTGCCAGGTTTGTCGCCCAGCGCGTTAACGGCTGAGCTCTCGCGCACAGCACGCAGGGGGGTCTCATTCATGGTGGTCGCACGCTCCTCCCATAGTCCACAGGCACAACGTTCCGTTCGGTACAGATGTTCATATAAATATTTAATTAACTCGCACTCATCGGCTTGGTTGAAGTACGCGCACACGAACCCCATGACTGAACCGCTTGGACAGACTGTCATCTGGCAGTAGATTGGCCATGGGATATAAGTTTGCCATTTATTAGATTTACGAATCAGGTGGAGGCACGGTGGTGTAGTGAGTAGCACTGTCGCCTCACACTAACAAGGGCCTGGGTTCGGTTCCTGGCTCGGTGCCTTTCTGTATTTGCGTGTTCTCGCCGTGTCCATGTGGGTTATTGCTGGGTACTTCAGTTTCCTCCCACCGTTCACAGACACACTGCTGCCTGCGTTAAGTGGTCTGCTGACTAACTTGCACCAAAAAGTGCCCGGTGATGTACTAGCGTCACATCCTGGGTATAGCCCTGCCATGCACCCTAACAGCCAGGATAGGCTTTGCCCCTCCGCGATCCCGTACAGGATTAAGCTGGTATTGAAAATGATGATGACGAATAGGTCAGCGTGGCCAATCTGAAAAACGTTTCCCTCAGTGACAGAGCGAATAATGAAAGTGACAGCCAAATTAGACACTGGAAATTGAAGGTATTAATTGCGATGTGTGTGATTACCATTATTTCAGAACTTCCCATACCTCTATGTTTAACATCTGGTTTAATATTTAACCCGCAGCATACGTTTAACTCGCGTGCATGTTGTGAAAGCTGGTCCCAGAGGTTGCTTGCTTTAAACACTGCTTGGGAATATTGGTCTGCAAAGCCGCCAAGAGGATGATGGACTTAGAAGACATTCCATCTATACGTAGAGACACAGACAGGGAGTTCCGATTATTTGTGTTGTCTGTGCATAACGAGTTTGGATGCACGCACGTGTGCGTTAGCGCTTCACATTGACCGCCCTTGCTGCGCATCCAAAACAAAAAGTAATTGGAAAAACATTCCAAAGCAACCGCCCTCCTGAAAATAGTTTCGAGGCTTTGTTGGATAAATAAATAACATTTATAATTAGTGACTTCAAAACAACCCTTTGCAGCTGTAGTTATGCTGTTTAAGCACACGCACACACAAATGTGCTCTGGGGGTGGGAGCTTGAAATGGATCAGCTGTGCATGTCTGGCCACGGGGACACAGGGAGTTGTTATCAAAGTGACCCCACACGTCCAGGGATACATTTCCTACGTGTCTGGAACGCTGGCTGCTCCGCTGACGCGGAGAAGGGATTATTCCTGCAGAAGAATGCACTGCGACTCGCGTACAGGCAGACGGGAAAGTAAGCCGGTACAGTGCAGTACGACATTCCAGTGTGAACGTGGACAATGATTACAACAGTCGGGGCGGCGCGGTGGCGCAGTGAGCAGCGCTGTCGCCTCACAGCGAGATTTTCCCCGGGTTCGATCCGCGGATTTGATGCCTTTCCGTGTGACTTTGCATGTTCTCTCTTCCCGTGCATGCGCGGGTTTTCACCAGATACTCCTGTCTCCTCTCACCGTTCAAAGACACGCTGCTGCCTAGGTTAATTGGCCTGCTGAGTAAATTACCCCTGGTGCTCTGCCATCTACTGTCATCACATCCTGGGTATAGCCCTGCTTTGCGCCCTCTGTCTGCCGGAATTACCTCCGCCCCCCTAACCCCCCGACCGTGTAAAGATGAAGCCAGTATTGATAATGACGATGACAATCTAACCGTGTAGTGAGACGCTTACTCTTGTTGACTCGTCTCTCATTGGGGAGTATAATCTATAGATTGAACGAACGGTCCAGCACACTTTTGACAAAGTTTTCTTTTTTAATGTAGTTTCTTCGCCATTAATTAGACTTCAATTACGCACACAGCTCCAAATCGTTTTGCGCGATGCTCACGTCACGAATGCTGCACGGTGCCAAGCCCTGCTCGAGTGGGCACGGTGATTTATAACAACAACAAAAATCGGTGCAGAGGTAGGAACAGAAAGGCATTCTCGGAGCGACTGCCAAGCGGGGGAGAGGCACCGGCGGTAGAAATGTCAAGAACGTGTGCGTCGGAACGACAACCCAAGGAGGGCAATGCAGTCCGCACGCAAACTCCACAGCCGCACGCATCATCACCGCGGAGGTCGGGAGGATGACGCCGCGCTGTTACATCGCGAGCTGCCTGCGGCTCGACGGAACGAGACGCGGGGCTCGGCGAGGTGGGGCGGGGGGGGGAGGAGGAGGAGGGGGTCGCTCACCTTCCGTCCAGCGTGCACCAGCCGCAGTACGGGTCGCCGGCGTGAAGACAGCTCTTACAGGACGCGTGATGAGCGCAGTGAGTCACCCGCACTCGCCCAATCTGCGGGCGAGAGGCGCAGGAAACTTGGCGGTCTGCTGATAACGTGCGTGCACATGTGTTGAGAGCGGTGGCTCTGCGGTCGGGGCCGTCTTAATAGCATTATAGCCCCCCGGGCAAAGCAGTGTACCGGGGTCCTTACGTAGTATTTATTTATTGACAGCAAGTCACAACATACATAGATTAGCATGGAGCCCCCTATGCTCGTGGGGCCCCCGGGCAACTGCCCAGCGTGTCCATACGTTAAAACGGCACTGTCTGTGGTTAGCAAGTTGGGCTACAAACGTGGTGGACTCGAGTTCAATTCTTAGTCATGGCCAACACCACTGACAATTTCATCATCTGGTCCACTCCTAGCTCGACTTGGCATTAAATAAGTATCTGGTGAGGTGTATACACATCACCGCTATGGAGGGAGAGGCAGCCATGCAAGCTACTTCCCACAAACCTACCCGCTCGTGTGCTGTGCTGGCCTTTGTAAGGGATACATATCAGCGATTGACCCTACAGTGTTAAGGTTATAGAGGGGACCTTTGTCTTTGTGTGCTGGGGAATGATGACGCAATGGGTAAGTGCACTGCACCAGGAACCAGCCAACCCGAGTTCGATTACTCACACGGGCAACCTCAGTGGGGAACATCTGCACTATTCCTGACCTCCCGTAAGCCGATTCAACCTCAAATGAGAACCTGGTGCCATAGGTACACATCAGCCCTGGAGAGACAAAGACGGCCGGGCGTGGTATTGGCTCCACCACCCCCTCGTGTGACGTGACGCTAACAGCACTTACTCCAATAACCCACGTAGGCTATAAGGGCATCATTGTAATTTTTACTTTGTGTGACTCTGTGCTTGGGCTTTCAGTACATGATCGTTGGTGTGTGCGGTTATCAATGTACGTGTGTGCATGCTGGCCACCCACCCCCTCGTGTGCCGTGTCGACCTTCGTAGGTGCTTCGGCACTTGACCCTACAGTCTGTTAAGGCTATATGGGGGATCTTTGTAGTTGGCAATCGGTAAACCAGCAGAGGAAGCAGGAGACATTTGTGAGTGTGCCTACTGGTGGCGGGTGCGGTGGTGCGCTGAGTAGCGTTACCTCCTCACAAAGAATCGCCTGGGTTCGATTACTGGCTTGGGTGCCTGTCCGTGTGGAGTTGACAAGATCTCCCTGGGCCCACGTGGGTTTTCGTCAGGTACTCCGGTTTCCTCCCATAGTCCAAAGACATACTGCTTAGGTTAATTGGCCTGCTGACTAAATTGTCCCCTGTGAATATACTAGCGTTCCAGCCTGGCTATAGCAATGCCTTGCACCCTGTGCCTGCCGGGATAGGCTCCGGCCACCCGCGACGCTATCTAACGTTAAGTGGGCACCCATAACAATTGTGATGAACATTGGTGGGTGTGAGCAGCTGCTGCCGCCGGGCGCACACACACACACACACACCAACCCTCGGTACCTTGCTGGAGGTCATGACGTACAGCAAGCTGTTGTCCGCTGGGTCAAAGAGCATGTAGGGGTGCACCGGGTTTCCGTAGTCGAGCAGGGCTGTGCTCTTCACCTTGACGCCGCTGTCAGCGGCATCGCGTTTGACCGCCTGGCGCACACGACACCGCGGCACGCGTGGTCGCTCCACACTCTCAAGCAGTGACCGCGGCTGGGTAGATGATGCACGATCTGCGCGTTACACGGTTTAATCGAGCAGTGGTGGCTCTGTAGCATGGCGCAGTGGTTACAATTACGCCAAACAGAAATAAATTACTGCCACAGGGGATTTAATTGCCACCTCCAGACGCATTTGTGCATTGAATTTCTCCCCATATTCTGCGTGGGATTCCTCCGGTTTCTGTGTTTTCCTCCCACGACTTAGGAACTATGATTAAATTGGTCGATAACGGCGGAACATCTCGGGTTTTAATGTACAATAACAATGCAATAATCAACTACCCTGTGAATCAGAGAGGTGCCGCATTAGCAACTTAACCGGCATATTGGATGTCATTATTATAACTGACAAATACCACCTTCTTGTTTCACCAGAAAACACTGTAAATATATCTAGAGAATGTAAATGCGCATAAATATCGTAAGGGTGTATTAATACTAAAAATGATTTTTTTTATAATATTCAGCAGAAAGCATAATAGTCTGAAAAAAACCCTTCAGTAGAAGACACTTATGCACCATACACTGTGATTGTCAGTTAGGCTACACACACCCTAACAGTAAATTACTAAATATATATATGAAATGCTCTAAATGCACAACACTGCCCATTAATATGTACACTACACACCAGCACTCCATAAACAACACTCTACACTAGTCTACTCTGCATGGTACACCACAATAGACTATACACTATACAATACACTATAATACACGATGCACTATAACACTATACTCTACTACACATGATATACTACTAAAGACTATACACTACACTATACACAACTATACATAATACACTACCATAAAATATACACTACTAATACACTATTCTACTATACATGATATACTACTAAAGACTATACACTCCACTATACATTACTATACATGATACACTACTATACGCTACTATACACTATAGATTACTATGCATTATACACTACTATACACGATACACTACGAAACTCTACTATACACTATACATTACTATCCACTACTATCCACTATACATTAAAAAACATGATACACCACTATACACGATATACTACTAATAGAATACTGTACACTATACTCTACTATACACTACACATTACTATACATGAAACACTACACTACAATGCACTACTATACACTATACTCTTCTATACACTATACATTACCATACATGAAACACTACTATACTCTACCATACACTATACATTACTATACATGATACACTACTATACAGGACAATATTTGGCATCGCTTGGCTCACGACCAAGGCCCTCCCGCTCCCCCTCCTCCTCCTCCTCGCCACGTGCCGGATAATCGGGGTCTCTGGACGACACGGTGGCGGATAATCGGACTTGTACTCTACCAGGTACCTGTGTCAAATCTTCGACTTTATGAATAACTAAGCCTCGCCAATATTATCAGGGTATCGGAGTATTTCCTCTCGGGGAGTTGTTGCTTAACTTGCGGAAAGTAAACGCTTGCTCTGCGCTATCGGCAAAGCCACTGAGCACACCAAAGATATGTTTGCGTGGAACGCATTGGAAATTGCTGATTTAAAACCACACACCCCATTTATTTAATTGTACATAAATGTTATCGATTTTCCATGGCTTCTAGAAAATAATTAGCATATTCATTAGATACTTGCCAAGCCCTAATGTCCTGTATGTTCAGATCAGTATCAGTACCCGCTTAATCATGTACAAGGTCGCGGAAGTGCCAGAGCCTATCGTGGGAGACATAGGGCACAAGGTAGGGCTATACCCAGGATATGACGCCTGTACATCGCAGCGTACTTTTTGAGCCAATTTAACTTAGCAGGCCAATTAGCCGAAGCATCAGCGTGTCTTTGGACGGTGGGAGGAAACCGGAGTACCAGGCAAAAACGCACGTGGACACGGAGAGAGACAGAACTCGCAAACTCCACACGGAGAGGCACCCGAGCCGGGAAGCGAACCCGGCGGAGACTTGCTGTGAGGCAGCAGCGCTACTCACTGCGCCGCTGCTCGTCTGTATGAATACGGTGTTGATATCCAGTCGAGATATCCACTGGAGAAGCGCACTTGAGATAAATCCTCATCTTGGTCGAACCGGGTTATAAGCGTTTATTTATTTATCTCTTTAATTAAACACTGCAGCTGTTTTAGTCTAATGCAATTACACGACGGTAACCTGATTTCTCTCCTATGGTGCAAACTTACACTTATCATAACACATTAACAAGAGCGCGTCTGCGGGCTGTCTCTGCGTGTGTGCGCACGCACGTGTTGCGAGAACACTTGGCCCTGAGAGTCCGCTAGGCTATATGGGGGCTCTTTGCCTTTGTTGCGAGAGAGATGGTGCAATGGTTAGCACACTCCGCGGTGATCCCGCTCCGGTGAGTTCGATTCCCGTGCGTGGCTAACAACAGTCAACATCTGTAATTGTTCCCGGCCTCCTCTAGGTTAATTCGGCCTTAAATTAATCCTTGCTGCAGAGTGCGTAATCAGCAGTACAGGTGAGAAAAGGCGGTTGCGCGCGGCTCTGGCTGTACCCCTCGTGCTCGATACCGGCCTTTATAGGTGCTCGCTAACAGCAGTTGCACCAACAGTCTGCCAAAGGCTGTGCAGGGCACCTTGGACTTTGTGCGAGTGTGCGTGCGAACTGGGCAGAGGTCCTGCTTTTCTCTAAGCACAGTTGTTCACGTGGCACCGCCGCTGTAGTTTCCATCACAGGACCAAATGTTCCGCTGCCACCCTTTGTCTGTTCATCTCATCTCATTGTCAGAAACCGCTTCGTCCTGTAGAGGTTCGCGGTGAGCCGGAGCCTATCCCGGCAGACACAGGGCGTAAGTCTGGAATATACCCAGTGGGGTGCATTGCTGTGTTGAGTCTGTAACGTTCTCCCTTGATGAAACGTAGCCTCCTCAACATATTCCCAGTTTCTATACTGTAGCACACGATGTCAAACTTGCTTCGAATTCGCATGGCTTTGAAAAATTATTCACAATGTAATTGCACATCAATCATTGTCCACTGCTGGCAGACTAATGCCCATTGCTGCCCTGCGTCATGTCAAGTTTCATTATTAGTTGCTTTAAGTGACAGATTGAGTGGAATATGATCGCAGGATTATTAATTTATAACGCTGGGGGACAGCACATTGCCACCCACCTTGCCACCGAGATGAATGCTTGTTGTATGCAACGGACATGCAGCATTACTGGCCATCTGTTATATAAATTTGAGCAAGTGTTTCTACGAATATATGTTTGACCGCACTAAGGCTAAGGTGTTCACAAATGTTACGTGCACGACACCCCGAGGCCTTTACGTTTCATTTCAGCGCTACGTCCTACGTGCCGATTACGCTTATGAAATTGTATCGTTCTGTAACGATTTCAACTTCAAAGTCCCACTCATATCATCTCATTGTATGAAACCGCTTGGTCCTGTACAGGGTCGCGGTGAGCCGGAGCCTATTCCGGCAGGCACAGGGCGCAAGGCAGGGATATATCCACGATAAGATGCCAGTCCATCACTGGGCATTGCGAGAAATTTAGTCTGCAAGCCAATTCACCTATACAGTGGAAGGAAACCGAAGTGCCCGGCGAAAACCCACGCGGATACGAGGAGAACATACAAACTCCACACAGAAAAGCACCCGAGCCGAGATTCGAACCCGGCGCCTTCTTGCTGTGAGGCGACAGTGCTACCCACTGGGCCAAAGTCCCACTTTTGCACTAAAATCGACTTGAGCACTCTTCTGCCTTCATGCTGACGTCAGAAGAACGCGTTACACACTTGGAAAAAAAAAAGATCCCTCGTATGGCGAGTACTCTGCGAGTGCTCTACAGCTGTCCGCTCATCACGAATGTGGCTGCAGGGACGCCTGGTCCCCACGGCGAGCGCGTGTCATGAGACGCCTCGCTTGCAACGATCGTACGGTCTGACAAACATCCAGTCACTACGCTCGGACGATGCCCCCTTGGTGATGCTGTGGCGACACTGGGGTGTGCTTGCGGGTGATCGCTGAGGCTCACGGCGGTCACGGTTGCACGCACAAAAAAAACAATCGTTTCAGGATTTGTAACCCGCCGACAAAATACGTTCAGAGAGAGAGAGAGAGAATGACTCAGAGGCGTGAGGAAACTGCAGAGAGACTTGGAGGGGGAAGGCAGCCATGCAGTGAGCCGGTGCCAACATTTGCCACACACTTGTGTCCTATATATTAATGTCATTAGGCAATCAATGTGCGGGGTGGGCGGTTAGTAATGGGAGCAAGCAGGAGAACCCGGAAGAAACTCACGAGGAACAGGGGGGGAAAACACAGAACTCTGCACATAAGGGCGTCCGAGGTGGGTGTCAAACCGTCCGGACAAGACCTTCTTGAGCCATGGATGTTACCGCAGTGCTATCCTCCCACCCACCCGTGGAAACACGCTGCCGTCTGCCTCGCAGTCGACATTCAGTCTTCCACGGCGTTATTAATAAAAACAGTGGGCCATGTGTGCGCAGCCGCTGCTGTCCAGATTGCCAAATTTGATCAATTGCTTGCTAATTACTTAATTGGGAAGCCAAATAGCAACATCACCCACCGTCTACTGGCAGAACAATGGATGACAGAACCCTGTGCATTACGGGGGCATCTGCCACTGGCTGTGCCCTCCTTGTGTAGGGGGGCTACACGCACTGTGGGAGACGCCGTGTAAACTGTAAGCAGTGACGATGACAATGATTATGACTACTAACGATGGCAGGGTGGCGCAGTGGTAACATCTGTGCCTCACAGAAAGAAGGCCCTCTCCGAAATGGTTCTATTTCTGCCTTGGGCACAACTTCCTTGTGGAGTTGTGGGTTCTCTTCCTGTCCCGTGTGGGTTTCCAGCTGGTTCTCCAGTTTCCTTCCACAACAAACCCCCCACTAATTCATTAACTGGTTGATAACATCATAATATATAGGAAGCAGTATCCGGCGGGGAAACCGCCTGGCTGAATCTGTGTCTCGTCTATTCCAGGCGTGAAATTTGCACGCTTTATAAATTATATTATTATTATCATTATAACGGTCTTAAGCATGGGGCACTCACAGGCAACGGCCGGCCGTTTGGCTGAGAGACGTTCATGTCAGTGCTCTTTAATAATTTTGGGGGTCCTCATCATTTAATTTTGCTTGGTGCCCCAGAATTACTAACACCGTCTTCTGTATATGACGACGATGATGATGATGACGATGCTAACGATAAGAATGATGGGGATGATGTTGATGATGGCGATGACGTTGATGACGACGATGACAACTACAATGACGGTGACGACTGATGACAATGACGGCAATGAGGAAGCACCTTTATGAGATGACCCGTGGAGTTGCCCAGGAAGAGGACGGTGAAGCCGTGCAGCCTCATCGCCACGACCGACGTGAGGTTGGGCTGCGTGAAGATCAGGCGGCCGCTCACAGGTGCCAGGACCACCAGGAGGTTCTCCATGTGAGTGCCACCACAGTTGGCTTGCTCGGGGGTCAGCTGACAAAGACAAAGAGCCCATTGCAGTGTTACGAGACTGTAGGGGCAAGTACTGTTAACGAGCAGCATCGATGAAGGTCGGCACGGCATACGAGGGGGTGGGTGGCCAGCACCAGGCCCGAACGTGTTTTTGGTGATGCTTACATACTGTACTAGGTACTCATGTGAGGGCGGGTCGACCGAGGGAATGCCCAGGACCGTTCGTAAAATGGTTACTGTTGGGAGCAGGAATCGACCCGAGGTCACTCGGGTCGTGGTGTAGCACGCTACCCACTACATTGCCGCTCCCCACAGCTGAGACACACATAGCTGGTGGGACAGATCCCACGTTAACCACAGAGAGATACCTACAGAACAATAACTTTATCGTAACAGCATCGCATGCAGACATGATTAATGGTTCACTCCCATCGCCTTATATTCCGCATTTGTGCATAGCAATAACTCTGCTTAATTAGATGTTATCTGTTATAGCGTTAACAGTGCTGTTTGTTACTGGCTGTTTGGTTCTTTGGGCTGATGCTCGACAAGCGTGGTATAAACACAGCGTAATACTAAGCACATCAAACCAGTAACTGTGCGTACAGTCCGTTGCATAATGTAAGTATTTTTTTCTCCCAGATATTAACGATATGAAATGAAATTTACCTTAATTGGTCGATTTACATACACTGTATATATTGTATAGATGTGTGAAAAAAAAGACATCATCCCAAAGCCACACTGGAGTGCAGATAAAAACAAATGTAGATGACCCTAGTTATCATAAACATTCGCTCCAGCAAACCAACCGTGTTGAAATCCGAGGTCATCCTTAATTTCGCTGATTGGGGAGGGTGGCTGCTTCTCTGGCATGGGCCCCCAAATGTGGAATTGCCTTCACTGACCACGTGTACTTCCATGCGGAGGCACGAGACCGCCCCTCCATTCGTCTTCTATGATTGACTCTCGCTATGACATGTCCCCATTCATTCGTCTATCGAAACGTCTTTTTCAGTTCGTTCGCTGACCGGTAAATCTCTTAATCTCATTTGTAATCTACCGCCACTTGTGAAAAGTCTTCGATTGCAGCGCATTGGTATTGTCATGCTTTTAACATCACACTGATGTAGGTTCGGGCGGTGCGGTGACGCAGCGCTGCCTCACAGCGAGAAGTCTCCGGGTTCGGTTCTCCCGGCTCGAGAGCCTTTATGTGTCCAGTTTGCGTGTTCTCTCCCCGCCGCCGCCTTGGTTGTCGTCGGGTACTCCGGTTTCCTCCCACCGCAGAAAGCCCAGATTAATTGGCCTCCTCAGTAAATTGCCCCGAGTGCCCTGCGATGTTTTGGCGTCACATCCTGGGTACAGCCCCGCCTTGCGCCCTCTGTCTGCCGGGATAGGCTCTGCCCCCCCCCCCTCGACCCTGTTCAGGATTAAGCGGGTACTGATACCGATGATTAAATGACACAACAGCGTTGCAGTCGATTCGTAAAGCACACAACAATGCTTGTTTACTGCTGAGTGCGCCGTTAAAATTAATCTACAGGGTGTCATATATAAAGGCAACTATAGGGGATACAGTTATTACAGACTTATTATGCCCCCTGGGTATTCCTTGTGGTTCAATTTATATGGGACACCCGGTATTAAATTTAAGGGTAACATAGAAGTCCAACGTTTGTCGCATCACAGCATGCAGTCTCACCGGGTCTTTTCGACTGCAATAATTAACATATATCTTATATTATGATGCGATCGGCCAATCAATTAATGAGAGAGAGAGAGAGAGCCATCGACGCGACTGTCCCGAGAGAGCAGCTTTTCGAAGCAATCATCAATCAATTAATGGATGTTTTTTTTTGTTGCGGGACGAAAGCGGAAAGCTCAAAAGAAGAAACCCGTACACGATTGGGGGAGAAACTCACAAACTGTGCGCAGAAAGGCGCCCGTGGCGAGACTCGAACTGCCTGGGAATGCGAATTAATGTCCGTGGGGTGCAAATGTTCCCACTGCGCCACCCCGCCACCCCGGTGGGATAACAGTGCTCCATCGTCAGGTCGTCAGTCTCCGCATTTCACTCCTGCTCTCGTCATCTCGCATTCGATTCCTCGGCAGTAGCAGCTTATTTGTTTGGTTTAAATCTAGCCATGTCTACAACACTTTACTCTCTTGGGCTTCTGCACAAATCTCCACGCTCTCCGCAACCGCGTAATCGCTCCGTGATTGAGGAACCCCTCGCTATCAAATCGCTGGACCATCGACTCCCCCCCCCTCGCATAGCCTACCCAGTCTCTCACGTCGCCACCACCAGCGACATCAAAGATGAAGATCTCCCATGTAGCCTTAAGAGACTGTGGGGTGATGTGCTGTTAGCGAGCACCTATGAAGGCCAGCCATACGAGGGGGGTGAAAATCTAAGTGCAGCAATAACCATCAGCGCCACCACGAGCAGACCAGGGCGGTCCTGCCAGAGCCAATCAACCGGACCACCTGTATTCCACAGAAATCCAGGCAGTACCGGTCCACCACCGGTACCACCTCCGGCACCACCACCAGCAGCATCACCACACCCAGCAGCACCACCACCACAGAGCGTACAGTGGCACGCTTCAATCTCCTCTCAAAAGTGGCGGCAGGAACAGCAGCAACAGCAACATCAGTCGCGTGAAACTTTTCGAAGTTGATTAACATACCTGAAGCGGCGTAGTCGTCCCAAGCTTCTTGCAGATCTCCGACTTGTCCATCTTGAAATCCAGAGCGGTCATGACGGGCAAATTACGGGTGAAGCAGTCTTGGCGAGCCTTTACGATCCTCGCGTCAATGTCCCTGAGCAGGAATTCGCACACGATGGTGCTGCCGTTCTTGAAGCTCTTGAAGAGGACGTAGAGGAGGTCGGCCCCCTCGGCGTCGCGATTCAGGAACGCCGACTGGATGTTGTCGTATTTCTCTCCGCAGTCAATGCTCAGCTGAACGTAAGACTCGTGAATCCTCAGGTTGCTCAGGCAGATGCGGATGATCGACGTCTTATAGTTGTTCTCCTTGGCATCGCCCGTGTTGTTGTTCACCAGGATGTACACGTAGTTGTTGACAGCGAAGATGTCCACAAACTGGAGCTTGCTCCGCACCTTGTTCTCGCCACTAATCTTGAAGATGCTCTCCTCCGTGTCGTACTCGTAGCTGAAGAGCTTCTCCTTCTCGCTAATGTTCATGCTCCTGAAGGCTATCTCGGGGGTGTTCTCGTAGCGGTAGTCCGGCGGACTTCCAGTGCTCGGCTTCCAGTAGTCGGAGCCTTGCCCCGTGAAGGTGGCGCCCACCATGATCCCGTACTTGTTCTGGTTAATCCTCACCAAGACTCCGACCGTGGGAGCGTCCGGGTGGTTGGAGGCCATATAGAGGTTCTTGGTATTGAGCTTCTCCGTGCTCACAACGATGTTGACGATGGCGCCGAGTTTCCTCACCTCGCACGCACCCTGGTGGATGCTGCCGCAGGTCAGCAAGATGTTCTGCTCCGAGTCGACCACCAGGAGCTTGTTGAAGTTGTCCGTCCTGCTGCGTTCGTGGTTGCATTGGTGGGATACGGAGGGCGCATGGCAGAGCATGCTGTCATTGACCGGCCCGGTGGACACGCTGTCCTCTCTCTGTAGAGTATCGCTCAGCTGGTAAATGTTGTTGACGGTGCCCACGTAGACCTTGCGAAAGCCGCCGTCCACGGCGAAGTTGTTGGTCTTCTCGCCGAATTGGAACAGGTTCTCCACGCGGAAGCCATGCGCGCACCCCGCCAGGAGATGGTGGACGATGAAGAGGACGAGCAGGTAGAACGTTGACCTGGTGGTGGACACCGCCGTTCCTCCTCCCGCTCGCATATTGACCCCCGCGTCTTGCCGGTGGTCGCCAAATCGCTGGCCGCGGTCAATCGACTGTCATCACGCGGAGGTCCCCCCCGCCACTCCTTACGAGAGCGGCGCTGGCGGCAGCGAGAAGTCCTCGGCTCACGAACGCAGAATGAGAAGAAGAAAAAAAGTTTGGCGTGAAGTCCAATGTCTGCGTGCGCTTACTTACAACTGCGTCCGTTTCCTACAGCCCCATTGTCTCAAGGAAAAGGGGTTCTGTCCGTGTGCTCGTTTCCTCTCTGTCCGTGTGCTCGTTTCCTCTGCGTGCAGTACGCGCACACACACGTGCGCACACACACACGCGCGCACACACACACGCGCACACACACACACACACACGCGCGCACACACACACACACGTGTGCGCGCACGCTGCGTGGCTGGGATCGTGACAAGGAAGAGCTGAACTTCCCCCGAGCTCATGATCTTATTAGGCTCTCGCTCGCGCATTCGTCGCCTCCTCCTCCGCCTCCTTCCTCCTCCTCTCTCCGCCCGCTCTCTCTCTCGCTCAGCCTCCCCTCGATGCATTTTCCAGGCAGCCCAATGCACACGTAAAGGCAAAGATCCCCCTTGTGGCCTCAACCGACTGTCGGGTCAAGTGCCCTTAGCGAGCGGGCACCTATGAAGGTCGATACGGCCACGCGTGGGAGCGGCGGCGGGGGGTGGGTGGCCAGCACCACGCACGGCCGCATTTGTCTCCCCGGTGCCGATATTTACACACGGCACCGGTTACTCATTTGAGGCTGAGTCGACCTAGCGGACGCCCAGAACGGGACTTGCCGGGCGCGCTGTCCCCGTGCGGTGGCGGAGGGGGGGGGCACGTGTCGACGCGACGGCGAGCAGCAGCAGCAGCAGGAAGCAGTGATTCGCCATAGCGTGCGCCGCGTGTAGCCATCCGCTGCGCCCTGCTGTTTGTTTACATCGCGAGCGCCGCTCCGTGCACGGCCCTTCCTCCCTCTCTCTCCTCTCTCTCTGGAGGCGGACAACAACAACAACAACACGTACGTCGATCCTCGCTGTTGTTGTTTGTAAATGTTTGTTCATCTCCGTGTGTGCGGGCTCGCGCTTGTTCAGCTTAGCTTGCGAGGCGATGCCGGGCTTAGGCATGGTGGTGGTGATGGTGGTCCGTGGTGATGATGGTGGTCCGTGATGATGATGATGGGGGGGGGGGCGTCTTGCTCGGCTCACGCTGTCTCCAGACAGGAGCCGTACTCTGCGTGCGGGTCCCTCTGGGTGTCGTGCGACCCGACTTCGAGTCCCGGTCACGGCCAGCGCCGGTGGCGGGGTTTATAAACAGGTACTAGGTCGACTCGGCCTCAAACGAGTACTACTCGGTGCGGTGTCTAAAGCATCGCCACTAGGGAGACAAAGGCGGCCGGGGGTGGTGCTGGCCACCCACCACCCTCGTGTGCCGTACTGGTCCTTATAGGTGCTACTTGCTAACAGCACTTGAATGTACAGTCCGCTCAGGATAGACAGGGGAGCGTTGTCTTTATCGTGCCGTGTATCGCAGTGAGTCCGTGTGTCACCGTTCGGTGAAGTATGTACAATAGCGACGTCGTGGGAGGCACCGATTGCGTGGGGCAGAGCAGGCTTTCATCTAGCAGTGGATTGATCATGACCGCTGCTGCAATGGGTGATGGTGGTGATGTTGATGGTGGGGTGATGGTAATGGTGGTGGTGAAGATGATATCTGCGCGCACCGCTGTTGCCGTGCCCGCTTGAACCTCTGCTGTCCACTGATGGATCCCCGAATGTTCGAGGTTTATAAAGGATGACTTGAGTTGTCGTACAGCAGTAGAAGTTAACATTGTTATTGTTATTTCGCTGGGCGATGCCACATCCCTGTGTGTGCTCTGTCTTGCAGTAACATCCCGGCACTGCATACTGTATGGGAGATGTACTGCATCACAGCTCCAATCTGCGTGTTATTTGCATATTTTGTTATTTTTTAATGAACACGGTTAGCGCATTAACTGTCTATAAGTAATTGGCGTAGTGAAATATTGTCGATTTCAGATAATTATAGAGTATCAATTACATTTTAATTATGTATAATGGTCTTCATTATAGAACGACTTGCACCGCAAATGACTAACACATTGACTGCCCGACTGTGTTTCTGTCTTGGAGTCGCCCAGTAAATAATTACATCTCATTATATCTACACGATTCCTTGGTTACTTTCTCACAGAAAACGATTTCAATTTACTCTTGTTAACCTCACCTCAATTAACCACGTTCCGTATGCACTCACAACAATTTGCATTACGAGTGACAATTATTAATTTGCTATCATTTACCACATTAAGAGCTTAATTCTATTTTGTACAGCGTCTAATATTTCTGCGATGGTCACATTTACATTTGGCTCTGCGTATGAACCTCGAACGTGTTTGGGCATTTGCATAAACTGGGTGGTTTTTAATTGGCGTGAAGCTAAGGGTTAAACATGCGGAACATCATGGACAATCTCATAGCGGTGATGGTGCCATCAAACAACACAGACCATCACCAGGCCTGGCACACTCACAGCATTTTCAGGCAGATACGCACATCATAATAATTGCACTTTGAGAGCACTTTTCACCCGAAGGTCACACAGCGCTGCACAGAGCTGTGGAGAGAACGGCATGTCAACAACAGCATCACCGTCGATCAATTCAAAGTAAAATAATCGCGATAAGAGGACATAAAATAACGGATAAAAAAATAACTGTTAAAGAAATAAAGAAAGGAAAAAGTGTTCCTGAGCAGGTGCATATCAAGACCGAGCATACAGGTACACCGTTGACTACTAACGAGTCCCCTTTTTACGCTTGTATTTTTAAAGCTACGTTGGACAGAGTATAGTCAGGAAAAGAGGTTTACATATTCAATAAGCGCACTGTATTTGAGATTGGTGTGAGACACTTAGAGGATTGGAATTCAAATGATGTTTTCCGTTTTTCCTGAACTGCAATATCAATATCGCTATTGTTTTGGTGAGGAATCTATACACGACTCACGCCGTGTTTATGTAACGAAAACTGTTGAACCACAGCAATCGCCGTTTGCCACTAAGTGGCAGTGACGTCCCCCGGGCCTGTGCCAGGCCAAGTGCACTTTAAGGCCACGTGAAGTGTCGAAGGCTCTCCGACAGGAGGTAACGGAACAGACTCAGGTGCCATGGGCTGACTGACTAAGAGGAGTGGCCGAGACACCACCTGTGCTCCGTACTGTGCCCACTCGCTGAGCTTTATCCACCCGGCGCTCCGCTTGCTGTCGTGAGCGCCGCGCATCTGCTCTGTGTTGTTGGAGGGGCGACTGCCTCTAACTGCCCAGTTGCATCCTTCACGATCCTCCTCCACAGAGGTAGAGCTTGACACCACTGGTACCAGTCATCGGCATGTCCGATGAGCTTCACATCCTTCTGCAGAACATCAGTCCATCTCTATTCCAGCTCGTGCTGCGCCCGTTTATCCCCCTCTGTGCAACCAAATAGATGTTACTTGGGCATCTGGTGGCTGGTCATGTGAGCTACATGACTCAGTCAACGCAGCCTTGCCTGCCAGAGAAGTTAACTGATGGGATCGTGTCCTGATCTTCTCAGGATCTGTGAGCTCCCAACACACGCCAGTCTAGTTAATCCCAGGATGGAATGTAGGCAGGGTAGCCAGAAAGTTTCAAGCCAGAACACGTGTTCATTCAGAGGGGTCAGTGTTGCAGAGCCATATAGTAGAAAGTGCATTATTGTTGCCAAGAAGACCCAGAGCTTTGTCTGGCGCGACAGACCAGGCACCTTCCACACAGCCTTATGCAGATGAAAGGATAACACACCTCGGCTGATTCGGAGTGAGATTTCTGCTGCCAAACTGGAACTGGTCATTAGAACACTGCTCAGGTTCCGAAATGTCTCCACTCTCTCCGCTACTGTCACATCACTCATGGGAATGTGAGCGGTTGGAGTGCTTGGTGGCACAGAATATCCAGACGGGTGCTTAGTTTTCGTGGGGCTGATGGTAAATCTCCATCTCTTCGTGACTCCTCAGTGAGCAGCAGTCACGAGATTATCAGTATACAAAATATGGTTGACCAATAGGGAGCCATCCTTAATCACACTTGCCCGTCGATCACCCTCTCATTGTACCTGTACCAGATGGCGATTCCACTGGTACAGACATGGATAGCGTCTCGAACTACGTGGTCGAAGAACACGTTAAATAATATAGGAGTCAGAGGACATCCCTGCTCCAACCCTAAGATTGGCAGAGAATGACTGACTGGGCCACGCGGGCCACCATCATGAAGGTCCTTGGTGATTTCGAGAAGAGAATCGGGACCCTGAATGTACAAACACTATCCCAGAGCCCTGGCCTATTAATAGTATCATAGGTCTTGACTTGGTCAAAAAAGCTGTTAAATAATTCAGAGTGACTCAAACATATCGGAATGTATTTGGCGGGTTTTTTTTGTTTGTTGAAAACGTCAATGAATACTTGGAATTGATGGAAGCGTGATTCCAACTCCCCCCCCCTCCCTCCCGGAAAATACAGCCTGGAATGTGATGAGTGTTTTAATGCTTCTTGATTTCATTATCTGCAGTTACATTATTTTACATTCGTTTTTGAGATCTGCACCAATGCAGTTCCAACGCAGCAAATGACGTCCGGAACATGATTTCAGCCAGAGCCTGGGAGAAAGTAGCATACATTTCTCACCTGTACGGTCATATCGCGACCCCCTTCATACCTGTACTCGGACTGCGTGGTTCAGTGACTTGCATACAGGTACTCCGTACTGGACTGAACCTGCTTACTTTCACCTCTGGCTGGAGCAGTCCTGAACGCTGTGCCCAGAATAATTGTGGCCACTCAACATCCATTTGGCCATATTGTAACTATTGTGTATGCCCTACATGCCTGTAAACCTGTTTGTAGGATTATTACATTGTGGGGTACAGATATAGGTTTTCACTGCACGGTGATTGCATTCCAAAGATGTTCTTTCGAGAGAGCAGTGTCGAGCGCACCTCTCTTCTTCGCAAAGTCTCAGAACGCCTGAGGATGCCTCCAACGTGGGAAGCGAAATGCGTACTTTGTACCCTAGTGGTACTACCTTTTGCGAATGATCACCTTGGTCGTGAGAAACTTAGCCTTGCGTTTGACTCTGACTGCTTGGCACTTGACCGCACTCTGTACAGATAACGCAATACAGAGGAGCAGGAAATTCGTGCGGCGCAATTAAATGCACGGTGTTGGCGATAAAGGAAGCAATTAGCGGCACTCCCTTGTTAAAGCAGGCAGTAGCTCACATTGGTCACTAATTATTGGCGTCTGGAAGTGTGTACTGTGCGGTTGGTTTATTGAGAACGCTTATTTGGGGTGAGTGCCACATAGCAAGCAGCGTAGCGGGGTTCGAATTGTCCCCGGTGCAAAGGAATTAAATGAGCCCCCCTGTGTAGTTCCCTCTACTCGCGAGCTCTGCTCCTGGGCGAAATGTCCTGCTTGTGGGTCCCGGTGTAATTTCACTGCCTGCACACTCAGTGGTGAAGCAACTGCTTTCACGAGACTGTCGGGGATTTGAACCCATCTGCCCACTCTCGGAGGTAACGCCAATCAAGGTATTGGTGAGCGCTCCATAAAATGCATATCTGTGCTATTTACGGTGCCCGTATGAGTTGAGCTTCCTACTATAAAATGTCATTATTGTTATCAGTCATGTTAACGATATAGTATTAACTGAATCCGCTCTTCCCTCTAGGACGCAGTTGTCCTGGTGTATCTGCGATGCGTTATGGATAGTCCCGTGTGTGGGTCTGCATGATGTCTCTGACGTTTCACCCCTCGGCCTGTGTGAACTTATTCACCACCTGAATGTTTTAATGGAGGAACTAATTGGAGACATTCGACAGAAGCGTGAGCTCCCGCATGGCAGTTTCAATCCTATTGTTGCACGTTCTAAAACGAATTCACATAGCCGTGCAACTTAGTTTGTGTGCTTAAGTTATGATTTCATCATATGATTAATAAATCCCATTGGCAATACCAACGCGTGCCATTACTAGGCTTTCTTTTGGGGGGACGAATGAATCATTGCCACCTCGCTAGGACATCCCTTTTAAAATCATACTCAGCAACTGAAGGGTTGCTTGTGCATGACAAAGCAGTTCTGTTTTATAAAACGCTAAAAGGGAGCTAACACGATCATGCCTCCGACGTGAGAGGCGAAACCTCGCGAAAGGAGATAGGAGTTACGCTCGACACGGCTGTCCCGAAAGAACAGCTATTCAGAGCAATCGAGCCGTGAAGACCTATATCATAATATCACGAATGTGGGATTAATACCGTTTGTGGTGATTCCGGCGTCCTTGCCGCGTTCATTTTAATTTAGCAGGCCCCAGTGATGACGAGCTTAACCCGATGATTTTGTTTGGCCTTTCGCTGTTAGGTCATATTATGAAGATTAAACGCTTAATTGCACACAGTGGAGGTTGGGTTTTGATGCCTCTGCATGATATAAGTTGCATCTCACCCGTGACCCTGTACAGGATTAAGCGGGTACTGGTAATTATGATGATGTATGATAATGCAAGTTCTGTTTGGTCACTTCAATTCATATGCACGCGCACAACCCTTTGCCAATCCACTGCTGGATTAGGGTCTCACCACGCCTTGCCAGTGTAATGGGGGTTCTATGACCATACTTCACCATGCTGGTAAGTCTAAGTTGTAGAAGGTAGGGTAGTATAATTTGTATTTGCGCATCACTGTCCGTACAGGTACTGCATCACTGCTCACATTTTAAAGTTCAGCGATGGGTGTTGTTGCACTGCCCTCTGCTGCTCAGCGCCGAGCGCCACAGCCCTAGTACAGTACAACCTGCAGATCGTGGAGGAAGACCATTACGGGACTATTCAGGTTCAACACCAGCTTAGCATCTCAAATCTGACTCGATAGGGCACGTTCTTGGTGAATGGGTCATGCGCTCAATGGAAAGGCATGTGTATGAAACATTCAATAATAGTGTCCTGTGTTTAAGGACATGTCTCTGAATAATAAAGTCCCTTTGTCAGAAGTGTTCAGTATCTGGGATTAAAGCACAGTACCCACAGAAAAGCCACTAACACGAGGGGAAAACACTCACAGTTTCACGCAGATGAATAACCTGTCCCCTGTACTGGCATCTCGTGACTACCTTTCAATGGGAGAGTCTGCAGCGTTGTGCAGTCCACAGCAGTGGCCGATTTAAATGTTAGCTCAACTTAAATTCGCTTTCAGTCTTCAGATGTGACAGATCGGCACATTCGAGTGATCTCGTCGTTGGAATGCGTTTGAGTCTCAGCGCAGACGCATTCATCCCACTTGCTCTACTGCTATCTCCTAGCCATCGTACAGCCACACACACCTTGGCAGACTTAGCGCCGTTCCAAGTGACGCTGCTGAGCGTTTGTAATTTCACACCTGTTTGTGAGTTTACTCAAGGCGTAAGTGGTAGAACACGATTGCACTTACCTTTGAAATTGAGAGATATCGCCGCTGCCTGCTATAAACCCCGTTAAAATCCCATCAGACGTATTGCAGGGTGAATTGTGTCACGTCATAATGCAATGCCGCAGGTAATAGCCAAAGTATTTCTGTGTTGATATGGTTGCCATCCGCCCTGGTGTCCCCCAGGATCGGCCTGATTTTTGAGGCAGTTGTGTTGCGAAATCTGTAAGTTTTCACAGATCAAGTAATTCAAACTCTTTGACATTAGAACCGGGATGACCGGTTAGCTATCGCTCGCCACTGACGTTATCTATGGCGTAAAAATTAGAAAAATGTCCACTAACCTTAATTCAATTATAAAATGTTAAATATTATATTGCAGCGAATTTTATTATGGGCTTCGAAGCATTCAAGAGGGTTGGGTGGAATTGCTCAAAATTAATAGCGAGAACATGCTGCTCGAATGCCTTTGGAAACTTCATTTAGTTGATTTTCTGACTTTAAAAAAATCCCATGAGACACAATGTTCTCGGGCCACTGAATGGAAAGGCTGTTCGCACCAGCCAAACATATTTCGAAGGCCTTTCTAAATGGAATACTATCAAGATTGTATCCTCTTATGGTTGCCGTGCAGCACGGATAGTAGTCCGTAACATGCGATAACGTCCTAATGTAATATGTGAATTTTCTAGCAAATGTAAATACGTACGGTTAATGTAGTAGAGGTGTGCCTTAAACTGTCAATCTCAAGCCATGTGCGTCACACTCTGCACCCGCGGTGGTGAATGCGGGCGTTGAAAGGTGATATTGTCCGTGTGGTCTCGACTT
>JAZEWT010000016.1:21389436-21410108 GCA_036362905.1 Mordacia mordax | reverse complement strand
ACCAGTATGCTGAAGTACTGTCCATGCACGAAGATGTCAAACAATGTAACTCACGGCCAGCTGTCTCACAGCTGATCGTGTTCACAATTACAAGCAAACACCTCTCAACGCACGTTACACAGTACAGTATACAATAGCTGTCTTAAACAGCAAAATAAATATAAATAAAGGGCTACATTTCCACGGCCGTGCCGCACAAGCCCTCTTTTCAGTTAAATAGTCATCACATGTTCAGACACTCTGGGAGGCGGTGGGGGTGGTGTGGAATTCAACTGCGAGCTTCTTCATTGAAGACAACTTCTGTGCGAGGAGCCGCCTGTGCGCGCTGCGTGCGGCAGCGACGTGCCTCCATTTTCCCGTCTTCAGGCAGAAAGTAGTTCCCCCTGACGTCATCACGTCGTGCGTGCCGTGGGAAGGATGGGGGGAGGGGGGAACAACCCCTTGCATTTAGTTGCATTCTAGATATGGAGTTAACAATATGTATATGTGTATCTTTTTGACTCAACAGCTCGACCTGAGATATTAATGCGTTGTTATATTCGTTGCCCTGAGCTAATTGCCTTTTGGCAAACACCTGGCTCTCACTTAGACTTGGCTCCAAAGAAAGGTGTCTTTGCTGTGCGCCAATCCGTTTCAAGCACAATGCCTACATTAGAAAACATTTTGTTTGCATGTTTTGCCACAAGTATGTATTTTGTTTCCAAATTTTATACTCTATGAAAGGTGTCTCGTGTTTTAAACACTTGCATTATTGCAGAAATGGTGAAACCTTTTCTCTTTTTTACAACAATGTGCATGATTCGTACATGTAGAAGTTTCGGTGGCATGTCGCAGGGTCTGAGGTTTGGGAAATCCTGCTTTGCTCAGTGGGTTTAATATGGCATCATTTATCCAGAGGGTGCTCACGACTTCCAATACAGGGATGGGGATCCTTCTTGAGGCCTTCATGCAGCGGTGGCTTGACAAAGGTCTGTGGATTATTTCTAATTGTTGGTGGAACTGTCAATAGACATGTCATATCTAAATGTTTGGTGATTTGAATTTCACATCTACGTGTACAGGGCAGCACTATCCAGGCTCCAACCTGCTTAGCTTCTGAGATCTAACGAGATGAAGTGCAATCTGGGTGAACTGGCCACGGGCAAATCCCTCATAGCTGGATCACATCTCCGAATCTTGGCCGCACTCAGTCATATATGACAGTGTGAGATGATATCACCCATAAACGGCTCGCGTCGCGGTGTCGGGCCACATTATACATACCACCGCGTCACACTCCTGGATATCAGATTACATCACTGATAACTGATTCATATCTGTGACCGTCAGATTGTATCTGTCACAATTACGGTCGCGTATGTTGAAAGCCTTCGGCAACGTGGCTGAGAGCTGGGTTGCATCTTTGAACGTGGTGCCGTCTCGCCGACACCCGCGTCACGCGTCCATGTGACAGATTGGATCGTCGAAAAACCGGGTCATCAGATCTGTCAGGTGGCGCGGGCTAAAGCCGCGCTTGCTCTCTCACTCACCGCTGACCGCCCGCTTGTTGTCTGTGCGTCTGTGTTGCCACGCCGCTGGTGCCATCTCGTGGCTGTGCCTGACAGCGGGCGGGCCCTCCCCGTGTCCCCCCCCCTCTCTTCAAACCCTTCCCCATCCCTTCCTCGGATCGCGCGAGCGACCGCAAAGATGGCAGCGACTGCAAATGGAGTGGCGGAGTTGAGGTGAGGTGACGTTATTGAATTCTTCTCACCCGGCCATCGCACGCAAACGCGGCGTCTCTCCCCGCCGCTACCGGTGCGCCGGGCCGGCGTTGGTACGCGTCGTCGGAGGGTCCGGCTGCATGTGCCACCGTGCGCACGTTCGTGTGCAGTCGTTCAGCCTGTTTCGTGATGAGCAATTATTCTTATTCTGCCACGGTTATGCAGTATTTTTAGAAGCGCAATATTTTCGTGTGCCTCGAATTATTTCTGTCCATTTTTTATGCGTCGAGAATACGGTTTGCACGTTCCGTCGCTCGCTGCCCACGCAATAATATAAGATCGTGCAGCCGACCGTGATTATGAAATTGGTGAAATTGTGTTGCGGCATTCATAAAGTCTCTTTTCATAATACGCGGCGTTTGCTGACATTGACATTTTCAATAACGCATTCAAACTGCGTTCGTGTGACTACATTCCGTTGTGTATTACACACGCTCGGAGGTTTAGTGTTTCATTTAAAATTAAATTATGACCTCCAGCATCAAAATAAAAATACATTCCAATGGGAAAAAAAAACCCTGGTCTAAAAACCACTGGCATTAATGCAATATTTACGAATAAATACTTGCTCATCTCGTGCAGTCCTCTTGTCACTATTTGATAATAGTAATGAAAATTGAGATTGTCTACCTTATAACAGTGATGGGTGTTGTAAAATTTCTTAATTCAGCACTGCAAACTGCATTATGATGACATTTATGTTAAGTACATTGGACTTGCATTGCTTAACAATTTAACCCAAAAAAATCAGTATACAACACACTATTTTACTATACATAAATCCACGTTTACATTATAATAATGTATTGCTGCGAAACTGGATATAATTCTTCACTGACTATTGACTGTTTGTTTACAGCTTTGGTTGCAGTGTTGTAGTAGCAGTTAGCATATTGCACTAAAAACCCAGAGACCTGCGTTCAATTCTCTGTCATTGTTGACAGTCAATCCTCACAAACCCCTGACTGCCCAGCGGGGTCAAGTAATGCCAAGCAAACTCCATGGCCGGCACAACATAAGGAGGCCTTTATCGAGCAATGGATTGACATTGGCCTAGAAATCGCAACCAAATTGTTTAAACTCTCACTGCTAAATATATCACATGTAAATGTCGGGTTACGTCACTGATACAAGTTGATGTACGCATCACAAGTTCACAGCCAAATGTTAGGGTATTGCAACTAATGATTAGTTTGGGGATGCAATCGTTGTGTTAAATCACCCACTCCGGCTCCGGTTGGCTGTGTGGCTTGCGTTACATCACACATGCAACCCTTTTGCCAATCCACTGCTGGATGGGGGCCTCCTCTCAATGACACCGCACGTCCTCCATGACATCTGGCACAATCCTGCGCTTCGCAGCGAACCGCCCGCGAACCCAGGCCAGGCGAACGGCGACAAGCTCTGCAAGGAAGCCGCGAGCGACACCAAAGCCGACGATGAAGAACCGGCGGCGGCGGCGGCAGGGAAAGCGGCCGCAGCGAGAGACTCGGAGCTCGCCGGCCCCGTCGCCGACAACACCTCCGGCGCCGTCGCCGTCGCGAAGGATAGCCTGGCCGACAGAGTGGACGACGATTGCGACGTGCTCTTCCTGCGCGACGCCACGTCGGTGGTGACGATCGTGGGCGTCGGCGGCGGCGGCGGCGGCCGGGCGATCGCCAATTCCGTGGATGCGATCATCGAGAGCGTCGTCATGGGAACGGGCAGCGTGTCGGTGCACCCGAAGCGGAGGAGGCCCAGCCGGGGCCCCGCACCGCCGCTCTTCGACGACCCCTCGCTCCCCGAGGGCTGGGTGAGGAGGCTCAAGCAGAGGAAGGCCGGCCGCTCAGCGGGGAAGTACGACGTGTACATATTCAAGTGAGTACCGGTGCCGGCTGAGTAGGTGCCCCCCAATCGAGGTACACGTGCCCCAAGTAAATGCTGAACGTCAGGCTGTTGTTGGGGGGATGGATCCAATCGCATGCCGAGGTTGGCCCAACGTTGTTTGTCTACTCGGTGCATGTTTAGAGATGTGAAAATAAAATTGGTCGAATTTTAATAACCTCTGTTTATTGATATATTTACGTGCAGCACTCCAGGATGAATTCCTGTGTCTGTCGTTTCGATGGACCGTGCGCGCTGTGGGGTTGCATTCTCTGATGGCTGAATAGTTAGCACGCTGCGCGATGAATCTAACCACCCCATGTTCGATTCCTGCTCAGGGCCAATACCATTGACGATTTCATGAATCGGTCCTGGGCCTCCTCTAAGTTGACTCATCCTTAAATGAGTAGCTGGATGCGGTGTGTAAGCAGCACTACTCGAGACACAGGTGGCCAGGCGTGGTTCTGGCCATGCCCCGCCTCGTGTGCCATGCTGGCCTTTAAAACAATGCTTGACCGTACAGTCTGTTAAGGTTAAGCGGGGGGAGGGGGGAGAGAGTGTCTTTGTTACTACCTCCAAGGTACAAGAAAAACTGGGAAGAGGACTAATGTCTCAGTAGCAGAAGGGAGTGTAAATTGTTACGCCACTACGCATACATGCTTTATCCTTAGTGGTGTAAAATCCCGAACTTGGAGGACATCACCAGTGGATGTTTTATCGACCATTCACTGCTGCCATGCAAAAGTGCGAGAGTCACAAGCGGTTTCAAGCTGTGAGCAGGAAGGAGATGAGCACTACCCGAAACATTTTTAAGTGAGAATTCTAAATTTAATTGACGTATAATTTATCTCTGAATCCTTGTGGTGATTTGCTGAAGTCACGGCCGCTAAGCATTGGCCCAACGATACAGAATACCAAGCGGTCAGCAACAAACGGCATTATTGAGGTTAAGCAAGATTATAATTATTTTTTTTTAATGTATGATCGGAGGGAATTGCAAAGTGGAGGAGGGCTGAGTGGGAAGAGGCAGACATAAGCGTTCAGTCAACGTGCAGTGTGGTGGTAAAACACCATGTGGATGAGGCAATCAGCTGACATGCCGAGTCCGGGGGAGACTTACTGATTTCTCAGGGCAGCGATCTCAGAGCGAGTGGCTTAGTGGGAAAAATCTGGGAAAATCGGGAACAGGGGGCGTCCCTCGCCTATACTGAGAAGGAAGCGTTCACGATATCACCGTGCACTCTGCTTGCAGCCCTGTGGGGAAGCAGTTCCGCTCGCACGCCGAGCTGCGCGCCTACTTCAGCAAGACCGGAGAAACCACCCTGCAGCCCGAGGACTTTGACTTCACGGTGGCCGGACGGGGGGGCTCCGACGGTAAAGGCAACGGCTCCCTCTCACGGCCATTCACGTCCTCCAGCTGCTGGGGCCTGGGGCGAGGAAGAGGCCGGGGTAGAGGCCGGGGCAGGGGCAGGGGCCGGGGAAGGGGGAGGGGACGAGGTCGGGCGCTGACGGACGCCGTGAGCCACGGCTTCGTGAGGGGAAGGGGAAGGCCTCGTAACGACCAGCAGGCCGGCCCGTACGTGAAGAGCATTGTCGTGAAGTTGCCGTTCTCTCTGGCCGACGTGGCGGTGGCGCCGGGGCCGGCGGGATCGGCGGATGTCCCCGCCGCCACTTCTGCCGCCGTTCCGGTCAAACGAAAGCGCGGGCGGCCGAAGTTAAACAGGGATCCTTCGCTGACGCCCGCTTCTCCGCCAAAGAAGCCGAGGTTGGAGAATGCCACGACGCCGTCCGAGGGCAAACGGGCGGCGGACGCTCAACCAATCGCGGCTTCCTCTGAGGTGTCTCTTAAAACCGCGGCGGTGGCGGCGGCTGCTGCGCCTGGTGCCAACGCGCAGCTGCCCACGGTGAGCAAGCCTCAAGAGAGCAGGCCACCCGGGAGCAGGCCGGAGTCGGGCGCCCACCCGAAGGTCAAACTCAAGTTCTACAAACAGAGGTGCAAGAACAACTCGGTCGACAAGCTGAAGAACAAGGAGGAGTCCGCGCTACCGAAGGTGCTGTCCATTTTAGTCAAGGAGCCTGCCACGGTTGAGGAGAAGTCACAGACGCCGCTGTCAGAGGAGAATAAAGTCTCGGGGTGCGTCATCGTCAAAGAGCAGCCGATGCAGTCGACGGTGGTGGGGGCGGACAGCAGCTCGTCGACATAGCGACGAGCGCACACAGCGACGTCTGAGGCTGCACCGAGCGGTCGCGCTCGCCGGCGTCAAAACTTAGCGGCTGCGTTTTTAACCAAACACAGTTCCTGGAAGGAAATAACACAAGTGTCTGCATTAATGAGCTGGTGGTGGGTGGATGGACTTATCCGATCTTACCGTCTCAAGGCGCGCGGAAGAGCACGTGGCGCCTGGCGATACGCTTGCCACCGCGGTCCCAAAAAAAACCTTATGTGGCAAATTTCCTGCGCTGGGCATGTGATGACAAGAGTATACGTTATGACATTTATTTTACTAGCATCGCTTATGTGCCGTGCGACGACTAGCATATTATGTTTCTGATTTGTTAGAATTTTTAGTTTATATATTTATCCCTGCCAAGCCATTCCATCGTTGCTTCTGCCACTGTTGAGTCACGGCGTAGTGCATTTGTGTAAATGTCTCTAAACCGTAGATACATTGAGATCCACAAGTCATTGCCACTCGTAATGTGAAATCATTCTGGATGTGGGGGTTATCAGTGTTGCGGGGCATTACCTGGTCGAGAGAGTTTTCACATTGCTTTATACACAGCACCTGGCTTGAGCATTATTGCTCTTTAGTTGGTTCAGGTGTTGGTAGTCGTAGGTATTTTAGTTATGTGCGCCATCTGGCAAGTGCTTTGTGATCACTAGGAATGCGCTGCCTGCTCTTTGCACATTTAATAACCTTCATTAGTAGAAACGCTGTTGTTCTATTGTGCGAGTCTGGGATCATGATTTGATCTTCAATATTCCCTGTGCACGTGACCTAATATAAATGGTTTTAATGCAGCCGCGTTGGATCAGCAACATATGAGTAAAAAAACAACCCACCTCCAATGAAATTGATTTTAAAATAACCTACAGCTCCTTTGTCAGTCCACTGCAGGATAAAGGCCTCCCCACACCGTGTGGGTCATGAGGATTGTTTGGACCATACTTCACCACGCTGATCAGTGCGGGTCGGCGATGAGTTGGGGCGTGGGGGCACCTGGGGGGCCCTGTTTCGGTGGCACGCGCCTTACTGATGTGGCGTGGAATGGAACCCAGGGCGCCGGGTTCACTGTGCAGTGCACTCACCCGCCGTGCTGTCACTCCATCTGCGTGGATCACCAATTCCAAACATGTTGAGAACCAAACTCAAACACATCGGGCGTATTCACGCAAATCGCTTTGTCATCGGAATCGGCTGCGCTAAGCCGGCTTGGTGTCGTATTCACGGGTGCGTTTGTGATCGTGATCCTGGGAATCATCCCTTCGTTACTGTCGACCAGGTGACTAACCCCCCTCCCTTCCTCCCTCCCTCCCTCCACAAGAGGACTGTGCCGTGAGTTTTGTGAACGTTTCCCATTGAGTCCAGTGCACGGCCGTCGGTGCAAATGATGCCGCTCCTGTCCCCAGGTCAAGTGACAGTGCGTTTCGATCGCGTGCACTGCTTTCTTGGTCCTCTCGTAGATGTACATAGAGTATATTTTGTTGTAATGTCCCAAGGGGTAGTTACATGTGTTTTTTTTTCTATATAAAGGCGGTACAGTACACTACACACGCACACACTCATGCGCGTTTTGCAATAATGTATATCGTTGAAAGTTACCTATATTTTTATTTTATTCAAACAGCCGCTGTAAGTTAACGTAGAAAGCGAAGCATATCGACAAAAGGTACGGATTATTTATTTTCAAATATATATAAGCAAACTCAAATATATACTAGCGGGAGCGAATCAAAACGTTGTATTTTCAGACAGGTGTGCTAAACGGTCCTAACGAATACAAATGTTCCTGCACCCCTCTCCCAAAAGGATATTACAACTATTATTATCTCGCAGTTGTTTTGTGTAACACAAGGGCCAAGCGTAATAGGTGCGCAGTTGACGGCACCGAGACGTAACTTTGTATTCCGTGCGGTTGCTCGAGGGATTATCGAGACGGAGGACGAGCTCACGGCTTCTCTCTGGCAACGGGGGGGGGGGCCGGGCCCTGTTGTATAACGCCTTTAAAGCAACACAATGCCACTGCTGCAACAGCCGCTTGCGGTACAGCGTTCGCCCGAAACAAGTGACGCATTTCGAACTTGTGTAAATATAACTGTGTTAATTCACGCGGTTGGTATTAAAGCCGTGAGGAACCTGTGATGCTCTTTTTAACAGTTGTCACGCTCGGAAGGGGTAAAAGAGTTACAAAAGCGACGAACATCACCTGTAGTGAATAAAAAAAACTTGATGAAAGGAATACGCAAATGTTAAACAGGTGAAGATATAAAAATGTTGAAAAATTGCACTAGATAGCATTCAAGATATTGAATCTGTCATTCGTTGAATCTTATAGCATTCTCGTCTGTGTGACTAACGTCAATTAGAATTTAAAGTTACAGCACGAGACAAAGTCAGTAACCAATCTGAAACAAAAACTATAATCATCATGGGAAGCATCAGACAAAGCACAACAATTGAGTAAACAAACGACTATTAAACCGATTTCTTTCCCACACCGTCCAAACGCCAGGTATATGATTTAGAAAAAAATTTAAAATCTCCAACAACTGCTAAAGGACAGCTTGGGTCACACCGGCAGGCAGGGTCGGATTGACGGTGGCCGGGGCTTCTTAATTGTTTGAGAGGGCCCTATTTGTGATGATGTAGGTTTTCACGGCTCGATGCATGATGATTGCTTTGAAAAGCTGCTCTCTCGGGACAGCCGCGTCGACACTCGGAAAAGCGCTTGAAGATGCCCCTAACGTGTGACGCGAAACGTCGCGATGGAGGGAGAGGGAGCGATCGACGCGGCTGTCTCGAGAGAGCAGCTTTTCGGGGCCCTATTTATCAATCTGATTGCGTCTACAGACCACCGTCCACACCTGACATCAAATGCTCCATGGCAGTGCACCATGATTTTCTTAGTTCCAGTGAGTCAAATGTGATTTTTGAGATTGCATTGATAAATCAAATGTATTAAACGGAGCACAACTATTTAATTGACCACACACAGTAGTGACACGCACAGTGACGATGTGGCTCTTATTACCATGTTACATAAAGGATGTCTCAGTCCTGCAGTAAAGCGTTTGAATCATGTTTATACATTTCTGGGGGCTTCTCAACATCTGAGCCCCTTGGGCATGAATTGGCCACTGTATTGAGACTTCTGACTCGAGGAGGATTGGCCAGTTAATGTCTAAATGTGTCTGCTCAAGTCCGTACGAGTGTTTGCAGTATAGGTTAGCATTCAGGATGTGCGATTAAACCCCACACACGTATGCACGGTGTCATGTGCCGTATCGTCTGAATGCTACTAAATTTAACCTGCACTAGAGAGTGAAGAAAATGAATCGGATTGTTGTGCTTCACGGTTCCCTGTTTTGCACAAACGCTTGCGTGGGATTTAATAGCCACCGCTCGTATAGCACTTTGCTTTAAAAACAAAGTATATTGTGTTCTGTGGATTATAAGACACACCCCCCCCTCGTCCCCTCTTGAAGCGAATGTTGGCGGTGTGTCTTAGCATCCAGCAGGTGTGTGTGTGAGACACGAGATTTGTATAGTGATATTAACACCGGGCACAAGTTTGGAGTGCGTCTTTCCGGAGCGTGTTACAATCTGAAAAAAATACTCTATATTATAAATCTGACTCTGCTTAGGTGGGTAATTTAGATGGTCCGAGGAAGAAAATGCAAAGAGGTAGGCAAGTAGGTAGGTAGGCAGGTAGGTAGGTGATAAGGTAGGTAGGTAAATTGCACTGGGCTTCCATTTTCTCTAGCCCACGAAGTGATGTATTATTCCATCCACTGTATTTGCCTGCCTGTGATGTTTGTATTTATTGAATGTTAATGCGAGCACTTATCAACAAATGCGAGGGATTAGTCCGATGATAGGGTTGTGGTGCGACTTGTTTTTCAAGCAACAGTTGAGGCATGCAAATTGCGTGCAACTCCACTGGGTGTTATTTTTGCGTTAAGCCCTTCCTAGAAGAAGTTTAAGCGTGAAATGTTGAACCGCCTAGTTTATTGGCACCGAGCCCAAGTGAAAGGTGAGTTACAGGAAGGTAATATCTTACGTTTTGTGTCTGCATGTGGAGAGCCTTATTAGTGGTACGACATATGCTAATCCTTGCTGTGTTGCATTAGACATGGTGGAAGTCAGCTGGGCTATTCGATTATATAAGCAGTGTAATCAATCACGCCACCGCTTACCGTCGATTGAATTATTCGAATAATCTGATACCACAAAAATCGTCTGATAGAATAATAATGGACTGACCTCTCTTCCCATGCGTGCCGCTGGTTGTGACATCATCGGCCACATCATGCTGGGCGTAGCTTGTCGAGATTTCCAGCCTTCGGGAGGCGGAACGTGGGGTTGGCAATCGTTTTAAAAAGGGCCCAAGTAATCGCCCACAAAATAAAGTAATTGCTTTTAATATTTGGTCAGTTATTTCACTTAATTGACTAATTGCACCAGATCTTATTGGGACATTGCCGGGGGGAGATTTTGTCACTGTTGAACTAATATTGTGTTGTTGTTGGGTCTTCACCTCTTGTCTTATGCTGTATGTGAATATCAGCGAGAAAAGTTTTCCAGTGCTGCGCTTATGACGTTATCATAACTGCTCTAAAGTCCTATGCCTGGTACATCTCTATATATATCCTTACATTATAAACCATATAGCTCTGTGACCTCACCAGATGTATGAACCCATTGTACGAAAAGTTGACTCATTTTCCACTGGTACATCCGAGCTGCACCAGGGGTGAACCAAGCCAGTGCTATGCGAAGGTTCATGAGATGCCAGGTCTTTGTGCTGCAGAAAACGAGCTGAGTCGATGAACACATTGCCAACCTGGCCTCTGGCCCTGCTTTGCCCCCCAAGCTAGATTCATGTGTCTCTTGAGGCTGTTGTATTGTGGTTTTGTTACGGCTTGGCATGGTAAATGTAAAAAAACACCTGTACTATGAGTGCCCCGTGCTCTCTTAACTCTGAAGTGCCAGTGGAAAACTACTGTGAATTAGACTTGTGGCAGTGTGTGGCTAGTCTGCGCTTGCAGACGGAAGGATGAATCTGCCATCACTGTCTCCAATGTTGCGTTTTACTTCTGGGTGAATTGGACATGCATGAGCTTCTTACTGTGGGACTACGGTGATGTTAGCATGGCCTCCTATCTTTTAAACGGAACCTGTTCGGCGGGGAACCGTATATTTATACGGCGGAACAGGTGTGTAATCATACGTTTGCATATACGGTAATATGCTGCATGACAACAAATGTTTATTTTTGCAGTTTGGGGAAACATAGTATAATACATATATATCACAGGGGGACATAAGGCAACATTTCAATTCTGATAGAACACAGGGCATGGCATCTGAGAGTTATATAAGTGTATAGATATTGTACTCTTCTTTGTTACAAACGAGAGTTCGGTTTTCATGGTCCTTATCCACTTCAGTATACTGCATGCATTATTGTCAACGTATTCACGGAACTGATCTCAGCTTATTGCATTGTAAATAAAATAAAAACACTTTGCTTTTTAGCGTTAGTAAAAATAAATTTGTTTAAGTAACAATTCACCCTCCATTCCTCGACACCTCAACTCGCATAAGCGAATCGATGAATTGTCCTTATTCTGCTGACTGACGATTAATTTTAACTCGATTTCACGATGCAGGAATCGATCCACTTTTGCTGCCGTAAGGCGTGCGGAATCTCAATAGCAAGCGGACTGTACGGTAACACGAGGACTGAGCGCAACCTCCAAAAAAATTCAAAATCATAAATAAACGACCAAGAGAGTTGCTTTGCGAAGATTGTCTGTCTGCATAGCCACGTCGAGAGCGCCGCCTCTCCCCTTAGCGACGTTTCGCTTCCAATGTTGGTGACATCTTGGGGCACGCTGAGCGGGGGAAGGAGAGAGGGCGGAACACTCGACAGGGCTATCCTGAAAGAACAGCTTTGGAAAGCAATCATGCATCGAGCCGTAAAACCCAACACGGGTACCATAAATATCAATAATTACCACGACACGCACAGTTTGACGCGCGCACAGCGAACAGCATGAGAGCCCATTTCAAGCGTATTCCCACGGCCGCTTTCACCCTTTCACGTCGAAGCGTACTCGGTGTGCGAACGCGCGGGAGCTGAGGTCCGCCGTGCGAAGCGCGTTAACGAGCGCGTCGAGCGCGTGGGGCGCTACTGCCCGCCAAACCCGCCGTCCCTCGTGGCCGCCGGCGGCGGCGGCGGCGGCGGCGGCGTTGCGCACGTCATCGTGATCCGGGGGACCAGCGCGGCCGTGCTCTCGCCCGGCTCATGCAGCACCAGCTCGCCGTGCGCGTCGCCCGACGGCCGGGCCGTTGGCACGCAACCCGCCGCCCCGCGGGCGCCCCGCTCGCTCCTCGGGAGACCGACGTTCGTGTCCGGCGGCAGCGCGCTCGTGTCGCCCACGGCGTACCCCCCGCGATGCCTGCGCGGGAGGCTCGCGCCGCCGGGGTGCCGAGCGCCGTCGTTCGCGCGGCAAGCCGGCGCGGCGGCGCCGCGACGGTGCCCGGCGGGGGAGCGCGGGCCGCACGGGCTGCGCGGGCCGCGCGGGCCGCGCTCCGCGACGGCGCGCCGGGGACGTTGCTCAACGCCGCTGTCCGAGTGCTCGCGCTGCTGCCCTTCAGCGGTACCACCACCCCACCGTTTGCCCAAGCTCTTGTCGTTCTTCAAGGAATACGCCTTCCAGTCGAAGGACTTCTTCAGGGAGGATTTGAGCGGTTTCTTCGTGGGGGTCCTCGCGCACAAGTCGGCCTTGTGCGTCGCTGCCCTGTCGTCCGAGCGGTGGCTCCCCGCAGATTGTACCTGCGCGCCGCTCGAGCCCAGCGCCGCGTCGGGAGCGTCGAGGTCGGCGGAGGAGTTGTGAGAGGGATTCGCGGTGACGCTGGATGTCGGGAGAGCTCTTCCCGAGGGCTGACTGTTGCCAGGACCTGAACGTGCAGATACGTCACACGCTGTCTTCTTCCTGTAAACGCCGGGTGAAGTGCTGTTTAATGTCATGCCGAGGCACGCATCGTGGTGGTCGGATAAGGACTTTTGACTGAGGGTCTTCATCGCTATGGCTTGAAAGCGAGATGGCAAGGGTTTGCCGTTGCCTTTGGTAAAGGCCGACAGGGCTTTTGATTTGAGCAGCGCCTCCCGTTTGGCGTTGCTCGAGCACGCGTCTCGTCCCACAATCCCTTGGCAGTCTTCGGAATGCGACAGACTCCTCGCCCGGAAAAATCCTGCCCTTTAAAAGGCAGAGGGAGAGCGTGTAAAGAGAGCGTAGCATCCCACGGAGGACAATCTCAATTATAAACAGATGTGAAAGTAATGCAGTGTGTAACTTGACTAATGCTAAAGGCCCACATTTGCTAATTTGATTTTGCACATGTAGAGTATTGGCTGTTAATCCCATTGTGCGTACAATGCAATTGTTCCACCATAGGCTACGGACCAAGTTGTCCACATATTATCGCTTGAGACTGGAGATAATTGCCCTTTTAAAGGGGGTTTGTACCACCCAATTATACTGGTGATCACAGCATTTCTGCAGTCGGATATCTTGTCGTAGATGTTATCTCACAGCGAGTAATGCAGCTCGGAGATCATTTCTTGCATTACAGTGACTGCCGCGTGCGGTGGCAGACGCCTCTGATTGAGCGCTGCGGAGGCAACGGTGGCGCCGGCTGAATGCATGGCTGCCTTCCCCTCGCCGCTCTGTGGTTTCCTCACCATACCTCTATAATGATGTCCGGTCGCCCTGGATAATGGCGTCTGCTTAATAACAACAATAACGCTCAGTGAATCCACGTAGCTTTGTGACCGAACTCCCAAATCGCTGCTCAGGCGAGGTGGTCAGGAGATGGCAACAGAGCATGTAAGTGAATAAACCCGTGCGTGCACGCCTCGAAGTGTTATCCTGTCATAAGCGTAGCTTCCGTCGAGGTATTTTAGCTTCCTGCCACGTGGACATTAACACTGGCGGAGAGATACTGGCCAAACACAGGAATGAAGGTATGAGCAAGCCACTGTTGGATGAGGGCTTTCCTATGCCGTTCGGATCGTGGAGGTTATTTACTCATACTTTACCAAGCTCGTGAGTGTATAGGGTGGTCCAGGTGTTTTGGGACCCACATGTAAGTTGAATAACCCTTATTTATTTCAGATGGCTGATAGAAATTCATATAATGTTGATGAGAAGCTTGTAGTGAGGAGTGTATGGGCTTATGAAAGACCACAAATTGGGGCTAAAAAACTATGAAATGGGGTCACATGACATGTGGACCACCCTGTAGATTGTAAAGGGGGAGAGCACACATCGAAGCATAGAGGTGCAGTGCAACGATTGCCTTTGCTGCACACCCCTCTGCTACCCCATGCGTAAACCCCACTGAGACAACGGTCCCCCGTACAATCTCAACAAACGACTGGGGCAGGTACTGCTAGCGAGCATCCATTAAAGGCTAATGACCCCTGCATTATGCGTCGTGGTCACCCACTTAGTACTATCCGGGCTAAAGTTTGATTAGCTTCTGATATCGGCGAAATCGGACACGTTCCTTGGAGCGATGCATTTTGCCGCACCGCCCTCTGCTGCCCGAAGCGGTAAAAACATAACTGTTATTATTATTACAGATGATAGCGGTAGACGGGCTGTGGCTGCACACGTCGCTTGAGTGAGCCCTGAGTCGTGCGAGAGACGTTACTCTCACGTTCAGAGCGAGTGCAGGAGTGTTGCCGTCTCCACTCGATGGGCCAGGGGTCACTTGAAAGGATCTCCCCAGTAGCACTGGGCCTCTGACACGAATTGCACCGGATTTGCGAGAGATGCGAATCGTCGATTCGTAAACGACGCGATATCAAGTTGCACAGTCGGATAAAGTGAGTCCTGAGTTCCTCACGCACTGTTACCTGTATGAGGTCGAAGAGACTGATGTAGTATCCACTGGGAGGTTAACCACCGCTTTTGCTGCGTTGAGTGGCTCGATGGGGGGCAGGCGAGGGTATGTGTTGGCGCCTGAGCCACTCACTCGCAGGCGGCGCTGAGCCGTTATCCTGGACACACATGAAACATTGACATTTTCGTCACAAAGCTGTTCTTTCAGGATAGCCGTGTGGAGCGTTCCCCCTCTCTCCTTTCACCGTGTTTCGCCTCCCACGTTGGAGGCATCCTCAGGCGTACTGAGAGTTCTGAGAAATCAGAAAGTCTGAGGATGCCTCCAGCGTGGGAGGCGAAACGTCGCGAATGAGAGCGGGTATTCGCTCAACGCGGCTATTCGGACAGAACGGCTTTGGAAAGCAATAGTCATGCATCGAGCCGTGAAAGTCTACACGAGTACATTACGTTTTCACTCAGTTAATAGCACCACTGTGTGCGCGCGTCTGCTTCAGACAATAGCGGCATCGATCATAATGAGATGGTGCATATGCAATTCACTGCGCGCCTAACAATCAAAAGCACCGAGATCCATAGATGTCTCACTGAAACTAGCACGGATACATCAGAGAGGGGACACAACGTTTCAATTCAAAGCGTTCACGTCTCCCACCATTCCCCATACGCGTATTGAACCTTTAAACTCGCTTCCGTAATCTATTGAGCTGTCACTTATCACAAGTCACTCAGCTGTTTGGGGAGATGATCGTTGGAAATGGGCGTGCTACCTATAAACGGATGGCGCCGCATATTCGCGCTGTAAATACTGTGACTGTGCGATGCGCTCACCACTTTGAGTTGCCCTGCATCGTTGACGCAGCAGGATGCATTCTGCCCGCCGCTGTCGCTACTGCCCAGTGCTGTGTGGACGAGTGACCCCAGCGCGGCTCGAGCAATTATCTCACTGGGGGACCACGTCACGTGCAGCCCCTCTCTTGCTGCACGCTCCTCGTTTGCACTGTAGTCTCCGTGCGCATGGTTTCTGCCCCAAAGGAGGCGATTTTCGCCTCTGGCAACCAATCCAAATGATAAGCTCAACGCGCTCCCCCATGCATTGGCCCTTCCACCCGTTCTCCTCCCTTCCTCGACCCGCTTGCCCGCCCAGCAATCCACCTCTACTTAGGTGAGATCAGGTTTGTGTGGAATGTGTTCCAGGGGGGGCGTCTGGCTTTACCCCCAGCTGTGTTTGTCCAGTCCCCTGACTCTGGCGAGACCCAGTCTCCTCCCAAACAACTGCCCCCACCTCCCCCCCCTCCCTCGCCACCCCCTGGGGAGCCAAGGCTGCCACAAGTGGCCTCCCACAAGGAGCCACACACGCAGCCTCCTTAGCGGGCGCGGCTTACAGTCGGTTTTGTTATGAAGAACCCCTGTGTTTTTATTTGAAGGGCCCAGCGTGGTTGTGCCACTTTGCCGGCGGTTTGTTATCATTTGCCAGTGGGCCGTGGATCTCGGCCACGTTCCAAGCCTAGCCGAGCGCGGCCGCGTGCAGAAGGGGGGGAGTGGTGGGCTGCGGCGGAGCCACCGGTGGCTGCGGCAGAGCCACCGGTGGCTGCGCTGTACCGAGCATCGCATGTGTGGCCGTGTCTCGTCGTGAAGCTTAGTTGCCAGAACTGCCTTTCCTACAAGGACCAAACGAGTAACGAGGACGCTTAACTTAAAACGCAGAACGCAACCTTTATTGTCGGATTCGCGTCGATGGCCCTCCCTTACGTTTTATTTGCTGTGCAGTAATAATAATACTAAGCATTATAAAGTGGTGTTTATGGAAGGACAAAACATTGGTATTTGATTTTACCGAGACGTAGAACCCACCTTGCATAAACATTCTATTACTTTGTAAACGCTGTTATTTTACATGTCTGGAAGGCACCATAAAAATAAAGTACTATACAATTGCAACGTCATTGGCACTGATTTATTCCTGCTGACATCCAATACACAATCAGCAGGGTCTGTTATAGCAAAAGCAAATGTCGAGAGGCTTTGCAAGCTGCTGGGGAAAATGCACTCACATTGTTTACACTACATTTAGCACATTTTAAAGCGAGCAAACTGCCTTATTAGACACGCTTCCAAAAATATGTTACCAACTACTGTATATGTTTTAAGGGCCGAGAAGTTTGAGGTTAACAGAGATGGCTTTCAAACTATTGTGTAGCGGTTAATAAACAGTCTGTTTAGAGGTAACTTCACAAAGAACAGCTAACATTGATCGTGAAAAGCAACAACGCCAAAATTGCCTTAAGTTCCTCGTCACCTTTGACATATGGATCGTGACGACGTGGAACAAGATTTGAAAAGGTGCATGCTTGGAATCACGCTGGGAAACAGAGTGGAGCACATTCATCATGGAACAAATGCTTTGAGAACGCTTACTGAAGCATCGCTAGAAGGCAGGCTCGCTGACGAACAAGGCTAGCGATAGATTTGGCGGCTGAACGAGAGGACAACCGGAGATGGAGCCACGAGATGCTTTGCTGCATCACAGAATGCTGAAGAATTGCAAACGTTTTTGGGGGGGGGGGCTTCATCCGGTCGTATTTAGACCATGACTATCACTCATTTTAAATGATTGCACAAATGAAACAAAACATGAACTCAAACATTGCATAACTTTGCATCCACACACAATCCACCATGCTTGATCCTCTGCTGGATGAAGCCCTCCCCAAACTTCCACCATCTTTCGCAATCCTGCAATGTAATAATCTCAACGCGATATCGAACAGAAACGTCCAACATTTTTCAAAGAAACAATCGCTTTTCCGTCAGCGCAGGCCAACCGAACGCACACGCGCGCAGTTCTTTAACAGGCGGCGCGCGCGCGCGCGCACGGTGAGCAGACGGCCTTGCGGGAGGCCCTTGCGGGAGGCCCTTGCTGGAAGCCTTGCAGGGCAGTCCCCCGCGGCTCGTTAGGCTCTGCTGGCATTCTCGGCAACTTGCAGCTCCTCGGCAGTCATGATGCCGAGCTTGCGCAGAGAGTATAGGAGCTGGTCGCGGGCGTTGCCGATGAAACGGTTCCTCAGGAAGGTGGGCAGCCCCCCGCGCCCCCCGCGCAGGGTGTACAGAGGCACCCTCACCATGCCCAGCACCTGGTGGGCAAAGCACTTCAGTTTCATAAGAGGTCACGAAAAAACGGTACGGCCTTGCAACTACAGTAGGAGCAATGGTAACATCCACGCTACAATTTTTTTGTATGTTCTCCCGATGTTCTGTGTGGGTTTCCTCTGGGTTCTCCCGTTTCCTCTCACAGCTAAAAAAAAACTCATTAATTAACTCCGTGTCTGGCAAATGTTGGTCCTGGCTAACCACGTGGGTGATTTCCTCTCCCTGCCTCTCTGCAGTTCCTCGCACCTCTGAATCATTCTCCTTTGTACCTTCCAAATTGAATATGTGCGCCTTACACATGTTCTATAATCAGTTTATATATTGAAATTCTGTGCGGGTTTAGCTCGTATCGCACTGGGGATGGGTTCCTGGTAAACAGTGCTGTAGGATACAGCGCTATAGCAGGATATATTTTTAATGCCATACATGCTACGTATGGGATTACAAATACACGGGAAATGAACACCATGATTCAGATAAACTGTACCGTGCGCACACACCCCAGAGAGGCAGTGTCGCACTGCGTGCCGTCGCGTGAAGTTTTCCCTCCAGGACAAAAAGCGTTATAAGGAAACAACGTTACAAGAGGTAGCACTCTGCCTGTAACTCTGCCACTGTCTGACCATATCTGCAGGAATGCAACTCTCATCAGACGAAGAAAGCCAAGTTGGCTTGAACTGGTGCTTGGGTGGGGGGTGGCCACGATGCCACAGCAGGCTGTCGTAGGAAAATGCATTGTTGTACTGCACTGCTCTGTGCCCGCATCTATGCACCACCCACGTTCATGATCCTGCACTGGCCAGCGTGAAGAATGGTCAGATAACTCTCACGACTCACAAGGTGCAATGTGGACTGTATGCACCAACCACAGCACTGCTTGCGTGGACATATTTTATACCAGAGACCCGAATAACTGTAGTTATAGTACGTTCAAAATGTACTCTTCCAAATCAACGCACACACGCACACCGATCCCTGTTCATTAAACACGATGTCAGGTACCCCATCGACTCACCCACCCCCCACCTATCTAACCCGACTTACCCTTGCATAAGCTTCCACTTCAGCAACTAAGATCAGCATTTAAAAACACCAGTAATAAACACCTTCGCTGCTGTTGTCTACAATAACATTTCCTGCTCATGACCACATGGACTGCTGAGACTCTTACCCTGTCCACATTGTATATCGTGCGTGTGAGTTTATATTGGGCGTCTGCATCCTGTAATCTCATTTACAATCATCATCCGTTTTTCCTGTTCCAAAAACCAGACCTGAATCACCCAGGTCCCTTTCCTCAAGCTCCAAACCCTTTAGGGATCGTGAGCAGATGATATATGACAGCACTCATTCGGAGATAACAGCACCGCAGTAGATTACATCAAACTCAGCTTTGCTATGATTGATGTCCGCTGCTATATGTGGATGTTCCTTGGGTAATTTGGCAAATTCAAACTTTCACCAACTGAATTGCCCAAAGATCCAATGCAGGATCTTCCTGAAGAAAAAATCGTAAGCTTCAGTGGGACTTTTATGGACACATTAAATAAATTATTTCATATACATTCAGTTCTCATGTTATCCTATAATATTTACAGCAGCTTGAGATGTGCTGACATTCGAACACCGATTGTATATATGGGCATGGAATTTGCACGCGTTATAAACTGTATCATTGTTCATTGTTATTATCATTATTAGATTTTTTTTTTATCGAAGAGGCCAGCGAGACTGAGGTGTGTGGGCCACGCGTCAGTCAGGAACATACCTCCCCGCCGTGGTCCCGCGCTTGGACGGCGCTAACCTCTATGGCCCGCAGCTCGGCCAGCGTAAGTTTGCGAGCATACAGGTGGTTGACGATGGGCCGCGGGTGCTGGCACACGTGCGAACACAGGTAGTCCGCCTCCGTGAGCTGCACGGTGCAGCCCATCTCCTCGCGCAGCTCGCGGTTCAGGCCGTCCTCCAAGCTCGCCTCACCGCGGTCCACGAAGCCACCAGGGAAACCCAGGGACCCGTCAAAGCGCATCTGCATCTGGAGATATAATGACGCCGTTTGTTAATTATGGTAACGATGTGCTGTGGTGTGCACGAGCGGGGTCCCCCAAAGTGCCGGGTGTTGTGGCTTAAACTGTGTGATAGCAGATGGGGAGAGGGGGCTAGGGAGAATAATAAATACATCAGGGAGAGGTTATTGTCTTAATCAACTCACATTTAATATACCGAGCTTTGCTTCAGACACATATGGATAATTATGTTCACTAATGCTCAATGTTTTAATTGCATGCGAGTTCCTGTGGGTGCTGAGCTAAATTTCAATATGGCTCTGACTATAAAGAAAAGCGATACAAAGACGTAGTTCATAAGCCATGACCTAGCTTCCTTCGTCACGGGTGACTGAAGAATGGGTTTGGCAAATGAAATGTAGACCTGCCTTGCAAATGAAATATTTCCCATGAGGACGCCAGGCTCACAATGGATGTCCCATGACTATGTCTAGGTATCAAATTGGTAAGATGCATTTCCCATTAAGGGTGGTACTACATGGTGGGGTTTTAAAACGGCTGAAGTTGCGCCTGGCTCGGCAACATAACATCGGGGCTCATTAAGGGCAATCCAACTTTTGCCCGTGAAGTTTTCCATGGCTATGTATCTCCCATGGAGGAGCCAAATGACACTGACAAGAATTTAACCCGGCGATGGACCGGCGTCCCGTCGTCGGGTGTATTCCTGCCTTGCGCCCTGTGTTTCCGGGATGGGCTCCGGCT
>JAZEWT010000016.1:21361142-21372825 GCA_036362905.1 Mordacia mordax | reverse complement strand
GGGGTCATAGCCGATCCCTGCAAACATAGGGCGCAAGGCGGGGCTATACCCTGGACGTGACGCCAGTACATCACAGGCACGGGGAGAACACGCAAACTCCACACAGAAGAGCACCCGAGCCAGGAACCCAACTCGGGTCCTTCTTGCTGTGAGGCAGCAACGCTACTCAGTGCGCCACGGCGACGCACTGATATACATTGCTTCTTGAAAATAAATGTGAGAATTTGCAACCCTGGGTGGTGCTGATAAGCGATATCTCGACCTGGGCTAAAGGACCAATGAGTATGTTGTTGTTGGAGCTGCCAATGGGGTTAAAAGCAGCGGCTCTCTAACAGGTGATTAGGTAAAGAGAAAGCGAGAGGAATTGTCCATCGCGGGTTTGAACTTTAAATTGTTTATGCTGGGGGGGGGGTTGTGGGTTTGGGGGTAGAGCGAATGGTTTTGAATGCATACCAATCTATTCATGAAATCTCAAAGCTCAGCCTGGTGGAATTAAAGTGTTTTATTATGATAGTAATGCGGCATGTTGTGCAGCAATTTGTACGTCGGTAATGTCTGAGATACGAAGGGCAGTGTGCGTCGCAGCTTTTGATACACCTTCTTTAATTGCTTTTTTTTCTTGGCGTGTTGGTGATAGCGGCTCAGAGAAGATGGCTTTTGGTTACTTGTAAATAAAATGTGCATATCAAAATGAGACATTATTGGTTTCCTCCACGTGGGTGGGGGATTCATTTGAGGTGGTGAAATGTTGAATGCGTGTACTTTTATTAATTTGTATGATTTTTTGGGGGGGCGGCACGGTGGCCCAGCGGGTAGCGCTGTCGCCTCACAGCAAGAAGGTCCCGGGTTCGAATCTCGGTTCGGGTGCCTTTCTGTGTGGAGGTTGCATGCTCTCCCCGTGTCTGCGTGGGTTTTCGCCGGGCACTCCGGTTTCCTCCCACAGTTCAAAAAACATGCTGCTGCATAGATTAATTTGTTTCCAGACTAACTTGCCCTCAGTGCCCGGTGATGGACTGGCGTCTCATCACGGGTGTATCCCTGCCTTGCGCCCTGTGTCTGCCGGAATAGGCTCCAGCTAACTGCGACCCAGTACAGGACTAAGCGGTTTCTGACAATGAGATGTGTGTTGTTTTCAGTAACATGAAACGATACACTTCCTTGACAATCTACTGTTTATTAAAAATTAAAGTTACAACTTAAAGACTTCGTGGTCGGCGATGGACTGGCGTCCCATCGTCGGTATATCCTTGGCTTGCGCCCTGTGTCTGCCGGGATAGGCTCCGGCTTCACCGTGACCCTGTATCGGACTAAGCGGTTTCAGACAATGAGATGAGATGAGACTCCGTGGCTTTAATATTCTACTAACATTTCAATCTTCAATTCTTCATTCGTTAGCGATTTAACTCGCCGTTAAGCCATGGGGCAATACGTGTCTGCTCTTCTCACCTCCAGCCAGCGCTGAACATTCCACGTTACCATGATGTGAGCAAGTCTTTCCATCGGACAACCACAGCTGACTTCCTCACAGAGTGGTATTGTACTTATCGATGTCATTGACCTCCAGAGGGATAAAGGACCGAGTGAACCTCGACTGCGATTTGTAATCTCTATCGTATCATCCGTGTGGATATATTTACGGGGTAAGCCGATTGTGAGAATGTGCTTCTATAACCGGGGGTGGGCAATCATTTTTTGCGGACAGGTCACGTAAGAACGTCGCTATGTTGTCACACGCAACGATCTGAATTTGTTTTAAGGACGGAAGAATATCGTCTGGTCTGGGAGTCACGGTAAGCTCGACAGAATTCATCTACCAGCCAGAAGCGGTCCGCAGGCTGTATTTTGCCCAGCCATGCTCTAGAACATGCTTCAGACTTAACAGTGGAATTAAACGTGCCTTTGTTGCCAATTGACAAGTGTGGTTTAGTGGGAAATGAAACCAGGTTAGTTTTTTTAAACAATTTTCCACACGTTACGCTGACTCGCGCTGGCTTAATATCATTTACTACCCCCCCCCCCACTTTCCCCCACTTAAAAAAAAGAAATCCCCATAATAACACAATGAGAGAGCCCTTGGGATGACCAGGCAGCAAGAAGCGGTGACGTCAGCACTGTGGAACAACTGATGGCCGTCCGGGCACTTTGGGGTGATGAGCGGCAGCGCGCGGTTCATCGCAGTCGCGACCTGGCTGCGCGCGCAATGGAAGCCAGATTTCTCGGCGTCTCCTCCTGGGCCTTGGCCCCTTCTGCGGTAAAGCATCAGCGAGGAGCTGACAGGACAGATGCATTAATTATTCAGGGTCCATATGCACCGCCTCGCTTTTAAGCAGGGTCTCGGCTGGCTTTTATGATGGCTCATAAATACAATATTACACACAGACCTGTACACGTGCAGCTATATAAATTACCATTTAATCAAAGTGAATGTGTGTGGTCGAGTGTGTTGTACTGGTCTCTCGGGTGACGTTGGTGGCACAGTCATTTTTAATTTGAAGCAATTGTTTTACACATTTATTGAATTGTGTTGCTTCATCCCATCACATTTGTAGCCTCTGACTCTGAAGTCATCGGTAATCAATGATAAATATCCGTGATTAACCAGTGGTTGTAAAGTGGCGGTGCTCGTGTGATGTGATGGCAGTGCTTCTTCAAAACATTCATCTGCAGAGCATTCCTATTAATAATCTCCCAAAAAAACTTGAACGTTCCCTTTAATATTTTAACAAAACATTCAAAATCAATTCAACGACAGCGTAATGTTTAAAAGGTTATTACCATTAAAGGCTCCCATTGCTAACTAAAGAAACCGATCCATAGCATGCAATCGAACCATTAAAGTCAGTCTTAAAGCTTGTGGAAGTCGGTGGGGGTGCCATGAGATTAGGAATGCGTGAATAACGAAAAACAATAATGAAAACTGAATTTATAGAGCGCTTTTCACCCGAGGGTCACAAAGCGCTTCACATAGCTGCGGAGAAAACGGCACGGCAACAACAATACCAATAATATACTGTAGATGTTTATTATACAGCAGAAAATACCCAGCGAGCTTGCATGCTCTGGATGCGGGATCCCTGCGATAGAAGCGCGGTTCAAGGTCAGTGACGCAAACAATCTTTAAAACCACAACATAGCAGGACGGACAGCAAGGTCACGGTGAGCCGCGCTCTGCCAAACCGCGGGTTCGCGCCCGGGTCACGATGAGCAGGGTTAAGGTCGTGGTTGGGAGTCGACTGGGAGAGCGAGCTCTCACTGAGAGACCACTCTCTCGTGGCGAGGTCAGGGGTTGAAGCGTTTAGGGGGTTACGGGTTACAGAGCTAGGAGAGGGCCATGCACAGGAAGCTGTTTGTGAGCAGCGCTGCACCCTCAGCGGTCGAGGGGCTGCGTCGTGGTTCGGCAGTGCTGGAGATTCTCTATTCTCGGGGCCCTGACCACCGGTTAAACACCGGCTACACGGGCAAGTTGTTTTGAACACGATTGTAAAAAGCACAGAGAAGGCCACCTTTTGCTGCACGGGGCCTCTGCGTTGTCTGCTTGTGCCGAGCGCCGGCTCTGCGCTTGAGAGATGGACTCGCAGAGAACACTCTCTCTGCGAATGATTGCGAAGCGTTATCGTGAGAGTGTCCAACTCGTGCCACTGCTAGCGTGCGCCCGTGCACGGTGTCTGCGCCGCTTGTCTGCGCCGCGCTTCAGGGCGAGCGATGATCGGTTGGTGATACAGTGCGCGCTCAACGGGACTTTGTCTCTGACAAGTCTGGGCGTCAAAAAATTGGTGTCTGTGGTTGGGCAACGTACAGTGAGAGTGGCTGCCACATGATGAATAATCCTGTGCCTTTGGGGGTAGAGGGTGGGCCGGTTGTTGCAGTGACAATTCATGAGTTTGCCCTCTGTCTGGCCGTGCCCTGGCAAGAAATGAATTAGATCTCTGTAAATCCAGCAAGACGCCCAGGGTCATTTGTGTTTCCCTGGACACATGTGGCCCAATACATGCGTCCCATTTGAACGTCTCCGTGAACCGCAACCGCAGGGCTCATTTTTCTTCAAGTCAGAGGCATCCCATTTAATCAAGGATTGCATGCCTTGCCTTAATTTGATAGGGATATCAAAATATGTTAATGAGTGGCAATTTACTATGTGATATGTGACAGAATAGCTTGCCGTGGCCGGTATTTTTAGAGTAATGGTTTGTCACGCATGGGGCCTCAGACCTTCACCACAGAAACGTGGGGCTTTTTATAATGATTGGATTCATGACTGGAGCAGTGTGTATTTGTGCTCGCCTCGCGTGGAATGCTCCACGTGCCTCTGCTTTCACGATTAATATTGATTCCTGCAGCCTTGATCCGTATGGCGCTTTAGGAAACTCAACATAGGAATGCTTTTATTTGACATTGAAATTCAGAAACATGCAGGCCTGTCTCGTGGCACGATTAGCGTTGTTTCACTTTGTATTGTTCGACTTTTACCGGTTCGGTGTTTGATGGGGGATTTCGAGGCAGGGTGCGCACATCTATCCCGACTGTGTCCGTCAAGAGCGATCTGATTTTGCTCGGCAAGTCATACGCGGGCGGCACGGTGGCCCAGTGGGTAGCGCTGTCGCCTCACAGCAAGAAGGTCCCGAGTTCGAATCTCGGCTCGCGTGCCTCTCGGTGTGGAGTTTGCGAGTTCTCTCCCCGTGCCTGCGTGGGTTTTCGTCGGGCACTCTGATTTCCTCCTACAGTCCAAAAAACACGCAGCTGCATAGGTTAATTGGCTTGCAGACTAAATTGCCCGCAGTGTCCGGTGATGGACTGGCGTCCCATCGTGGGTATATCCCTGCCCTGTGCCCCTTGTCTGCCGGGATAGGCTCCGGCTCACCGCGACCCTGTACAGAACTAAGCGGTTTTTGACAATGAGATGAGATGAGACATTCTCACACGCGCCTTCCGCATGGCTTTGTTCATCTTCATTGTGAGCACGACTCTACAGCCGTTTGTTGAGCTTAACTGTCATCCCTATCGTGTCGGAAACGATTCGCAGCTTGTTCTACACGGGACACCGGATCAGAAGCACGCGGTTAAATAAACTGTAAGAAAAGCTGAAAAGTGCGTAAGGCATCACAGTGAGATATCGTCTTTTCATCGCACTCAGAGATAGAAAAATGAGCATGAGGATTGGGGAAGACGCAGATATATGAGCAACATCGTGATGACTGTTAAGTGACGTAAGCTGGCCTAGGCAGAACACATCCAGAAAAAGGATAATGGGCAACTTGTAAGACTTAACAGATGGTAGGTCGAGGTGAGAATCCACCCAATAGGTCCATCAACGCGGAGATAGAGCACACATCGTGCGTAGAAATTTGGCATGGATTGGGTCCTTGCAGGACCGTGACGGATGTTAATGGCATGGGGAGGCCTTCATCTCTCAGCGGATTACCAATAGCTCATGGTGACGATGACAAGGAGGATAGACAGCGGATAGACAATGTATAGACAATAGCTCACGATGTTGATTACACAGGAGTTACGAATGTCTTCTTTATTCACCTGTGTTTGGCACAGGCATAGGAACGCTCTTGAGCCTACACGGTGTGTGTGTGTGTCGCTAGCACGTGAAGTGGTCACTGGAACATTAGGGAGCTATTGGGTTAAGTGCCCGCAATTATCGTGGCACGCTCCTCAGCACGGGTGTCTGCAGGAGGAGCCGCAGGGTAAATCACAGCGCCGTAACCCCTGCAGTTTACATAGTTTACATTATTAGGGCAGTCGCGGCTACGCGATGCTCATTGGCATCGGGACAATGTTTGCGGCACAGAGCAGGGGAGGCTACCCAGGTGTAATGATTCGCACACTGTACGTAATCTCATCTCCTCTGATCGTGCCTTTGAAGGCGTTGTTGCGCCGAGTGCAAGAGCGTGCAATTTGTTGCATTAACGAGTGTTTTCTTTTCCGTGCAACATGAATTTGCCACACAACCTAGTGGGGCTCATCAGCAGCAATTTTATGTAAGTGCAGAGCTGATTACATTGCAATCTCTGATTGGTACTCCGTAAACAATTCCGCGCCTCGGTAGTTCCATTGCTGCAGATGACAATTGTCTCCGAGTTAGCTACAATTACAGTTTCACTTGGCGACGAATTGATTTCAAAAATATCTCTTCGTCTCGACTGAAGAAGGATAAACACTCTCGCGCGTCGCATGTGAAAGATTGCGCAGCTGTGCCAATCGGCACTCGAAGTTTTAACTATGGGGCAACCAAGGAAAATTGCAGGGGGTCTCCTGCAGTTGTCTGGGGTGATGGCGGGCCGTTAATCCAAGCGTCGTTCATGTCAGTGGTTTTTAATCAGCGTGCGCGCGCGTGTGGGTGGTGGGGGGGTAGTCATTAAACATTTCCTAGGGCTCCGGAATTACTAAGAGCATCCGTGGCCATGGCTACTATGCGGAGCTCTTTGGTTAAGGCAACCCGAGTGAGGGTCATTAGATCATGACGTTGCTCCGACTCAAGTGCCGCCTGTACCCCGCGGATGCGTTCGTTCTCCTCCGTGGTCCTGCGACTGGAGTCCGCAGCGCACTTTCAATACCTCAATAGCAATCCCTCAATACGTCAAGCGGTGGGGAGAAAACGCATTCCCACTGTCGCCTTCCGCGGTGCTTGCTTGGGGCTTTAAAAACAAAACCGCACGCAGAGGATTGGCCGAGGCCAAGACGCGGCGGCGGTGGCGATGGTTTGAACTCCGCGGTAATTTATTGTTGGCGGTTGTTTAGAAGTGCTTCCTCGCGAGCAACCTGGGGTCATAATCCTCGCACGAGCCACGGTGAGCGTTTATCTCGTGGCGAGAAGCTCTGCAAAAACAGGCTCCTTTGACGTCTCTGAGTAGACGGAGAGACGACCCCCCCCCCCGCGGCCCCCCCCCCGCCCCGCGAGAGCAATTTGAAAACATTTGGACCCACTTCCCGGGAGGGACTGCTGCCGAAGGTAGTGTTGGCTGTTTCAAAGAAACCGTACGGTTTTGGTGAGGATGTATGGACGTGCCGGCGAGTGTCGTGAGGTGTCTGGGCCACGCCGGCATGTGCGTGCCTCGACGCGCCTCTTTGGTCATTGCCACGGAGGCATTGCTCTGCCCGTGCAGTCTTCCCTGTGGACGTAATGGTATTTGACAAGCCCTCGGTATTATTCTGTGTGCGCGAAATATAAAATAAAAGGTCAAATATCGAAGTGCATTTGCCGCTCAATTGTGCACAGTGCAGTGCTCATCTCCGACTCGGTCTCGAGTCGGTGGTGGAAATTTCACGTTGCTAAGGCGGCAGGAGTTACGTCCAGTGCTGAGTTCAGTGTAAAGTGTTACTCGTTTTTGTCTCTGTCGTGAAGGAATAATGCTCTAATTCCACCGTCAACCGAGATTTAAACTCACAACCTTCCCAGCTGTGAGCTACGCACCTTTATCCTGTGCCACCTAGACACATAATTTTCAAACCACGTACTTAGTTTATTGCAGAAATAACATAATAAAAATGTAACCTTTAGATGTTAACGATTCTTTTTTCCATCATCCTATGAGTGACAATCTCTGTCCGTGCTTATAGGCAATCAGCGTGTCCCGCCATGTCCCCCGTCTCCCATAACGTGGTGTCCGCTTCGGCTGCGCGGTTCCGTGCAAGGATTAATTACGATGGCGCCGATCGTAATTACCACGTCATGTCGCGTCATCGACGGCCGTCGCTCTCGCGGCTGATAAAGGGACTCGCACGTGCCCTCGCGAGACTGCGGCTGCGCTTGCGCGTGTGTGTGCCGAGTTGCAACCTCGGAGGCACAAAAAAACGGGACAAATCTCCGGGGTGGTGGTGGGGGGGATGGGTAAACAAGATAAGAGAGATGTGTAATTGGCAAAAATCCGCACTTTCAGTGACAAAAGAGGACGATTCTGGGAAAACCATGACAGGCGTTTACCGCAGTGGCGAGCGTTTCACTTCCCCTTAGGCTTACCTTCACTCCTGCTTCCTCCGGGGAGACCTTGGAGTTGTTATTAATAATTAAGTTAAGCACGTGTGTGCATTAGAGGCAGTGGTTGGCGCACCGCGCTCTCCGGTCCGTTCTCGCCTTGTTCCACGCATCGCCTGGCATGATGTCTGACGTTTCGCGTCGCATTCTCCCTGCCGCTGCGCGATGATCTGGGAGAAAGATCGACTCGGAGGTACGCGTGATTAAGCCATCACCCCCGAGTAAGACACATCAGTCGGTGATGCTGGATAGACAATGCTGCGAAAACACCACATTCGTCAATTAGACTGTGGCCGTAACATGAAATATACAGGATATAAATATATCTGTTTAAGGAAGAGTCTCTCTCATCTCATTATCTGAAACCGCTTAATCCTATATAGGGTCACGGTGAGCCGGAGCCTATCCCGGAAACACAGGGCGTAAGGCAGGAATACACCCGACGACGGGACGCCAGTCCATCATTGGGCACTGAGGGCTTTTAGTCTGCAAACCAATTAAATTATGTAGAGCATGTTTTTTGGACTGTGGGAGGAAACCGGAGTGCTCGGTGAAAACCCACGCGGACACGGAGAAAACATGCAAATTCCACACAGAAAGGCACCCGAGCCGAGATTCGAAGTCGGGACCTTCTTGTTGTGAGGCGACAGCGCTAACCACTGGGCCACCGTGCCGCCCAAGACAACACATTACATCTGTCATTCTCAACCGGTGGCATAAGTGGACCGCGAGCGTTATCTGGTGGCCCGTGGCCCAAGTGGGCTTTGCGATGCAAGTTTGGCAACCCCTGTACTGTCTTGTATCGATGCCTCGCATGGTGGCCACAGACATTTTACGATGTCTGCGGTTCGTCGTTCGAGAGTAATAATCACACGTGACCTACAGCGCTCACGGACTAAATGCGCTGGGCGGCAGTAAAATATTTGATTGATTGAGATTCATGGCACGGACATTTAAGTCTGCCGGGAATCTCTTCGAAGAAAATACATCCGGTAAGTGATTGATGTGGCACAAAATATAAGGTGTAGCCCTGAAATGTCCTTGCACAGTCACTAAGCCAGCAGAAAAGTCTCGACGAACGGGAGATCAAGACAGCCTATCTGGAGGATGTTTCGATTGCTCTTGTTCGTTATTCAGACGTATTGGAAGACATGGCATTGCCCACACTTCAAGTCACTATACCCGGGCGGTTAACGGTGGCGTTACCCACTTACAGGGGTAGCGTAGCATGAAACGTTTAAATAATACAGGCTTTCATTTTTGTTGTATGAATGCACCATGGTATGTACACAAAAAACCGAATTACATTGCGTTAGGTGTAAATGGCTTTTGCTGTGTTGTCAAACCACTTGTTTAATTGTGTAATTAATTCAGCCGCACAACATTGGTGCTGATGCCACATTAGCGCCTGGTTTTTAAACGGGCGAGAGCTGAGTATGCAATGTAATACAGACCTCTATGGTGGATAACTCGAGTGTGAGCAAAGGGCACATAGAGCCAGGATAAATTTAGCGTTGCTAAGAGGTTTCCTCGATGCATGGGGAGTGCGGCGACGCTGAGCTATGCTCAGCCCACGCAAAAGCTTAGAAACCCAAGCAGCTCAGGGAGCCACAGATTAATATATATTTATAATACGGGCGAACCAAATATCAGCTCAAAATAAAATCATATTAAACACAATAACGTCAAGAAACGAATACTCTCATCTCTAATCTTACTACCTCGATATTTTATGTCAATTTCCATTGTCACTACATTTTGTGTCCATATATTTTCTGTTTTCTCGCGAGAATCTTTCTGATTTAAAAGGGGTCGCCCCCCACAAAACACATTCTGCTTCGGGTGTCCCAATGGGCTAGCACCGCCACTGTAGGGGCACGCCAATATCATGAGGAGGTTTAACGCCATAACTGGTCTCGCGATTCATCATGAACCGTCCTGATGTTGTTGACATGCCGTTCTCACCGCAGCTATTTGCAGCGCTTTGTGACCCTCGGGTGAAAAGCGCTCGAGAAATGTAATTATTATTATTATCTACAGAACATTACATCTGACCGACCCATGCTCTCTTTAAGCAGGTAATCACTTCAGCGTTCAAGGGGCATCTTCTAGAGCTATGATTCTCAACCCGTGACCCACCAGTAGACCGCGAGCGCCACCTTGTGGTTCGTTGAGACCAGACCCAAGCGCACCTTGAGATGCAAATGGTCGGGAACCATTGTTCCAAAGCAAAGAAGATTATTCATATTTTAAAAGACACACGGTTAAAATTGCGACGCTGCCTACACCTTTAATTGGTTGATGACAGTGGATTCTCTAGCTGTGTCTGGGGTCACTGTGATAAGCGCGGCCAGCGGGATTGGTCCAGGCTTTCCGGCGCTTGCTCCCTCTCGGAGGGCAATCAGCATAAACACATTCGCCCGAGGCGTTGGGAGGCGGCCGTAAACATGTGACTGACAAGTGACGCTGACGTCGGAGGGTAATTGGAAGTTAAGACCCACGCCCCGCTTCGAATTAACGGGAGCGGAATGAAATATTGCACGGAGATTAAACGTTATTATTTCTGATCGTAATAATAATAATAATGCAGAGGACGATTACAATGACGCTTAATTCGAGTGCGGCTAATGCCTTGAAAATAGCCGTGAGTAATGATCGTGTGCTGGGGAGGAGCGGTGGAGCGGTGGTTAGCGCACTCGCGGGCCAGTGCTGAGTGAGTCAGTGAACCCTTCTCACCCATCCGCCTTTGCCAGCACAAGCTGACCAGAGTGGTGAAGTATGGTTAAACATCCGTCGTGTTCTAAAGGGAGGAGGGGTGGGGCGCCTTGCACTCAATACGCGATTATACATTCATGCGTCCCTTATTTTATAAATTACGACACCAGCATGATCGTGATGCCGTTTGACTGAAGGATTTTGGGAATTCCCACTGCGCGTGTGTTCGCGGTTGCTCTGCCGTACAGATCTCTGACTCGTTTCTGCACGATGTCCGACGTTTCGCTCCACGTGCGAGGAGTTTTTCCATGTAATTCGGAACAATATGCGGCGTGGCCCCAAAACGCATCGGTGAGCTCCAAATCTATTATTCTCACCTTTAGCAAATGACAGTCTCATCGTATTGACACCTGATCACGCATCCTCATTTCTCCTACAAGTATGGCATTTTATTTCGGTGAGCTGGTCTCTCACTCACTGATAAAACAAAATAAACCTTAAGTATATCACGAATATTCGCAATAATTTCAACCATTTGGTTGCATTTATTGCTGATAACTCATTAACCATGGCATTACACATGCATCTACACCACTGCATATATTGTCTATCAATTGTATGAAAGTGAGACTTGCTCCGCAAAATTTAGCAGACATTAACTAAACTGTAATTAATTTGTTACATATGTATACATTAAAAATGTGTTTTTTTGAATATTAAATATGATCACCCTAAATCTATTTCAACAGCGCGTTATGCATTTTCTGTTTATAATACAGAATATCGCATATCCTTTATACATCGAATTCACTTGTACAGATAGTGGTGTTATGATTGATTACCAAAACTGTTATTTCGTGATAACCGTGTCGAGCGCTCCCCCTTTCTACTTCGTGACGTGACGCCTTCCACGTTAGAGGCATCCTCAGGCGTACTTAAGAGTTCTGAGAAATCAGAACGCCTGATGATGCTTCCAATGTGGGAGGT
>JAZEWT010000016.1:21328934-21351859 GCA_036362905.1 Mordacia mordax | reverse complement strand
GGAGACGTCGCGAAGGAGAGAGGGGGGGAGAGTGGGATAGAGAGGGAGCGCTCAACGGACACGGGGAGCAATTGTCTTTCTACGCGGTGCCAGGACACGGTGCACGTTGGCTTGGCCATACTTCACCCTCGCGGTCAGTGCGGGCGCGTGTGTGACGTGTGTGAACACGTGTGTAAACACGTTAGTAGATGTAAGTCTCGTGCAGTTTAAATTAATCATGAATGTGCTGCTGGTATGCGGGGCGGCGCGGTGGCGCAGTGAGTAGCGCTGCCGCATCACAGCAAGAAAATCAGAGTTCGATTCCCAGTCCGGGTGCATTTTTGCGTGGGATTTATTGACGATTTCCCAGTCGAGTTCTCCGGTTTCCTCCCACCGTCCTAATGCGCGCTGCCAATCTTAATTAGCCTGACTACGTATCTTCTGGTGTCTTACGACAGACTAGCGTCTCATCCAGGGTTATATCCTTGCCTGGCGCCCTGTGTCCGCCGAGATAGGCTTCGACACGACCCCCCTCCCCCCATGAATACGCGGGTACTCATTATGATAATACGCTAACGCGGCGCTGCTTCATGACTCAGCTGATAGGTGCATGTAACGAGCGAACGGGTGCACGGAGCCGTGCGCGAGTCGACACGTGCACGATGTCGGTGTGCATGGCTGGAACAAGCGAGGAGCAAGTGAGCCCGACCACTCGCAGGCTGGGTCTTGCCAGCGGTGGCTCGAGTTTGTCGAGTTCTGCTGCTCGCCGAATGATGAAGGACGGCTCCTCTCTGGCGGGTTGTTCTGCAGGCAGGGACGGTCATTGTGATGGTCGGCAGTGTGCGTGAGATTGCTGCAAGCCACAGACCAGGTGCAGCCATTGGAATTGCCTTTGATTTTCAATGGGGTCCACATCCCGTAACGCGTTAGCGATAGGTTTAAGCTTCAGCCCACAAATTAATCATTAACGTCCACTGCTCGCAGAAGGATCCCCACTCGAGGGAGGTGTAGCGAGCCCTGTAGACTCGAAGACGGTAACTTGGTCTACTCTTCCACGCTGGCCAGATGTCACTTTACGCCACTATACGTGACCTGCAGATCGACTTAACGATGGCGTGAGACATGCAACATTTGTACGCGTGGCACACGCTTGCGTTTTCTCTGGTAATTGATATTTAAATGCGGTAATGAATTGCTGCTCTGTGCCAACCTGACGCCGGATGAAGGCCTCCCCCGACCGTGCCGGTGAAGGAGGTTGCTTGACCATACTTCACCACGCTGGTCACTGAGAGATGGTGAAGGAGAGCGAGCGCCCAGTCACGGTCCAGATACCATTCGCCGGGTTCGCAGAGCAGCGCGCAACCGCTACGCCTCCGATCCCGCATGCTTTGTTGATTGGGAAAACCGGCATCTAGAGTGAAATGCGCCCTTTACGGCTTAATTAACGATAGTAATTAGCATTTTCGCGTGAAATTATAGTTGAAATAATTAATGAAGGTGTTTGTATATGTGTTAGGAACAAAAACACAGTAGGCTTAATGGAATTTGAATTAATGCAGTGCTGTAATACAATAGTCGATAGCGATGCACTATGAAAGACAGACCACACACGCAGTACATACGCTTCTAATCTACCTTATTATTGTCACATTAATAATACACAGGGTGTGGGAGTGTCGTGCCCGTTATATGAGGATGTTAAATAACCATACGTACATATTGGTGGAGGGGTGGCGCAGCGATTAGCGCATTGCACTATTTAAAACAAAATGTGGCTGACGCACGTGGCGTGAGTGTAACATCTGACCGTTGACACGAATTGTCTGGGATCACGAAGATTATCACCGCAGAGCTGCAGCTTTCGTTTCCCCAGGCTTAGCCGGGTTCTCACGGTGGCACAACGCGAACCCAGCTGCACTGACCCCCAATGCACTATGAACTCGCAAACCCCGATTTCAATATCTGGCTGCGGCTGACATCAATGGCGAGCGATATGTGAACTGGTCCTGACCTTCTGATCTTTCCTGACCAGCGTGGAGAAGTACGATCTAACTATATCCATGATCTAAGTGTCTATTATACAGTCGTCCAGATATCTTGTGATTCCCAATTTCATTCCATAAAACTACATATTTATACCACCAATGGGTGTGTAATGTAAGTGTAAGCATTATAAGATTAACACGTAAACATGACTAAAGTGAAATAAATAGGTAAGGGTTGTTTCAAAAAGAAATTACTGTACAAAGGAATAAACAGTGTTGGGGGTCAGTATTTTTTTAGTTGTGGGATGAAAACAGAGAAGCTGGAGGAATCCCCATGCAGAACATCGGGCGAGATACACAAACTCCACGCAAAAAAGGCACCCATGGTAGAAATCGAACCGCCTCGGGCAGAACTTCTTTCTTTGAGTCACAGATGTAACCACCGCAGAGCCACCCTGCCTCTCCGTGTAAGCGTTTGTTGACATCTGCTGTGCACTATTACGCGGGGTCTCCTAGTTCCTGGCCGCCCCATTCTCATCTCTCATCTCATTATCTGAAACCGCTTAATCCTATATAGGGTCACGGTGAAGCCGGAGCCTATCCCGGAAACATAGGGCGTAAGGCAGGAATACACCCGACGACGGGACGCCAGTCCATCGCCGGGCATTGCGGGACAATTTTAGTCTGCGAGCCCCATTATACAGTAAAAATCTGTGACATGTATACTTGGATAACTCAGAAATGTCTGCGCTATCTCTGGCCCACCGTGTATTTGCGTTTGTGCTTTGAATCTCTGGTGTGTGTGGATCGCAAGATGCCGTGTAGTGGTCCTCGCACCGTGCCTGGGAATTCAGAGGGCACTGGTTCGATTCCGTGGCGAGGCAGTTCAGACCGTGAGCACGTTCCTTATTTCTGTCTGCTTTTGTCCACCAATCGACCCGTGGGGTAGAGTGAGGGCACTCGCACTTATTCCACAATGCCTGGCCAGGTCGGTAGAGGAGGCCAAATGCCCTCTCGAGCAACCAATCTCAACCGGCGTGCAGCGACCTATTAGTGGGCCGCGCGCGCCACCTAGTGGGCCTTGAGGTACAAGAGGTTGAGGACTCCTGACCTAGAGGGACTTTTTAGATCATCTTCTAATGGAGGCCCTTCCCACAGCAGTGACATGAGCAAGCAATTGCAGGATTTTACCTTTGACTTTTTATGTTCTTGGGTGTCTAGCCTTTGTAAGCAATGAGCAAATTACAATAGCGGTAATTCAACGATTACAGGCAATTACAAATATAAAATCAAAGATAAATAGTGCGTATCTTATCCTGGGATGCGCTCATTTCGACCTTTCGCCAGACGTAATCAACCAGCGGTATTGTTTTGACACTCGCGTAATTGACCGATTGGCACCACATTTGTCCACGTTCCCACCGTGCGTTGTCCACGGGAATAAGGTTGCGGCTGAACTTGTGACCCCGGAGCCCATGGTCAACATGTGCCGTGCCCCAGGCTGTTTGCGGCGCAGCCGGGTTGTGCGGTGCCTCGACGTTCAGGGCTCTCTCTGGCGCGTTTGCGAGTCGTGCCGCCGCGTGTTGGTTCGGCACGGTGTCCGACGCTCCGCTCCACGTGCCACTGAGCCTCGTTTCGAATTTGGAGCGAAATGTCAGAGCTGAAACACCCGAAAAGCAACACCAACGAGGGAGCCATTTCGTGCAACCACCAAGACCTGTGTCGTACTGTAGAATTAGCTATGGGTGCTTTAATAATTAAGTAAATTTATTAATCAAGGAACGTCTCTAAGCCGCACTGAGATTCAATGTTTCCTTACGAAATCCTGCAATCCTGTTTGGTCAGTTTTATTTCTGAGTATTTTATTAGTGGGATTAAATTATCTGGAAAAAAACCCCCCTACATATTTTGGTGAAAAACTATGAGATGTTCACAAATGGAGATTCATCAACCCGCTTGCTGTACTATCACATAGCCATCTTGTAACACAGCGGGGGTTTATGATAAGACATCTGTGGTAGGCACCAGGTCTTGCCTGCAAAGTGATGGATTACCAGTGGGTGCCAGCATGCTTAACCGCATGGTGTGGAGAAGTTATTTTTCACTAAATGTAAAAAAAATGTCAGGTTTTCACCTGACACAGCTGTTCAAGACGGCCGCTAGAGATATTTCCGTTGGCCGTTGTGTTGAACGTTACCACTCGGTAGTTTTAAACGCGGGAGGAGTGCTGGTGCAGTGGTTCCGTGCACCGCACTCTGATACTGGCAAGCGGGGATAGATTCCCGGCCACAAGTTAATATTCGTGTCGAGATTTATCCAGGGTTCACTATCCCTTTACTATCCCGCACTGACCAGCACGGTGAAGTATGGTCAAACAAGCCCTCTTGGATCAAGACAACGTGTGGAGGCCTTCATGGCGCAGTGGGTTTATATTTTGAGATTTGCTTGTCATGATCCAGCAAGTGCACGATCAGCATTCTGCGACCGGAAAACAAATGTTATTGGAAACAGGATTTAACCGGCATTCTAATATTCGTACATGTCTTTATATTTCAAAACGGAAAATATTCCTGGTGTTCACCCTCGAGATGGGATTCACAGCAAGTGTTACAGTATCCTCCAGGTTCACTTAGCACCGCGGCCCTAAACCGCATCTTATAAATGCTTTACTACGCCCGTGATAATGCAGTGGCGAGTTGTAAAATTCTACTCTAGAGGCGCCGGACTACAGGTGAGTATGTGAATAAGACGGATATCTCTCATCTCATCTCATTATCTGAAACCGCTTAATCCTATATAGGGTCACGGTGAGCCGGAGCCTATCCCGGAAACACAGGGCGTAAGGCAGGAATACACCCGACGACGGGACGCCAGTCCATCGCCGGGCATAAGACGGATATGTGAACAGCAATACGATAAGACTGCCACACCGCCAAGCACAAGTAGGTTTATTGGACAAAAATAGAGCGAGGTACTTGTGAAGGTTTGCACATCTTGACGAATGCGAACTTCTCCAAAGGTTCCTTTAAGGTGGCCGTGTAGAGACAGAGAGAGAGAGAGGATAGGGAACGCTTGACTCGGTTTTCCAGAAAAAGCAGCTGTTGAGGGCAATTCTCAAAATTAAGCGCATGGATTATTGCAAACGTCAGGCAATGCTTAACTGTGCTCGAAGCGTGAGGAAATGTACGCGAGATAATAATAATAATAATGCTTCACCATGCGCCAAAGTGTTGGATGTGTGAGCATCTGTAGTGAAATGACAGTTACACCACGTGCTGATGCAGGCATGCACGACTCGATGGATGAGACTTGCTCTCCACCGCTGCTCTTTCAGGACAGCCGTGTCGAGTGTTATTTTTTTAACCTCCGCGACGTTTCGCATTTCACGTTGGCGGTGTCGTCAGCCTCTTCGGTTGCACCACCGTGCGCAAATACGGCACTGCGTGCGGACGGTTAACGGATGAGGGCGGATGCATGATGGTCGGGCATAATACATTGCACTGCATTCCAGAATTAACGAGGATTATCTATCTGTACCCAACGAGGGATCCACCTTTCCTTATGGATCGTAACCTTATCGTGGTGGAGGGATTTTCATATTCCAATGAACCCCAGCGTTATCTCACTTGGAGTCCAGTACTTCTGCTAAGATCTCCCTTGGTGATCAGGTCCAGAGCTCAGCACTTCTACTAGCCTCTCCCTTGGTGAACAGGTCTGGAATCTAGTTCTCCTGCTAGGATATCTCTCGGTGAACAGCTCTGGCAGAGGTGGGAGGGCGGGGCGGTGTTGGTCCCAAACAAACACAAATTCGAACACCCTCCGATTGAACGAGGCTGGCATCAGGAACAGCATTCAGCCATGACATTTAGCTCCATTACCCCCGAAGTTTGGGGGGGGGGGGAGCAGTCGTCACTCTGGACACCGGCAACAGTGACCCTGGGAGGGACCCGCTGCCTGTCTCACGGTGTGCTTTAGATGGGGCGTGCGTGGCTCGCAAGCCTTCTGCCTGGAGGCGACGGTCATTTACGGCTACGCGTGTGGCCGCTATGGCAACGGCGTACACGTGAGTGCATCGAACGCCCGTGTGAGCGGTGGGAGAGAGGAGGGGAGACGTCCGTGGTGACGCGGCGGCCGCTCCAGACCATCTGAAGAGCGAGCGCCACCTGGGCACGGGGAGATGATGCAGGAGTCGCCGCACGTTGCTCGCTTTACGGAGACAGCGTCCTTGAATGCGTGGGCTCGGAAATTTCACACCGGTGCCCTTTAACGTGCATTGTCTGAGTGTCGCACGTGGAGTGTTTTTGTCACTGTGGCTGAGAACCACCTGCTGTGCGTGGATTCTTATCGACAGTGTCACCGTGTACACCTCCGGGTTGCACATCGTGCCGTGGGTGCTTCTGCACCATTGTCCCGCAGTTTTCACCACCGTGTGGCCACATTCTTCAGGAAGCTCGTCGGGTTACTAAAGAAATGTAATAGGTTATTGCGAATTGCTCTCTATAGCCGTTCTTTCGGGATAGCCGTGTCGAGTGAGTCTTCTTCCCTCCGCTTCACGACGCTTCGCCTCCCACGTTGGAGGCAACGTCCGGCTTCTGACAGAAATGTCGCCTGCTGGTGCCTTCAGTTGGTGGATCACGATCTGGAGGACACAGCGGGAGCACTCGACACGGCTTAGCAGCAAGAACAGGTAAGGAGAACAATTCTTATAACACATCGAGTCGCGACAAACCTCAACCATTAACAAAATTGCACCGTTACAGACGCTCACAGGCACACGGTGGCCAAGAGGCCCCTGTACCTTGACAGTGCCCAACCGACAACGAGGTGAGGGTGCACGTGTAGGCAGGTCGACGTGATCCAGAGACAATATAATTGGCCGCACATTGACGCCCAGCGAGGCAGGACTGCAGGTGGTGAGAAACCACGTGGGTCACTTTGACCCAGACACAAATGTAATTGACAGGCGGAAATGGAACGAAGGAAATGCTGACGAGGTCCTGTCTGAAATCTCGTCTGGCTTCCTGTGCACCTGGCAGGTGCAACTGAATTGAGGACATGGCGCAGTTTGATTGGTCACGGTAGACTGTGGAGATGGATACCAGGCGATGTTTGCGCAGAGCAGACAAATCGCCCGGGGAAGACATTTCGGAAGAGACAGAGACTGCAGAGAGAAAGGTAGAGTTTGCAGAGAGAGACAGAGTCTGCGGACAGTGACCGAGAGAGCGAGCCGGAAGTGTCTCTGACCGCGTCACCGCGGTTGGAGTGTGGCGGCGCGGTCTGCTGGACGACAGCAGACTGCGCGGCGGTTTCATCTCGGACACGGAGAAGGACGAAGCCCACTCCGCCGTCTCAGCGCCATCCCCCGCAGAGGCCGCTGGCTGTGGCTGTGTGCGCGAGCGACTTCACGGTGACACTCCCGTGTATACGGGAAGCGCGCACCATTCTGTAACCTTGCCCTGTTGATAGCATATAGAACACTAAGGATTGGCTCCAGAAACATAAGGATTTCGCCGCATTTCGGAAATGTCTGGTCCCTCATAAATACAGCATATTAGAGGACTGATTGTATTCCACACACTAGATAGGGTGTGTTATCATGTCAGTGGGGTAATGAAATTGATGTTGGGATTCCGTTATTAAACCTGCTGTCGATTTTGTTTACTTGTGTGGTTGCGTAGCATCGCACCTCTCCTCGCACTCGCGTCTCCGATTACCATTGAGGCCTCCCACTTTGGGCCTTCTCTTCCTGGACAAAGATATAAACATATTTGTCGCATATAACCTGGCACTAAAACCGGGGAGTTTGTGACAGGCAGAGCGCGGTCGGAGCAGGGCACATATCGACGAGCCTTTCCAATCCCTGCCGCACACTGAGCGTAAAGCGACAGATGGAGTACATTGAGCGTTTTTCCTCTCCGGAACGCACGCGCGTTAACGCGCACATCATTGTCTAAATAGACGGCATGGGTGGCCCCGTAATGATGGCCCGGTGGGGCGGCCACCGTCAGGCTCCTCTCAAATCTGACTCGCAGTCAAAAGGTCGCGGCTGATTCCGGGATTGGCGGCCCGCTGGGGGTGGACGATCCACTCGTTGTTAGAATCGCTACGCGCCGAGACAGGGCCTCCGAATGTTCTCCCAGTGCATTCCTTACGCTTGTATCATTTGGGGCCCTTTTGGCCACGAAAGAATGGGACCATTGAGAAGTCCCCGGACTCAGCGGGGCGGAGGAGACTCGCGCCTGCGTCAATGCGTGCCGTTGCGTGCGGTTTTGCGCGGCGCGGTATCGCGAGATGCGACTCCTGCGGGTGCCCTGAATGGAGCCGTTTAATGGAGAGTTAAATGTCACGAAATGCGCCATGAATTCCATCGAAATTTCCAGCGAAAACCGTTTCGAATTATGGGGAAAAGTTAAGCAACGTACTCGTTGCAATGCAAGAAAAGTCGATGTGCAGGGTCGACCCGGTAATAAGGCTTGAAGAGCCAGAAATATGAAAATATACGTTCGGGAACATCATCAGGGCTAATATTAATACCCACCTGTGCTGGGCTGTGGGAAGACGGAGCCTGTCCTAGCAAAACACAGGGCACAAGGCAGGGCTGTACACAGGATGGGAAGCCTGTCTGTCACAGGGCTGTGGAAGCAATTTAGTCAGAAGGCCGGTTACCCTAGGCAGCGTGTTTTTGGGTGGTGGGAGGAAACCTGAGTACCTGGCGGAAATGCACGCGGACAATGGGGAACACGTGCAAACTCCTCACTTAATGGCAGCCTCTCCAGGGATCGAATCTAGGAACTTATTCCCGTGGGGCAGCAGCGCTACTCACTGTGCCACCCCGTCCAACCGTAGAAAAATAATTGTCTTTTGTCGGACTCTTCGTTAGTAGGGCCGATGGTCAGTGATCAAGACACGGTGAGAGAAGCAGCAGCTGAGGAATAATGCGTTTCTGAAAGGCGGACCATGGTAACATCTGTGCCCCACAGAAAGAAAGTTCTCCTAGGGGCAGTTCGATTTACACCTCGGGTGTCTTGCTGTGTGAAGTTAGTGCGTCGTCCCCCCTATTGCGCGTGGGTTTCCTCTGCGTTCTCTGGCTTCCTCCCACAAATAAAAAAAAAATGTACATTCACTTACCGTTAATATATCATATAAGACGTAGCTCTTGGCAAATGTTGGTGCTAGCTGGCTGCATGGCTACATTCCCCTGCCTGTCTGAGGTTTCCTCCTACCTCGTATCCATGGATCTTCCATGACTGGGTGTGAAATTAACGTGCAACGCAAACTGTCTTATTCTTGTTCTTAGAGGACATTTGCCAAACGATCGAGGGATGAATTTGGCTCATGTACGACGGCGATTTCTTGAGCAGACCTCAGCTAGCAGTGGGGGGAATGGCCATGCGTGGTGATGCTGCAAGCAAGATGTGTCAAGCTCGCTGCATCTGATAGCCCGGAGGAACCTGAAAGGGCGGAACAGGACTCAGCTGTCTTACTGTTTTTTTTTGTGTGTTCTCTTTGGCTGACTCTGGCTTTTGGCTGTGTTTGGCTTGACATACGGACAGAATTTATAAATAAATTTGTTAATTTGTTGTTATTCCTGGTCCGTGTGGGTTTTGGAATTTACCCCGTGTAAAAATGTTAAAATCTGGATTGACAGATGGACGGAACATGTACGGTAGCAAAAATAATACCGACGATACGAAACCTGATAATAATAATAATAAGGCTTTCCCATCGCGTGTCGGTCGTGGTGGTTTGTTCGAGTTTACCGCACCGTGCTAGTCACCATGTGGGTGAAGAGGGAGGCGCACAGAGGATCGGTTCTGATATCTTTCACCGGTTCACTGGGAATTGCTTTCCCATAGCCTCCCACGGTGGTGGCGTCACCACGCGCAGCGAATCGTCGCGAAGGGGAGAGCACGGACACTCGACACGGATATCCTGACAGAACAGCCACGGAGAGCAATCGGCACGCATCGAGCCAGGTTACTCACAGATTGACTCATCTGCTCGGTTATCAGCAGTGGTTGAGAATTTAATATGAGCTGTCATGTTGGTTTGCTGTGCGCTAACCACTGCCCCACTACTCGCCTCTCGTGTGATACACGTTATTCAAGTAAGAGGAATAATATCACTTTCAGCTTATTCAGTTTTTGATCATTTTGTTAGCGTTAGGTGCTAGCTTATATATATATAAAACCATCAAATATTGACATTTGGCTCTTCACAAGTATTCTTGATGAGGCAGATTAATGTCATTATGCACTCAGCTGTAACGTCAAACTAATTAATAATTCATAGTTTACGGTCAGCGCTGGCTTCAAAATGTCTTTTGTATCATTTCTGTCCAGCTAATTGCACGTCTCGGATTTTCACGGTTAAAGCAAGGGAATCGCCAGCTCCATGCGTAACGCGTAACGATAAAACCATTAAAGTCCTTCAGTTTAATTTCGACAATTCCGCGAGGCTGCATTATGGCGAATTGAATAGAGACCGAATAGTACATCAATGAATCCTGCTTCACGTGTTGACCGTGAACGTTACTTTGAAGTTGGGAGGACTTGGGGGTCTGTCTCTCGGCCTCTCCTGAATGCGGTGCCAGGGTAAATCGTGGCTTTGTGTGTCTGGAGTGCTCACTGGGATCAATGGCTGGAATTCTGGCACACGTCCAAGTGGTGGCTCTCCTTGTAAACACATCAGTAGCAGCGGCTAAGTATATCTGGCTTGCATTGGCAAATGATTTCCGCACAAACATCAAAACTCCGGGCGGCGCGGTGGCGCAGTGGTTAGCGCTGACGCCTCACAGCAAGAAGGTCCCGGGTTCGAGTCTCTCGGCTCCGGTGCCTTTCTGTGTGGAGTTTGCATGCTCTCCCCGTGTCCGCGTGGGTTTTCGCCGGGTACTCCGGTTTCCTCCCACAGTCCAAAAGCATGCTCCTGGATAGGTTGATTGGCTCGGAGACTAAAAATTGTCTCGCAATGCCCGGCGATGGACCGGCGTTCCGTCGTCGGGTGTATTCCTGCCTTACGCCCTATGTTTCCGGGATAGGCTCCGGCTTCACCGTGACCCTATATAGGATTAAGCGGTTTCAGATAATGAGATGAGATGAGATTACAGGATTAATATGGACAGGTGTACCTTAACCAATGGGGGCACTGTAGTGGTAGTGCTTTCCACCAATAATCCCTACTCCAAGGCCAACCCCAGTCTCTGCGCGCCAGAAAATTTCGAACGAGAAGTGAAGTCACGATCGTCACTCATATCGCACGCCGCATGTCTTCTCTAAAAATTGCTCAGAATCTGGATGTGGCACGGGGAGGGTGCAATGATCAGTTCTCTACGAGGAATCGATGGCTTTGTCGCTACGTATCTCAGTGCATTTCATTTCCCATAGGGAGGCGCCCAGTGTAGAAGGTACATGCGCTTAATTGATTTAAAACTGTTTTCAGCCATTGTGCAGTCGATACACTGCTGCAGACCTGGTGTCCTTATGCGATAACAAAAAGCAGTCGCATGTGCATGAAGCCTCCAATGCTTTAATGTGTAAACATCGCTGGAAACGAGCAATCTTACACCATGCGTAGCGTTGCTGCTGTGGGGTAGTGGCTGGACTCCTAATGCTGAGAATTGATCTTTTGTCATGGAAGTTGCAATGCCGCACACGATTCTTAAATCTCCCCTCCCCGCCTCTGTCCACGAAAAAGTATAAATGGGTTCATCAAGTTAGGCTGTCAGCAGGTCTTGTGTGGTGGGGCAACGTGTGGGTACTCCCACGTCCACCAAAACTAAAATCTCAACTAGAAAGGAGGCTGTCTGGGCCTGCCATTCTCAACCAGTGAGTCGCACCAGTGAGCCATGGAAGACCATACCCCAGTGGGCCAAGTGGATGATGGAAAAGGTTGAGGACCCATGGTTTATAGTTGTGTTTAGTGGAGGCTCTCGTACCAGCAGTGGCGTGATCAAGTAATTTCAGGGCTGCACCTTTATCTTTACCTATATTAATCATCATCTATCGTATAATTATGATAAACCCATTAACTTATTTTGAAGCTGGCTGCAAACATCTGTTCATTGTCTCCGTTTTTTTTTCCGTTATTACGATGTATGAGAATTGCTCGTCACGTGGGAGGCGAAACGTCGCGAAGGACAGAGCAGGAACACTCGACACGGCTGTCCCGAAATAGCGGCATGGAATTTAATTCTCATCAAATATCGCGCCGTGAAAACCCACATCGCTAGAGCATTACGATGTCCGCATTTTGCATGCGCTCTACAAATCTGAGCTGCATTGCGATACGTCAACGTGTTACATTTGTGTGCCACTGACGGGCTTCTGAGAGCACGTGGGGAGGTAATGTCCTGTGAATGCGCCCAATGCTCCATTGAAATGGTGGGAGCCTTGCATACGGTTAATTTTTATTTCTGGTCGCGCTAAGCCTATGTTGAGGATGCAGGCTGAATGCATTACAGCTGTTGACACGCCACCCACTGTCGCTTGCGTGACGGGCTTTTTGTTTTAAGCTTTTGGTGCAAGGATATTTGCTGGGAAATTCCACCCCCTTCTTTAACCCATGCCCTGCACCCGAAAACATTTCATGGCTTTTGTGTACTCGTGTGACAGTTTGATTCTACGAATGGATTTTCTGGTCTGTTTAAATTACCCCTTTAACGGCGAGTGGTTCTGACTAAATGGTTTAAATCGGTATAGCGGTGCCAGGAATGCTGCCATGGCGTAATGGCTGGCAGACTTGACTTGCTATCCAGAGGTCGTCTGTAATACACACAGCAGTGTAAACTGGTTCGCCACGGTTATTGTGTGATAGGGAGCTCGCGTGTGGTGGGCTCACGTCTTGGAAGAGGTGGCAGTGTCCGTACACGTGCCTAGCGTGGAGGAGTAGGCCAGCATCCGTCTAGATTCGTGGCGCTCTATTCGCGTTTCCACCAGCAGAGGACCGTCCATCAAGCGATGGCTTGAGCAAGAAATTGCAGGGCTGCACCTTTACCCTTGCCGATCAGTTTCTGCATAGTAATGAAAGACATCAGCGATTGTAATTGGGCTCGCTGTGCCAAGCGTTCTGTCCTCGTTCGGAGAGAAGGAGAATGTTTTACTAAGCGATTCCCGTTTATCGAGCGACATAAACCTGCAACAGCTACGTCATCAATAGCGCGGACCCCACGCAGAGCCCCCCCGCACCGGGGAGCTGCTACCGGAGGCGTTACCGGAGCCGCTACCGGAGCCACTACCGGAGGCACCACCGGAGGCGCTACCGAAGCACCGGGTCTCCTTCGTGACACCGCTGCTCCACCGCGGCACTTGCCGCGGTACACTGGAGGTGTTCGACAGCGTCCGGATGGGCGCCTGCCCATCAGCAGGTGGCCGAAGCTGCAGGCCACTGGCCGTCGTGATTTTGCGCCGGACCCTCGAGCAAGTGCTCTTCCATGAGAAGCGTTGAAATAAACACCGCGCGCCGGGGTTCTGCTCCGCTCCGCCATGCCAGTGAGCTGTCCACTACACTGCAGCTCTCTTCGAGCTGGATGTCACTCGAATTTCAATTCCTGCTGCAGTTCTCGGGAAAATTTGGTTTTAGTTTATATACTTTTAGTTTACGTGGCGTGGTGAATAGCGCTGCCACCTCACAGCAAGAATGTTCCGGGTTCGATCTCTAATCAAGGTTCCGCCTCTCTGTGTGGAGTTTGCGTGTTCTCCCAGTCACCACGTGGGATTTGCCAAGTGCTCCGGTTTTCCTCCGACATTCCAAGCACTGGCTGCTGCCCAGGTTAATTGGCCTCCTGACTAAACTGCTTCCAGTGCCCTGTGATGGACTGGCCTCCCATCATAGGTGTAACCCTTCCATGTGCCCTGCGTCTGCCGGGAGAGGCTCCGGCTGACTGCGACCCTCTCTAGGATTGAGTGTGTACTGATAATGAATGAATTAATTTAGACTTTGAAAATCTTTCTTGTACGAGCAAACTGCAGCGCTGCCCTGCGTCAATGGTTGCTTTATAATAATATTTGCATTTCTAAACTGCTTTTCACCCAAGGGTCACAGGGTGCTGCATTATGGTTGTCATACGTTCACAACTATAAACGTATGAGGATGAATGTCATGCAGTCCCCTCTTCACCTTGGCCAAACGTACACAGTCAAGTAGTCTTATTAATTATCTTTCCACGTGGTGTACGGTGAGATGCTTTCGACTGAATGGCGTTGAATGAGACCCAGTCTCGTAAGCTCTCAGGTGCTAAGCAGGGCTGAAACTGGCTACTGCTCGGATGGGCGACCTGCAAGCGTGACAAGTTGCTGTGGGCTACTGCGGGGCTATCCTCAGCAAGTCACACTGAGCAAAGTGGAAAGCACGGTTAAACAACTTCCACAAACCGCACGGTGTATGGGGAAACCTTCATCCAGTAGTGGATTTACAGAGTTCTGGACGCGTCTGCACGGTGTTTGTAAAGTTATTTGATCACTGCGAGCCGTTCTTCAGCAGCAATTGTTCTCGTGTAAATAATAAAAAAAGTTTTTTTTTACTATTTCTGGCAATTATACAACCAGTGTTAAGATCTTAAAACACCAAATAGACACCTTTCACAATGTGTCCAGTTTGCAAAAGCCACACATACTGGTGGCAAAATATGCAAACAAAAATCCCTATTAATATATGCTTTGTAATGCATATATTACCAAACTAGATACTTTGTGAAAGTGTCTGATTGGTGTTTTAAGATCTTAACACTTAGTATAATTGCCAGAAATGGTAACAAAATCTTCTCTTTTTTGGATATGTATACCGGCAAAAGTACCCATAGCAATTATACTCCCATCAGAAATCTGAACTACACAAGGAAGGGTTAGTTGAAACAGAAATTGATGCGCAAATGTGGAAGAAAAGAAGAAATATGTTAGAGGTTAATTAAATGTGGGTCACAGAATACGCTGTAGAAAGGATTGATACAGTATGTAACGGCCAGAGCAGTTCAACATGGATGGCTGTGTTAAGTCGCTCGACACAGCTAGCTCGAAATAACGGCTCTGGAAAGATATTCTCATACGTTGAGCTGTTAAAGCATACATCAGTACAATGTCTACATTGTTATTTTCCACCCCAGTGCAAGAGTTGGCAGGGTGGTGCTGTGGTAACATCTGCATCTCACGGAAAGAAAGATCTACTCGAGGTGGTACGATTCCCACTTTGGGCGTCTTCTGTGTGGATTTTCTGTGTTCTTCCCGTATTCTGCATGGGTTTCCTCCGGGTTCCCAGATTTCTTCCCACAACTATAAAAACACTTATTACTTCATCGGCCGATAACATGAACATATACAGGACACATTGATACGGCAGATGTTGGCGCCGGCTAACCACGTTGCTGCCATCCCCACCTCCCCACCTCCCCACCTCTCACCGTGGTCTCCTCGCGCCTCCGAGTCGTCCTCTCTTCGCATCGCGGACACCTTAGACATTGAGCGATTACGCGCCGCGCGTTATGACTCGCGCGAGGCCCCCTCTCTCTCGCTCTCGCCGGCTGCAGGGCCCGCGACTCAACCCGCGTCATTATCGCCGATCACGGCGGGCTTGCGGGTTGCGATCTCGCCGCGCCTTCAGCCACCGCCTCCTCCTCCTCCCTCCTCCTCCTCCTCCTCCCTCCTCCTCTTCCTCCCTCCTCTTCCTCCCACGTTGCCACGCGAGATGTATTCCGCAAGGAGGCCCCGGACCAGTTTCCATGGCGACCTCCGTCAGCGATGGGAATTCACGCCGATGAAAGAACAGTCGCTCCCATTGAGCCGTCTCTCTGCTCACTCGCGCATTGTGTCTCGGCGCACGCGGTTTCTAAGATTCCACCGCGTCTTCAAAACGCTCTCGCCTTCACGTTTGTATCTCAGCATAGATATTTGCGGCTGAGTGTTGACGATGGAACCTACGATTTGAGGTTTGATTGTGTAGCCTTATGGTTGGTCTTAAGATTTTTAAAAAAATGCAGCCGAATACAATCATCATACGTCGTTGGATCCGTTCCTGGCAATTGTCATTCCTTATAACACATTGATTTATGTACACCTTGATGTATGTGTGTGTACATGAACGTATGTACACATGGATTCATGTGCCATGAAGAAGGAGTTTGCCCGAAACGTCATTGATTCTACATGGTTTTTCTTTCAAAGCAGTGTTATTGATGAGTGCATGGAGTGTTTGTTATTTGTGCACAGCTGTTTACTGCAGCAGCAGCAGCACCAAATAATGGAGATTTGAAGGTGAGTGTAGGTGCAGCGCCGACGGACGGACCTTCACTAAAGAGAGCTCCCGAGACCCCCCGTTGACATTATTTGTCGCTTACTATCCATCCCACGCTGGGCACACGATTGTAATGACGTGGGAAACGTGACGATGCCACCAACGTGGGAGACGCCGCGGAGGAGATAGAAGGAGCGATCGACGCGGCTATACCGACTGAGCAGCTCTCCAGCGCAATTCTGGTATATACAAATAGGGCAATCTTTACAGTTATAAATATGCAAGAGCTCCGTAAGCTTTGGGAATTTGTTATTAGCTGCAGGCTGTAATCACCAGCGATTAGCCATTGTATCAATGAGACGGTGGTTTAGTTTATCTGAGAGTGTTTCGGTGTAATGGCTTTAATTTGGTTTCATTTATTATTTTTGCGCTCGGTTACTGTATTCCATGTCACAGCGAGGCGAGGAATAATAATGGGCATGGAGCTGCAGCGATTGAATTTGATTGATGGCTTTGGTGAGAGTGCAGGCAACATTGAGAGAGGAAGTGTGCATGCAGCAGATGCTGAATCCTTTCATTTAGTGGGAAGACACGTCTCAAAGAAGTGCGTGCAGCGATCGCTCTCAATAGCGACGCTGTCACCAGCACGATGAATGTAGAGGGAAAAAAAAACATTTCCTTAAAGGAGGACACAATGAAACGTCACACCTTGTACAAATCACTTCCTTATCAGCTTCGCTTTCTGAGCTCCTGTCAGGATGCCGCCGCGAAACTGCATGCGCACGGCAAATGTGATGCTGCGTGTGCAGCAAAGCCATGCGTTCGGCAGTTAGGGTCTGGCCTATTGACCGAAAATAGCAATGCGGGAACCTTTTGAAGAATCGTGTTGAGAGTCGGTGAGGTTAAATGTCAATTTAATTATTAGAACATCCACATTATTGATCGTACCTTAAGTGAAAATGGTCTTGTTTTTCCTCCGCCCAGTTGCAACTCAGCGCAGTTACCTTGCGTGCGGTGTTACCTTCGCTGATTTAAAAACGTTAGCATTTCTGCCATTCCCACGAGCTTCCCCCGGTTCTTTGAAAGGCCGCTCGTGTCTCTCTGCATTTATTAGGCTCAAGGACACAGAGGTGGTGGCGAATTCATCATCACCCGTGTAACCCTGACCGATTCGTACTGCAGCATTTCCGGACAATCGCTATGGAGAAGAATGGCCACGTTTAATGTATAACCAGGAGAGTGTCTCTTTTGTTGGAGTTATATTGACTTAAAATAAATAAATAACACCCCACACTCTGACCGGTTACCAAGGAACACAACCAGAATGTTTAAAATTCCCATAATACAAAAGCGGTGCAACCCGAAAACACATCGGAGAGAATTGTGGCACAAACCCGAGAGCTACGCAGCGATATAAATAATAATTTAAAGGAGACGGATTTGGGGTTCGTCGCAACGCTGCGAGGCCGTCTCTGTTCGCGCACTCGCGTACAGGCTGCTGGTGTCTCGTCGGCGATCACAGTCACGAGCGCAGTCGAACTGAATGGATTTTTTAAAGTTTAATTTAGACCGAGGGAGGAGGGGAAAAGCCACTAATTCGATCAGAATTGACATTTACCCATCAAGGATATTGTTACTTCAGTAGAGCCGGATTCAGGGTGATGCTCAGGCCAGCTCTGGCCATCATTAAATGGGGAGTTTGGGTAAAATGCGACTCAACGCGTGAGTGTTATTAGCGCGAAGTCATGCACACATCCCGGGTTCGAATCTCGGCTCGGGTGCCTTTCTGTGTGGAGTTTGTATGTTCTCCTTGTGTCCGCGTGGGTTTTCGCCGGGCACTCCGTTTTCCTCCCACAGTCCAAAAAACATGCTGCTGCATAGGCTTATTGGCTTGCAAACTACATTTCCCTCAGTGCCCAGTGATGGACTGGCGTCCCATCGTGGGTATATCCCTGCCTTGCGCCCTGTGTCTGTCGGGATAGGCTCCGGCCCTGTACGGGACTAAGCGGTTTCTGGCAATGAGATGAGATTCACACGTCTGAGAGAAAGAGTGGGTTTTCCTTTGCATGTATTCACGCGCCGTGCCCCGTCTGTAGGGGACTTTCCTCGCTTCCCCATAGTCTCGACTCACGCTGCACGGAAGGGCAGATTACTTGGCACGTGTGTGTTTGAATGGGTGTTGCTCGCGACGAGATGCTCTTTAGAACACGTGTTTAACTCTGCACGATGAATAAGTCCAGATGATGTCACTCGTCGCGAGGGGGTTGCTCAGAATCTGATTCTTTGCGTTACACGTGTCTCTCGTTTGAAGCGTAGATTGAACTCTAGATTCGCGTAAAATGTCAGCTATTATAGTCTCACTAGGACTATTATATAAATTAGTCACTCGCTCATCCGTGACTGTGTGTAGTACTGTATATGCAGACTACGGTAAAGATGCCGACTACATTTACCCCGGTGCCCTGAGGTGTTGTGACTTGCTTACCCTCCCTGCTGGAAAACTGTTAAAAAAAGCTACACAGCTTAACGTTGTCAGATTAAATAAAAACTGACCGAGTGAGTGTTTCTCTGGTGATGCTGTTCGCAGCAGCAGCAGCAGCAGAGAGTTCTGTCATCATAAATCATCTCATAGTCTGTGGATAATTCCTGTGGTGCACTGTGGTACACCACGTGAATCGCTGTTAGTGAAATACGTCTAAATAGATAGAAATAAAATAGTAAAAATAAATATTATTTGTAATGTTCAATGTCATTCGAAGATCGAATCATTTGGAGACGCGAGGTAACTTGTGGAGGAGGGTTAGTGAAGCCACGTCGTTAGCCAACGCCAACTCGCCACACACTCATGCTATATATTACGATGGGAACCCGGAGGAAACCCACGCAGAACAGGGGGAGAACACACAAATTCCACACAAGTCGGTGCTCGAGGTGGGAATGGAACAGCCTCACGCAGGGCTCTCCTCCTGTGATCTGCAGACGCACACTTCTGCACCACCCTGTCTAGCCTTGCATAGAGGTCGAAAATAACAATGTAGAAATGGTACTGATGTAGGTTTTTCACGGCTCAATGTGGAAATTATCTGGCCTTTGCATGCGGTCCTTATCCTTTCTACAAGATGGTCCCGATGTCTTGTGACCCCCATTTAATTGAGACCTAAATGTGTTTTTCTCATGTTCTCATGCATTAGCTCAATCACAGAGAAAGGCGCCGGAGGCAAGAAGCGAAATTCAAGCCAGAGCATCTTTTAGATAACCCCGTATATGTACTCTATGAAATATTCCAATTCTCCCTCCTATAACGAGCTGCAATTTAATGAAGCGTCAAATGTACTGAAGATGCCTCCAACGTGGGAGGCGAAACGTCGCGAGGGAGACATGAAGAGCGCTCGACACGGCGATCTCGAAAGAAGAGCAACTATCATGCATCAATCCGCAAAAATCGAAATCATTATATTTAAATCAGTCTCCAAAATCTGATCTCATTGTCAGAAACCGCTTAGTCCTGTACAGGGTCGCGGTGAGCCAGAGCCTATCCCGGCAAACACAGGGCACAAGACAGGGATATACCCACGATGGGACGACAGTCGATCACCGGGCACTGCAGGCAATTTAATCTATAAGCCAATAAACCTATGCAGCAGCATGTTTTTTTGGACTGTGGGAGGAAACCGGAGTGCCCGGCGAAAACCTACGCGGACACGGGGAGAGAACTCGCAAACTCCACACAGAAAGGCACCCGAGCCGAGATTCGAACCCGGGATCTTCTTGCTGTGAGGTGACAGTGCTACCCACTGGGCCACCGTGCCGCCCGTCTTCAAAATCAGTCGTCAAAATTCGTTTGGCCTCTCTGAAAAAAAAATGCCTCGAGTGAAGCGTTCCTTGGCTAAGCGTCCTTTCCGGGACAGGATTTGTCTGCTAGCGCAGCGCGCAACAGATGCATCGATTGCACCGCTGCAGTACCCGCCCACGGATCTCTGAACAAATATTAATCAGTTAATTAATTACTTTATGTTTCGGCATTAATGCAGCGACAGGGGAAGGGTCTGATTTATTGTCTCGGGTGATGCAGGGGCTCACGTCCGAGTGGGGTCGACTCATTCAAGATTGATTCCCGTAAAGCGTCGCGCAGAGGTGCGTGAGGATTGCTGATCAGCGCGGGGTGGAGAGGAGAGAGAGAGAGGCGAGGTGTTTGTGGGTTACGAGCAGCGGCGCTCTCCCCGCCTGCTGCCGCGGCTGATTTACGGCGGCACTCGCTTTGCAAGAGAGGCCGCGGCAGCTGCCTCGCGTGTGTCCAGGGCACACGGCGTTGGCGGTGCTTTCGTGAGGAGGAATGCTTTTCGTTGAAGGGCGCCCGCAGACGATGCCCAAGTGAACGCGCTCGTCGCCCGTCTCTCCGTCGTCGGGGCCCGCTTTGGCCGGGAGCGTTGGCCGGCGAGCTTGCGGCGGTTTCAGATAAACGATGTCGTTGCCAATACGTGGCAGCAACGAGGTGACTCGCGGGTGACTCAGGGGTCACGGCGCTGGGGTGACTCAGTCGAGATCCTCGGTTAGAGCATTTACGCTACATCCTGGTAGCGTAAATGCCCAAAAACTCATTGGGGAGCTGTACAGGTTGCCAGGTGTCTTGCGTTGGTGTTGTCAGCCCGGATTATAATCACTGCGCAGAAACAACGGGACGTCATAGAACATTTGTTTTTTGCCTCAAGCGAAAATATTAAAAAATAATAATTTAATTCTGAGATTTAAAAAAAAAATTGGATTGTCACGTGATGAACGTCTCTGCACCAGGGCTGGTTAGGAAATGCCGTGCCCTTACCGTGGTTTGAATGTGTGGCCAGACCGAATCTCGGAATAAATTCTGCGAAATCTGCTTCTGCAGGCCGCCATCAAACATGCGGGTGGTGCACTTACTTCCTCAGTGAGTTCTGAATGCACTCTTTGTCTCGTGTCATGACACGCCGATAATTCAACTGGAACTAAACTGCGGCAAATAAATACAATCACAATATTGTGCGAGCACCAAAGTAATCTTTCTTATGATTGTTGTATTGTAGGTTTTCGTGGCTCGATGCATGATAATTGCTTTCCAAAGCTGTCCTTTCTGGCGATCTGGCCGAGAGAGAGAGGGAGCGCTCGACACGGCAATCCCAAAAGAACAGCTCTGGAAAGCAATCCTCATCCATATTATTATTGACAAAGGGCGCTAAACAATCATGTGACATCTTTTGTGACTCCCCCACTGAATGAAGACATCCTCATGCTGTTGGCGGTCATGATGGTGGTTTGACCATACTTCACCCCTCCAGCCAGTATAAATTGGTGAAGTGCGGCACTCATGACCTGTTCAAACATTACCCGCCACGGAACACTGTCCGTGGTTGGGAATCTACGTCGCTGGGTTCATATCGCAGTGCGCTTAACCGTGACCCAACCGCACCCCACAAGTAATAACACTCAGAAAGTCCACTGGGATGGAAATGCATTTAATCGTCTGGTGTCTGCCAGTTGTGGGTGGTTTCAGGGGATGTCCATTGTGTCGTTTGACCTAAAGGGCATTGCTAATGAGGCCAGTTTGAGAATTGTCTAAATCCCTGTCTTGCAGCCTCTGGCGCATTCATAATTTAGTGGCTTTGATCTGAAGAAAAAAAACAAGTCTGAAGGCTGTGACCTGTTTCCTTCCATTTACAAGCCCAGCACATTCCTGGCATACGTATGTTAAAGCTGCAATGTTATTCGTTGTTCTCGTTGGGGTATTGTATTCGCAATGCTGATTTAAAAAGGCATGCTGAATAACCAAATAATAGGACACGTTTCAATCAACACGCTCTCCCATTCTGTCTGATCTTGCGTGATTTTCGTCTTCGTTTCCCTGCACAAGGACACAATGACTGCCGCGCTCTACAATATAGACTGTACGTTCATCGCAATGCCAGAAAAAAAGGACGTATTGATTTCAGAATCAAATGTTGACCCCGAATCGTGACAGCTCCTGGAATATTGGCGTGTGTGAATCCTTAAAACCCTCTGCAATAAGGGCCACTCTGTGCTGAAGTGTATTGTAGGGACAGTGTGGACAGCAATGCCTTCTATACTTGTACAGTCATACAATGTGGCAAATGCACTGCTAAATGGAGCCTTTTGTCATCTCCAAGTCATTTAAATTGCTGCCAGTTTAATACCCTTTTAATGAGTCTTACATAATTATTTGGGAGTGAAAATTATGCACTTTCGAAGCGTTTTGCTTCCGCTAATGATCTCCGATGATTTCTGCGCAGTGAAATTCTTTTTTCGGTTCAAATTAACATGTTATATGCGTTTACTTACACAAACGTGCATATGCCGTGCAGGCTGGCTCACTGTGAATGACACAGAGCCGACTTTCTGGGAAGTGCTGCTGTGCTTTTCATCTCTGCTCACAGAGGATAAAGCAATCGAAACGGGGATTTACAACCAGATGCTTTCCCGCAAGTTAGCACTGCATTGCAAAATCATTATTATTGTTTGCAAAGGTGCTGTCTCTTATGCTTTTTTTGACGATGCCTCGAAGTACTGATTGAGATTTGTCACAGCGCGATGCACGGTAAATGCCTTCCAGAGACGTGTTGTTTTCGGGATAGCCGTGTCGAGCGCTCCCCCCTCTCGCCTTCGCGACGACGTTTCGCCTCCCACGTTGGAGGCATCCTCAGGCGTCCTGATGCCAAGACGACCCGAGCTTTGTTTTCTCGTCTCTGCGGTGGA
>JAZEWT010000016.1:21310785-21328166 GCA_036362905.1 Mordacia mordax | reverse complement strand
TGCCTCTTATCTCTGCGTGGCGCTCAGCTTGCCTTTCACAACCGATAATGGGTTAATTAGCAGGGCCACAGACTGGTGGGGCCGCGTTCGCTAAAATCAGATGCTGAAGTGACCGCTGCTGCTCCCGCGGAGTGATTCACGGTGACGTGAGCAGAAGAGCGTTCTATCTGAGCATCTCGTGAGTCGTGAGCTCATGGCTAGCCTTGGTACTCATGGGACGCCGCATTGTAAGGAGTTTTACGCAGAGCTGGTGCGTCATGCGTTGTTTGAGAGTGCGGGGGGCAGCGGTGCACTACTGGTAAAGCACATTGCCTTGTGAAATCGGTGAGCCCGAGTTTGATTCCTGGCCAGGACTAAGCCAGTGGTGAGTGATTTCTAAACTAGTCCTCGTCACAAACCGCACTGTCGGGTGAGAGATACTGTACTCTATAACGATGCAACTGTCGTGGTCAACACAAGACCTTCATTCCGGAGTAGATTAACACAGCGCTATAAATGTATTACTACATTCTTAATCCCTTTAACGTCTGTTCATTCTTTTATTGCTTAATATTTCGGTTTTTTTCAAGGCATTAAAACTCTGCATGGCGCGCATACAGTAGCATTTTTTTTATCGAACACAAGCCAAGTATTTGGCCGGAATGATTTTGTATTATAAAACATAATTGTCCTTGGCAGGGGCGATTGAATAAGCCTCTGGTTTGATCCAACGGGAGCACGCGTGTCCAACCTTGACATTTAACTGCGACAAAGCCCCTTCTTTGTGTCAGCCAGGGACCCGGGATGGTCGAGCGGGCAGTGAGAGTCCCTTGGGAAGTGGTTTGACCACACAATGAACGATGTGTCCAACGAGACAAAGACCGCAGCCTTTATGCCAGAAATGTCAGCATATGATGAATTTTTTTTTTATAGCTTTATGTAAAATGTTAAAGCAGATGCAATGGACCGTGCAGCGGGTTCGCCCACGTCGAGGCGTAAACAAGCACCCCGACGGTGGGCCGTTTGGTTTGTCACGGGACGCGCCGTGAGTTTGGTGCCCCGTGCGTGGTGGCACCGCGTGAACGCTCACCGTTGTGCGCCCGATGGCAGAGGCCGCCGGACGCGTTGTTGTCGCGTAAATGCCAGGGCCGAGCGCCGGGCGGAGGCCCGATGCCACTGTCGAGCGCGGCCAACATCTGCGCTCTCTGCCTCCAGGATGTAAGTTTTCTCGTCGCTCGCTGCGCGAGGACTTCACGTCATGTTTGGAGCATCCACGCAGAGGAAATGGGCGTTGTCGCTTGAAATCTGGCGTGGTTATCAGGAATTGTACTGGTGACAGCTTTTGCCACAGGCTACAAAACATGACAAGTGTTTTTTTTTCTTCCTCTTGGTTTATATTCATCGACGTTTGGGTGAAACTTTCCAATTCTGAGTGTAGGTGACAATGTATCGGATAATGATTTACTTTTAATGCTTAGAATTCCTAGGATTGATCCCGGGTCAAAACTCTTTTGTTGCTGGGAATATTTCATCTTAATCATGTTGCCATTGCAATTACAACTTTTAAAAAATATGTAAAAAACAACTTTTCACAAAATACATACATTTCTGGCCTTGTTGCAGCGGTTAATTTGTGAATCTGTGCGAACCCGCAGGTTGTGAAGGGTGATTGTCAAATTTTGGAAAATTCGAGGCCATTGAGTCATGTGCTCAGTGCAGGTGGGGTGGTGATGGTGACCGTGGCTCGATGGGAGAAAAACAGCGATCGCTTTCACACAGAGCGCCGGGTTTATTCGCTTTTCCCGACACTTCAAAATACACAATGACAACGTAACTGCCCCTGCAGTTACCCGCTCACGCCGCTGCTGATGGAAGGGGCCTGCATAGGAGGTAACCTGAGAAAGATCCTCCAGCGCCTCTTTGGTCGACTAATCCACGTCGACCCGAGATCCTGGAAGCGGTGGTAGTACCTACACTTTTCCCTACCACGCGTGACCTGCACGTCGACTAGGCGTGGTTGTACTCTGGTGCATCGCAGAATTTACAGCGATGCGAGGATTGAAGAACCTTGCCCCGTGATTGAACTGTCGGATCGGATCGAACCTGGGGCATCTGGATTGCAAGCCAGGGGTGCCGTGACAGCGCGGCAGCATTGCATGCTCCAGTAAACGTGCTGATTGTAGCGACGATGCGCTTTGCTCGCGTTGGTTAATGGATGAAATGGAAGCCTAATCATGAAGCCTGGTTTCCGGTGATCTCAGCACACAGCATGGAGCGCTACCCCCCCCTCTTCTTCACTCCCAAATAACCCCCTCATTCCCGCTCCACTCTCCAAATAAGCCCCCCCCCCTTCCACCCCCGCTGTGGCACAGCTTTCCTACAATTTGTAGATTGTGAGCGTTAGCCAATGATCTCACCCTATTCCCAGGGGGCTCATAGCAGATGGCAGAGACCTGGGTGGCAAGGGTGTGGCGGACTGTCTGCTGCCAATCGCAAGCATGGCTCGCTTTCTGCAGCGATGAAAGGACTGTTAATTGCGTGGCACAAGGGCAGAAAACCTCATTGCAATCATACAGGAATATCAAATAAACGTTAATCTTATTTACTTTGTTGGAAGTCTGATGCCTTTACTAATAAACCTCTCATGTTTAGTTTGGCTTGCTACCCGTGAATAATTACGGTGTATGGGAAATTTCATATGGGTCTCGGTAGCGCTGCATTACTCGCTAAATAGCTGTCAAGATTTGACACGCTTGTCCTAAATATTCATTTCCCAAGATATACGGCTTTGAATTCCAACACTTTTGTTAGTGACATTTGGGTGCCGGCTACATTTGGTTCATATGCACTATGGGCATGTTTCAGCTCGTCAGGATTGTGGTGTAAATGTCATCTACAACGGCATCGAATAATCCAGTGACAGCTCCAAGTCATTTGTTAAATTAAATATTGTTTGAACCCAATGCCAGCGCTGTGTGCCGGTGAGTGAATTACAAATCCCGTGATAATCGTTTTTTGATTTCCCGTTGCGGCAGTCGAAACAATGGTGCAAGTTTCCCGGTCAGTCTCTTGTCTGTCAAGTAGCACAAATTGGCACCCGGGCCTCAGGAGGCTGCGTGTTGTGGACGGTACAGTGCGGTCTCATCACGGTGGACGAGTAATCCCAAAGTACTTTCTCGTGGGACACTTTGTGCGCCCTTGCGTTTGTACGTCCAAACGTTTATTGTGTCGCAGGCATCCCGCATCTAGAGCTTGCAAGCTCACTGGATACTTTCTCCTGTAATAATGAATGTTTATCGAATTATGACAATCTATATATCGCTGAAGAGCTCACTTTAGTGGAGGTCTCTCCGCCAGCGGTCGTGTGAGCGAGCGATTTCAGGGGATGCACCTTTAACTATTATCTGCAGCTGCCATACCCACAGTACTAGCCTACAGCTAAAGAATGTTGAGTTTAAAGTACAACCGCATAGAACAAGAAGCGGCTAATAAACTGTGCTCCGCAGTAGAAGTTGGGCATAGCGATGCCACATATCTCATCTCATTGTCAGAAACCGCTTAGTCCTGTACAGGGTCGCGGTGAGCCGGAGCCTATCCCGGCAGACATAAGGCGCAGGGCAGGGATATACCCACGATGAGACGCCAGCCCATCACCGTGCACTGTCGGCAATTTAGTCTGTGAGCCAATTAACCTATGCAGCAGCATGTTTTTTGGACTGCGGGAGGAAACCATGCCACATATCCTGTTTTTTTTCTCCATAAAATGCCTTCTCTTTGAAGCAGCTGTCCTGGAAAATGTGTACCTTTACCTGGAACAAGATGAAGTGTGAGTTTTTGTAATTTACGTCTCTTTGATTCTCTACTCCCACGATACGACCAGTTGTTTACTTTCTCCAAGGAGACAACCCTAACTGGGCTTCCCAGCTGTACGCGGCTGGCAGGGGCGACCTTAGTGATTATGGGGATCCAGGCAAAATCCAATGATGACCCCCCCTCCCGCACACACACCGATTCAAAAGCACTGAAGCCTCTCAATGGACGTTGGAATAACGAACTTAACGTGAACCCTTATATTTAATAAACTTAATTTGGCAGTGCAACAAAGGAGCAAACATGCATTATTGCATACACGACTAATTGTTAAACTGTTTTAACGTTGTTCTGCAACGACGTGTATAAAAAAAAAACACACCCGAAATAAGTGATTGTTGTTGATTTTTCCGTTATAATGTCGTTGTTGTGACGTGCCGTTCTCTCTTTGTGACCCTCGGGTGAAAAGCGCTCTATCAATGCAATAATAATCATTATTATAATTGTGGAATTGTCCTTATGCCGAACGGAACGTCGCTCAAACCCAAGCAGTCGCTTGGGTTTGACCCAGGGTTGAGATCTCTTGGCGGTAGCTTTGCGGGTCCGCGTGGCTGAGCCACAGTGCGTAACAATAAACGGTGGCAGTTTCGCGGCCAGCGCGAGGGAGGATGGGGGGGGGGCCTCCCGCGGAATGTACGTGGGGCCCGGCGGATGGGCGGCTCCCGCTCACACCGTGGGTGCCGTGGGTGCCGTGAGTCGGTGCCACACCGCTGTGCCCACCCGCCCGCTGAAATTCCGCCACCGCCTCTGCCCTGGAATGAATTAAAGACATCCGTCATCATAACGCTGCCAGCCAACCCACTCACTCACGTTCGGTTTTATTATTGGGTTGTCGCAGGGCAACATTTTCTCTGCGTACTGATGCATGTTTCCACAGGGTCGGTGCGTGAGCATTGCTTGCCAAAGCCGTTCTTTCCGGATAGCCGTGTCGAGCGCTCCCTTTTGCTCCTTCGCGACATCTCGCCTCCCACGTCAGATGCATCCTCACGCGTTCCGAGTTCTTCATGGTTTTTTTTTCCTTGTTTAACGAGCGAATGAGAAAATCGATCTGAGCCACGAGGGCTGGGTTCAACAGGCTGTGGCGGTCAATCGTGGTTATGCTGTCGGATGTTATGATCACTTTGATTTTCTCGACAAATTCTGTTGGAAGAGAGACTCCCCAGCCACAAATAATAATAATAATAATAAATCTGATTCCGTGTTCGCAGTGGCACACAAATTACAAAATGCACCGAGGTAGGGTTGTTACAGCTCGATATGAGAACCGCTCTACAAAGCTCTTTCAGGATAGCAGTGTCGGGTGTTCCTGCTCTCTCCTTCTGGAGGCGAAACATTGCAACAACAACACATCTCTGCAGTGAAGAAACACCAATGCCTAAAAACATCGCTAATAAAATATACATATATTTCATCTCATTATCAGAGCTGCTTAATCGTGTACAGGGTCGCGGTGAGCTGGAGCCTATCCCGGCAGACACAGGGCGCAAGGTAGGGATATACCCACATTGGGACGCGAATCCATCACCAGGCACTGAGGCAATTTAGTCTGCAAGCCAGTTAACCTATGCAGCAGCATGTTTTTTGGACTGTGGGAGGAAACCGGAGTGCCCGGCGAAAACCCACGTGGACACGGGGAGAACATGCAAACGCCACACAGAAAGGCACCCGAGCCGGTGGCCCAGCGCTATTCACTGGGCCACCGTGCCGCCCAATATACATATATCGTTTTTTTTTTATTTTCAGAGCAGACACTTTGAAATATAATTCATGTTGAAAGTTTCGGCGCGTGTATCTGCTGATTGCAGAGAACATGATGTTTCAAAATATATATCTGCTCCATGAAAATGGCTCCAGTGTTGCATAAACCACTGCCAGCGGCAGAAGTGTCCCACCGATTATTCATTGTCTCGGAGCTGGGCTGATTGAGTTCTGGGTAATCCTGTCTTTGCTGACGGCTGCAGAGCGATACCTGTTGAGTCTGCAGTGTAGACACAACAATGGTGAGAGTGGATTCATGCATCTTGACATGACTGCCTGCTATGAGGCCGATGACTTGAAAGCTCATGCGTGGACCTGCCAGCGAATGGGTGTGAATTAACCTGTTCGGAAAATGTTAATTGTCTTATTGGGAAATTCTGTACATATACAGTATTTTTAATATCAGTACATTTGTATATTTTGCGGGAACTTCCACCTCTGTCAAGATTCATCCCTGTGCAGTGCTTTGTGACCCTCGGGTGAAAAGCACTATAGAATAATTATTATAATTATTATACATGACCAACGTGAACGAGGAGGTGAAAACATTTTCGAGAGGGGCCCTCGTGTTTGTTCCGGTGGGGGCCTTTGCCTACGTATTTTAATTCCCAAGGTTTCGTTAAAATATTGCGGTGTTTATATATGTTGCCAGTGTTCTTGGCCGATCTCCCAGGTTGAACCAGGTTGGATGGTTGTCCTCCGGTGGTGATGATAGCGCAGTAGATATTTTGACAACCGGATGCCTCTCGTGATGCCAGCCTTCTTTAATCGGTGGGTCATTGTATTGATATTTGTCTGAAACCCACAGAGCTGTGGGCTTCATTGGAATACACCGCTGGTTAAGTATTAGGACAGCAGACACAACTTATTTTATTTTATTCAAGAAAGTAACACTGAGTCAGATGACTTTTTTTTCACGAGGGTACTGGATTATATTGTTTATTTTAAGATGTATTCTAGCAATTGAGTGTTTGTGGGAGGAAACCAGAGCACCCGCGGATGGGTCATTAGTCCACCTGCTGGCACTGCCTTCTCTCGACAAAGCACGTCGCGACAGCTCCACCTGCACAATAAGTGATTTCCATGACGACCGTGCAATCCGCCGAGCCTTGTGACACCGTAACGAACAACCGCCCACTTAAATCTCCGCCACCGCCGCACCGTATCGGTAAACAAATGTTTCACCTGCGGTCCCCTTTCTCCTCTGTTTCCACGGCGACGACCCCTGGTCGCGAGCGAGCGAGCCGGGAGGGGGGGGGGGTGAGGAGGGCGAGAGCAGGGGGTTCAGGAACGCGCACGGTAATGAGCGCGCCTCGCCGCACTGACACATCGGCCGGCGCCATCTCCCCCTTCCTCGGGCAGCTAATTAACGCCGCCGGTAACGGAGCAGCAAGAACGTGAGTCAGGAGCTGCGGCAGCAGCAGCAGCGGCAGCAGAATGTCGCCGGATGAAGGCGCATTTCCGCCCAGAGCAGTCAGCGGCTGAATTGAAACACGTCGGAGATTCGGCTAAATAGGCGCCTTGAGCCCACAAGTCTTTTCTTCGTACTCACTCAGCTTGCCTTTGCGAAGGCCCTCATTTACTGCCCCACTGCTTCTGTTCAGATCTATATTTGGCTTTTTTCCTCACCGTTTGTGCTTTTGTTGTGAACGTTTTCAGATAAATAGCAAACCGTTCATTTGCTGCATATGCTTGGCTGGAATATTACACTGCTGTTATGTCATGACGTAGGTTTTCACATCTCGATACATGATGATTGCTTCCAAAAGCTGCTCTATCGGGATAGCCGCGTCGATCGCTCCTCCTCGCTCCTTAGCGAAGTTTCGCCTCCCACGTTGGAGGCATCCTCAGGCGATCTGTGTGTGAGTCATGTGTACATCTCTCATTTGTATGTCAAGTTACTCCCTGCTACAGCGCCACTCCCTGCTGCAGCGCCACTCCCTGCTGCAGCGTCACTCCCTGCTGCAGCGTCACTTCCTTCCAAGGACAAACTGAATCGAATATGTTTCAGAGTTTTTGTCCGCATTCTGTCACGCTTCTGTAGTGGATTTTCCACCGTCAACAACCACACACGTTAAATGGCATTTCTGAATTTGATGCCTTCCTTTGGTATTTAATCCTGTTTACGGGAAATGTTTTCGAGGGCTACCGCGTAATCAATTACAGTCAGGATTTCCGCTAATTCACAGCAGCTCCAATAACATCACTGCAAACGTCGGTTTTTTTTGGTTTAACAAGATTGTCCTAAATTCGCGAGGTGGGCATTACGCACCAGCGAGAGACGAGGTTTCAGTGTTGTTGCGTTGTATTGTTCGCTGATCTTTGGGCTTTTCACAGTCACTCCTTGAAACACTATTCCCCCGTTGCAGATCAAACAGCACAAATATCAAAAGGTGCCGGGCAGCGTCATTGCCAGATTTTTTTTTATATTCTAAAGCTGCAGAAGAGGATTGGCCCAGTAATTTCAAAAGGAATGCCGTGTGACTGGTACACACGTACAGAAACCCTCTACGCTCATGCTTGAGGACATGTACAGACACTCTCAATTCCTTTTTATTGTTATGACTAAAGAAATTCTGCGGTCCTCCCTCGTTAAAATTTTGCGCTTAAGAGCTGCTCTTTCGGGAGAGTAGACACGGCTGTCCCAAAAGCAAAACCTTAATAGCAATTCTCATACAACAAGCCGTGAAGAACCTACATCAATACATATTTAATGCTGATATACTATTAATAAGATTAACGTTAAACGTGCACCCACACCGGTCGAAGGGCCTCAACTAGAGGAAGCTCCACACATCTTCTACAGAGGGGTGAGTTGGCCTACTCTTCCACACTGTCTAGACGTCTCAAAAGAGGAGCGAGTTCCCACACTTTACGTGACCCCTCTGGTCGACTGGCTTTGCCGACGAACCCATTAATGCGTCTCTGTGGAGAGAGGCGGCCGGTGGGGGCGGTGGGGGGTGCTTCAGAAACTTGCACCGTTGTTTCAACTGCCGTGGCACCAGCAACCCGACAGACCCACAAGACGATCCGCTGGCTTTTAGTCGTGGAAACATTCTCCCGTGTGACCACGCCTCGTGTACTTCAACTGTTTTGCCCATCAGCAAAAGGCAAAGATAGATGTTTGTTATTACGACAGTTATTAGACCAGTGATCTTGCAAGCTCCAGATGCCGGATTCCTGCGATGCAGGAAACGTCTGACTTCACCAGTGCAACAACACAGGTGACCTGTGTAGCCCTAACAGACTGCTGGGTCAAGTGGTGCTAGCTAGTGCCTGTGGAGAGACCAGCACAGAACGGTTGTGTAGGTGGGCCAGCATTGCGACTCGGCCGCCTTTGTCTCCCGAGTGGCGATGTTTACTGCACACCATGCTGGGTACTCATTTGAGGCAGCATCGATCCCAGACGAGGCCGAGGACCGCTGGTGTAAGGCCGTGAGCGGGAATCGAACCGGGGCGTCCGGGTTCGTAGTGCAGGGCGCCAACTGGTCCACCACCACCACCACTCTTTTGCTCATCAGCGCACCCACGCACGTTCAACACCACTCATGGGGAGCAAAATACACACAGAAAAAGTAAATTAGTGTGCTTAAAGCCAAGCGACTCGGCGAGGGTAGCGTTGGTCGAGTCTACTTTGCGAGGTGGTGGAGGTCCCGTCTAATTCTTGTTCCTGTGCTCCAGACAAGCGTGGCAACGTATTGACCCAGTCGCGCTGCTCCGTCAACAATGGAGAATTGCTTTCCATGCCAAGTCACGCTCTGCTTACCCGCGCTACTGTGTCCGCATGGAAGGATAAGTTTAGAAAGACAGAAAAGATTTCCTCGGGATGATATTTTAAAGAGATTAATGGCGCGCAACCTGTCGGTATAAAGCATTGTGTGGCAGCTTGCAAGGGTAAAGTGTGTGTTGGTACCCAGCTTGGAGCGATGCAGGGATGCGCTGATTGTTGCGGAATGGGTGGGTGAATTGCGCTGTGATTTTTACGGTTTCCTCTCGGAGAAGGTTACTGTACAGCACACGCGTTGGATTTGCTGACTTCTTGGATTATCCAGCTTTGGAGTGACAGCTCAGAGTTGGACTTTACGAACGTCTCACTAACATACGAAGCACACGTGTGGCCAAAACCTGAGTACTGCTGCCCTACCCAAGGTGGAGCACCCAGTTTATAGAAGGAAAAAAACGTTATTGTTGTTGATTTGCCGTTCTTACGTCGTTGCTTTTGACGCGCCGTTCTCTCCGCAGCGCTGTGCAGCCCTTCGTGACCCTCGGGTGAAAAGCGCTGTAGAAGTGCAATTGTTATTATTGCTTAATGCAACTGTTACAATGCCCGTGTACGAGACACTGTGATGCATTCGGCATGTCATGCCGACGTAACGTGATCGTGCGGAGAGAGTTGCTGTGTTCCAGTGAACGACACAGCTGTGTCACCTGGAGTTTAGTGCTCCTGCTGGGGTCCCCCCTTGGCGATCAGGTCTGGGGGTAATGTTCAAGACAAATGACAATGCGAAGGCCCTCTGATTCAAGGAGTTTGCCGCCAGGAAGGGCATCTGACCATAAAATTCTGCTGCAATACCCCCACCGTGAAGGGGCAACTCGTTACCAACCTGGGTGGCGCAGTGGTAACATCTGCGCCTCAGAGAAACACATTTCTTGTCGAGGCGGTTCGATTCCCACCTCAGGCGCCTTGCTCTGTGCAGTTTGTGTGTGCTCTCCCCCTGTTCTGCGTGAGTGTCCTCCCGGCTCTCTGGTTTCTTCCCACAACTAAAAAAAACACTCACTAATTGATTGGCTGATAACATGTTAATGTATAGCAAGCAGTGTCCTGGCTGGTTGGCGCCGGCTGCCCTCCTAGATGACTCTTCCCGTAGGGCTCTGGAATTCCCACACAACGTAGCGTTGCCCAAACGCTCACCACCTTGCTCACTTTGAGCAACATTCGCGCTTATTTTTCGTTACCATCGCTGCTTCACATCTCAGGGCGGTCACGCCCATGGTCAGCGGCCGTGGTTTAAAATTAAAATCCTGACAGCGTGTTTAGTTGCTCTCAAGAGCAACGCTTTCAGGATAGCCCTGTCGAGCATTCCCCCCGTTATTCTAAACAAGGGCGGCGCGGTGGCCCAGTGGGCAGCGCTGTCGCCTCACAGCAAGAGGGCCTGGGTTCGAATCTCGGCTTTTGTGCCTTTCTGTGTGACGTTTGCATGTTCTCTCCCCGTGTCCGCGTGGGTTTTCGCCGGGCACTCTGGTTTCCTCCCACAGTCCAAAAAACATGCTGCTGCATAGGTTCATTGGCTTGCAGACTAAATTGCCCGCAGTGCCCGGTGATGGACTGGCGTCCTATCGTGGGTATATCCCTGCCTTGCGCCTTGTGTCTGCCGGGATAGGCTTCGGCTCACCGCGACCTTGTACAGGATTAAGCGGTTTCTGACAATGAGATGAGATAAGATTCTAAATAACGTTTCACCTTCCACGTTGTGACATCTTGTTGAGTTTACAACTGCTCTTTTGTTTTCCATATTTCAGTAAATTTCCCAGCGCTCGTTGTCATCACGTGAAGGTGTAGCTTGAATAAGATGCGAATGTCGTTGTTATCACGTCGTGCCTGTTGGCAATCGGAGCACCGGCCTGCCAGCCACCTCCTCACTCCATTTGCCGTCTCCCCTCAAGTCATTCCGCCTTCATGTTGTGTGTGGCCTAACCATGGCACCGTTTGTAAAGGCCACAAATCCCATGGCACAAAGGGGCAATTATGTAACGATGTCTGTGAGATGGTCCTTGCCTGACATGTATTCCGCTGCCTATTGTGGCTGGTGATTTATTATTATCATCACTGTTCCTGTGATGTGAAAATCACAGTTCGCTGGTAAGGAAATACCACTGCACATTGGGAGGAGTGACATATCTGCTAAGCTCAGAGCGGTGCTGTGTTCAATCACCCCGGGATGACCTGCGTGGTAATGTTAAGTGTATAATCCTAGAATATTAATTCATAGCAACCACGTGGAAATAATCGCACGTGCGCTGCGTGGGCCATGCAAGCACACGTTTGTCTTCATAAGCTTCTCGTGTTTGGTTATTATAAAATATACTCGGGGTGCCACGGTGGCACAGTAAGGAGCGCTGCTGCCTCGCAGCAAGAAGCGCTTCGGTTCGGTTCCTGGCTCAGGCACCTTTCTGTCTGGAGTTTGCGTCTTTTCACCGTACCCACTTGGGTTTTGGCTGGGTACTCTGTTTTCCTACCACCGTCCAACGACACGCCGCTGCTTAGGTTAATCGACCTGCTGAGGAAATTGCTCCCCCCAAAAATGGCCTGCAATTTACTGGCGTCACATCCTTAGTATAGCCCCGTCTTGCGCCCTATGTCTGCTGGGATAGGCTCCAACGCCCTGCGACCCTGTATATGATTAAACGGGTGCTGATACTGATGAAATGCAGTAATAGCGCAGCCCTGCAATTCCCTGCTCGTGCCACTGCTAATGGAAGTTGCCTCCACTGTAGAGAGAGGTTTAAAAAGCCTCAATCACCAAAGTGCTGACTCTTCCATGCCGGCGAGACATCTCAGAAGATGTGGGAGCGATCACGGGCACTCTACCACATCTGCCCTGCTAATCAACTAATTGCGATGTAACGCTTTTGTACTGCTGAGTGTAAAAAAAGAGGAAACAAGCTCGCATTAGTTTTGTTAACTGGCCAGAACGCTCAGAGCATGTTGTAGGTATTTGGTCACAGAGGGAATGACACATAGTCAGGAAGAAGCCGCGATATGGAATTGTGTTCATCTTAGCAGCCACCACAGGCGTTTGTGTGCTCTGGTCAAGGCGTGGATGTTACAGCAGCCGCTCAGTTCCGCTGTGAATTCTTCACGCGCAGTTAACTGCGACAACTATCACTCCCCTGCACCCGGAATGTATTTGTTCTAAAGAAAACTTATAACAGCCGTATGTCTCGCGCTCGGTGGATGAGAATTGCTCTCTATTGGTGTTGTTTTCAGGACAGCCTTGTCGAGTGTTCCTTCTTCCTTCGTGACGTTATGGCCTCCCACGTCTGGCGATGCCTCCAAAGATGGGAGGCGAAACGTCGTGAAGGAAGGAGAAAGGACACTCGACACGGCAATCCTGCATGAATAGCTTTAGAGAGCAATCATCACGAGCCGTGAAAACCTACATTAGTACAAGATAATTACCCACAGTTCCTTGTTAACTCAGAGTGTGTACTGTTCAGTAGCGGGGAGATTAATTAGTTAAAGAAACAAAATGCAGTTGCCCCATTGCCGAGTGGTTATTTAATAAATAACATCTGTCGTTTGGCAGAGAATTTCTCAGCAATAATAATAATGGATTATTTTTGTCGTTTGGTATCCGCACCGTTATTATAGAGCAGGCCTGTCACTAAGGTTGCGTGAATTACTGACGAGTATTGTCTGCCAGTAGGGGGGCAATGTTCTGTGCAGCGCTTTATGATCCTCGGGTGAAAAGCGCTCTAGAAATACAAATATTATTATGAATGTTGTGTGATGCCTAATGAGTCAACTATATATATTAATTAAGAGCACGGCACTGGCACGCATGGCCGACATGTGTTTAAAAAACCGTCACGGGGTCTTTAGAAAGCATCGTGTGACGGCGATGCCTCGTTATGGTGAACACAGCGGCACGATTAACTGGGGAGGCCAGCAGGTTCGAACCACGAATCCTGTGCAGGGAGCGGCGAACGCTCCGATCTCAGCAACGCCACACGCCGGGCTCGCTCACCGTACCCGGAGGTTCGGCAGTGTCGCGGTTGCTACCGAGAACGGTAATGATTTCATATTTCTGCTTCTCCGGAAAAGTAAAAAAAAAAGCCACGCAAACTTCATTGCCAATTCCGGCTGTGAGCAAAATTAATTTTGATGTCATATTGACATAATCGAGTACTGTTCGAACAGATACTTTTGAAAATACGTGTACTCACGTAAACATGGATTCGCTTTGCTGGAGAAACGTTGTTTGTGGACTCATTTTAGGCAATTAAAACGATTGGAAAGTTTATTGCCAATGCAAATATTTCTCGTGTGACTCCTTTTTAAAATACAGCACGGGGAAATATCACCAAGCTGTGCACATGAATAAAAAATCCTTTTTAAAAACCTAGGTTCTATGATTTATGAGTTCTCTGCATAATAAACTTCCTTTGGGGCTCTGACCCATATCTTCCTCCGTTGCATGGAATATTTCTCCACCAAAATTATACAATACTGCACTTTACATATATACGACACAGTACGTTACATACGCGCACTCTCGGATATTTGAGATGGCTGTGTGTTTATAGCCAATGAAATGCATTAGATATAGCAACACAGCAACATCACCCACTTTTTTAATTATTTCGCCTATGGGTATTCGGTGTTTGGTTCACAGGGGTGAGAGCTTGAAGGCTCCCGGAGAGTGGAGTTAATGGCCACCCACTCACATCTCCACCTACTTACACATCACTCACCCACCCACCCACCAAGTATTCACTCATCCACTCACTCATTCACTCCCCACCCACCCACTCACAAACTCACCTACCCACCCAATTATACACTCACCCACTCGCGAGCTCACTCACTCTTCACCCACCCACCACCCCACCCACTCACTCCTGATCCACCCACTCAATCAAGCATTCACTCACCCGTGCACTCACCCGCTCACTTACCCACCTACTCACCCAAAGTTGTGGGCATGAGTCAACATCGTATGTATTTGTCCGCGTACTAACGGCAGACTAGCTTGACAATAAAAATAATTACAATTTGTAACACATGCATATGGTCGTTGTCAAAGGTATTCCTTCGAAGACAGAACATTTCAGATGTGGAAGGAGAGCGCAGAGAGGTGGCAATGGGGAAGGTCGCCATGCAGTGAGCCAGTGCCAACATTTGTCAGACACTGCGCGATGTTAACGGACAATTCATGAATGGGCGCTTGTTTTCTGCTGCGTTTCGTAGAATAATTGCCAAACATAGCGCCTTCTCGAATCCAGAACCGTGATCGAGGGACGCCTCTAATGACGCGCGTGAGGATTCCAGGTCATCACGATTTCTGGGAACATGCGAGTTCAGGTAAATCCGCTAACGACCTCAAGGAAGGCCCTCGTGTATTATTGGGTGGTCCAGGTGGCTCGTGACCCACATTTGTTTGTCACAACATAAAAAAACACCGTTTTCTCGCTCATTCCTCTTTTATAGAACACTTATTTATTCCGGATGGCTGGCGCAAGTTAATGCACTGTTGAAGAACGGCTTATGGTGAGGACCTTACAGGCTCTTGAAGATCACGAACTAAAGGGAGGGGGGGTCACAATACATCTGGACCACGTTGTATATGATTGTTATAGTAAAACCTCGATGTAATGGACTAAAAAGGGGGAGGGTTTCCGGAAAGCCATTTGAATGACTATCTTATATGCAGAGTAACGACCACATGTTATAACAAGCTATATATTCTGAACACCATTAAACAGTGTGATACATGTGTCTAATAGCAGCAATAAAAGCACTAAAGCTAAAATATTTTTTCTAGTATTTCCAGTGCAGACCGCTGTCTCGGAAATAGCGGAGAGTGTTTATTAAATCGTGGTTCTACTCTATGACTACGATCGTGACAATTCTATTGTGGCGCGGTGAGTAGCGCTGTCGCCTCACAGCAAGAAGGCCCCAGGTTCGATTCCCAGCTCGGGTGCCTTTCTGTGTGGCGTTTGCACATTCGTTCTGTGTCTGCGCGGGATTTCTCTGGGTGCTCCGGTTTCTGCATACGTTCTGAAGACATGCTGGCTAGATTAATTCATCTCAACTCACATCTCATTGTCAGAAACCGCTTAGTCCTGTACAGGATCGCGGTGAGCCAGAGCCTATCCCGGCAAAGACAGGGCGCAAGGCAGGGATATTCCCACGATGGGACGCCAGTCCATCACCAGGCACTGCAGGCAATTTAGGCTGCATACCGGAGTGCCCGGCGAAAACCCACGCGGACACGGGGAGAGAACATGCAAACTCCACACAGAAAGGCGCCCGAGCCGAGATTCGAACCCGGGAGCTTCTTGCTGCGAGGAGGCGACAGCGCTACCCACTGGGCCACCGCGCCGCCCTTGAAGGATGAATTGTCCCGACTAAATTGCCCTCCCCGCCGGACAACCTCGAGCGACTGTCACGCAACGGAAGGTGGGTTTGGCGGCGCCTGCCGCTGGCTCATGACCGGCGACGCTTGCTCGGTGCAGCGTTTGCGCCGTCGTTTAGTCCCATCCTTGGCGCGGACTCGCGTCGCCGAGCTTGGCGAGGTAGCAGCGTTGATTAATTTCCGCACTCGGCAGTCGCGCTGCAGGACCAGTTCATTACGCTTATCGGGCTCGGCGCAGCGCGCAACTCCGTCTTGTTGGGAGCGCAGCAGCCGCGTCGCTTTGCTTTGTCGCTCGTCCGCTATTATAATACGGACGCTCAGCTCTGAGCTCAGGCATATGCTATGGAAGTAATGGCTTTGTGTCCGCTAAACTGAAGAAAACCGCCCCATCATCACATTGTAATTTCTGAATGAGCTCAACGTCGAGTGAAGCTTTGCACGCAATTAATGTCTCGCTCTGTGTTATGTTTTTGTTCCCCTTCCCTGATGCGTGGATTATTGAAGGATTTTTGGCCATACCTCACCATGCTGGTCACAGTGTTGGAGAAGATGGATCGGTGCTCAGAACACTTATTTTTCTCTACTAATGCAGGTTTTTGGATGAGAATTTCTTTCCAAAGCTGTTCTCTCTGGGACGCAGTGCCCAGCGCTTCCTCTCCTCTTTGTGACGTTTTGCTTCCCACGCTTAAGGCATCTTCAGGCGTTCTGAGCTCAGACTCAGAACGCTGGAGGATACCTTCAAGAAAGGGGACGCTCGACACGGCTATACCGAAAGAAGAGCTTTCCAAACGAGCTCTGGACAGCAATTCTCCGATATTTTGCTGTGCTGTTCCTCTAATCACGACGCCTAGCTCACCTGTGTTCTGTGCACAGTGGCCACCCATTATAACAGACGTTCGCAACTATGTTTGCACCCCAAGCCACACTTGGGTCTGGTCTTCACGGACCACTAGAAGCGGCGCTTGCGACCCACTGATGGGTCGCGACCGACCGCTTGAGATTCACGGCATTAAAGGACTGTCCAGGCTCAATTCTGGCTCAGATTCTGAGATCCATGAGATCGGACAAGCGCATTGGCTGTTACTTTGCTCATGTGTTCTTTTATTGTTTCCTGCCAAGTTCTCTATCACTGTCGGAATCGCCTTAGGGGTCTGATTATTTTTACTTAAACAGCCCCGATGAAATGCTATCAACCGATTGGTTCTCCATCAATGCACAACATCTGCAGGGTGGTGCATCTCACAAGGTGTTATTAAAATATTTTTTGCTGTTGACATTAATTAAAATGGTTTCGTTTTCAGATTTCTACCACCTGTGAGCTTGGCAGTAAAGTTATAAGCGTAGATTTTTGCATAATATAGGCCGTTTCTCTTTCAAGCCAAGCGATTGGCATTAACAAAAAAAACGGCATGAAATTTGCCTTACGGTATTTGTCGCGATTATCCGTTGCGATATACAAAATGACTTGCGTGTTGTGTTTCGTGGTAAATTACCCAATCTCACCAGGAGTCTTTAGATTGTGCATCGTTAATTGTGGATATATCCCTGCCTTGCGCCCTGTGCCTGCCAGGATAGGCTCCGGCTCACCGCGACCCTGTAGAGGACTAAGCGGTTTCAGACAATGAGATGAGATGA
>JAZEWT010000016.1:21274794-21310685 GCA_036362905.1 Mordacia mordax | reverse complement strand
GAGGTGTTTACGTGGGCCTGCTCTCCATCCATCAGTCCGTGATGTAGGACATGCATAAAACATTGAGTTCTGAGGAGAATTGCGTGACTTGTGGCTGCGTGCTGGCCACGCGCGGTGGGCCCACACACAAGACAGGTTCCCCTCATTTTATGCAGCAGTCTCTTTGCAAACATTAGGACGCAATACCACATTCAGTGGAGTACATGGCAACAATGTTGTCCCACGTCCGACAGCATAGCAGTGGCTTTCGACTGAATTCAAACCCGCACCGAGCGGATTGTCAGGAGAAATGTGTTTGCCGCATTCACGCGAATTCACACACGCGTGTGTGATAGCTGCTGGGGATGCTACTGTCGTGGTTCGCGCACCACATGGCGAAGCCAGCAACCCAATTGCGGTGCCTGCGTCGGACCGTTTCCGGTGGCGATTATTTGAATCAGTCCTGGGCGGCCCATAGATCAACTCGGCCTTAAATGGGTACCTGGCACGGCGTGCAAGCCACAGCACTGGGGAGACAAAAGGCAGCCACGCCATGATGCCAGCACACTCCACCCTTTAATGGGCGCTTGCTAACACCGCCCTTGCCAGATGTAGTGTAAGGTGATAATGCGTGGGATGGCTTTGTGTCGGGCAGAGTGGAGCCGTGTTAACATCTGTGCCTCGCATACAGAATGTCCTGCCCGAGGCAGTTTGATTCCTGCTTCGGGTGCCTTTCTGTGTGGAGTTTGTGTGTTCTCTCCGCCTGTTCTGCGTGGATTTCCCCCGCGTTTTCCGGTTTCTTCCCACAAGTAAAAAAAACCCCTCACCAATTAATTGGCCGATAACGTCATAAATATATAGAGCGCAGTGTCTGGCAGGTGTTGACGCCGGCTGACTGAATGGCTGCCTTCCCTAGCCGCCTCTCTACGGTCTCCTCACCTCGCCTCTGTAATGATGTAAATCACCGTGGGTAAGGGCGTCTGCTACATAATAATCATTAATAATAATGATGGCGCGGTCTCGTGTCATCCGCAGCGGAGAGACGCGGTCACAGCCACTGCGGAGGTGACTCCGCTAACAAATGTTTTCGGACACACGGATCGCTGTCCCCGTGTGGGCTGCGCAGTTGAATAAGGCCGGCGTGAACTTCAATCCCTAATTACAGCCATCAGCGGCAAAGATTAATTATGCTTTACCGAGATAGAGTGTGGAAATAACGGTGGCTCGTGTATGGTCATTATGTGGGACATGATTTTCACTCTCGCCGCGTGATTCATGCCGTATTTACTTACTCCCAGCTGCCGCTGAGACACTCATACCGGCTCGATTATTGCAACGCTCCCTGTCAGTGGAATTCCTAACATATGCGTCGTCTACAAACTTCCACATCATCCGTAAAATTCTGGTGCCAGAAGTCTGGTGCCAGACGATCCATGTCCATTTTCACATTCGCGACTCTGGTGAATATAACGGCACCATTAAATACACCAATGTTTATGAATAGAAGCGCGTCGTCACATATGTAGGGACTTCAGAATTAATTTGAGTCCGTGAATAATCGTATGCTACGCGCATAATTTTATCCTAATGTGTTAAGTACACGTCTGCAATCCGCGAAATTATTTGCGCAAAGAATACAATTGTAGCTTTACTATGAATTTAATTGCTCGCTGCTGGTATAAAGTTAATGACTGCAAATTGATTTATTCCAAGTAAATCTATATTTTCAATGCAATTAATTCTGAAGTGATTTGGGGATCGCATTTCTATTAAAACTTTAAATCGTGAAAAAAAGGTGTTCTGTAATTGATTTGACAGCCTTCGTTTTAAATTATAGAACGCGTGAGATATATGTTTATGCTTTACAGCAAGCTTGCGCATTTTTTTCTGTCCTTGTACAGTGAACCAGAAATGCCTGAGGCACTTCAGGTTCAAGAGACCAGGGCAGTCTCATTTGTACGGGTGACCTGGGTCACCACAATGAGAAAAGCGAAAACAAATGAAACAAAGTGGAGTCACGCAGTACAGCAATCTGATGTTTATTTATTTAATATTCCTTGTTTATAAATAGAACGTGTGGCAGCATGGCAGGTTGGAGAGGAGGACAATCCCATGCGGACAACGTGGGTTCATCTCATCTCATTGTCAGAAACCACTTAGTCCTGTACGGGGTCGCGGTGAGCTGGAGCCTATCCCGGCAGACACAGGGCGCAAGTCAGGACTCTACCCACGATCGGCCGCAAGTCCATCACCGGGCACTGCGGGAAATTAAGTCTGCGAGCCAATTAACCTATGCAGCAACATGTTTTTTTGGACTGTGGGAGGAAACCTGAGTGCCTGGCGAAAACCCACGCGGACACTGGGAGAGAACATGCAAACTCACACACAGAAAGGCACCCGAGCCGAAATTCGAACCCGGATCCTTCTTGCTGTGAGGCGACAGCGCTACCCACTGGGCCACCGTGCCACCTTGCCACCTTGACAACATGGGTTATCAACGATAAATTAACTAGCTCGAACTAAGCACTCATTGAACAAGATATCTGAAACTACCATCCTATGCTTGTGTGTTTTTGTGTGGAGATTAAGTTCGTAAAGAGGATCATAGCCGAACGGGGAAGTGAAGCAATCGTAATATAATTAAAAGCGCTATCACACGAGCAAATGAAAATATAGCAAACATAGATCAAAGTTCAAGGTAAATTTTACATTCCCTGCAGTGCAGTCTGCTCACGCATTTCACCTCCATCTTAAAAACCAAGCCACATAAACATTATAAATACAACGGATCTAAGCTGACTATAACACCAGGATGCAAAACTATGAGGACATATGACAAAATCAATGTGCGAGTGAAGTTGTCGTTCATTATCGACTGTTTGATAATTGCTCTCCAAAGCTGTTCTTTCGGGATAGCTGTGTTGAGTGCTGCCCCTCTCTCCTTCGCGACGTTTCAACTCCCATGTCGGAGGCATCCTCAGGCATGCGCCTTGAGAGGTAAGGAGATAAGAGGAACGCTCGACATGGCTATCCCGAAAGAACTGCTTTGCAAAGCAATTAATATGCATCGCGCTGCGCCAAACCTGCGTCAGTTCATCGACTGTTTGTCAACAACCTTCAGTGCAATTGTGAGCGTTATCACCAGTGGGAGCTTGAGACATTGCACGAGCGAGGGAGTGCAGGAAGGAGAGATCGGTTAAGACCTCTACGAGCAGCATGTGCCGAACAGCTTGCCATTGCTGCTGTTATATCAGCAGTATTCCAACAGACAGAGTGAGCAGCGGTGCAATCATTGGGGAGACCAGGTAGCTCGGGCGAATTTCAGTTGGTCGATGGAAGCCACACGCATTACAGTCATCTCTCCAAAGGGGCCTCCAACATAGGCCATCTATTCCACGTCAGTAACTGATCGTGCCCCGTTGTGTGAAGCAATGCTTTTCTTGAAGGTGTTCTCCCCGTTTAATAACCCGTGCACGTGCCACGCGATGCGGGGTGGCCCTATCGAACCCATGTATCTTACGCCGGGCCTTTCGCAGGCCTCGCCTGCCGTGGTGGTCCCTGCTCTGTGGATTAAATCCCAATGTTGGAGGCAACTGGCAGTGGTGCCGGGGGGAGCGGTGATCGGTGGATCTCAGTCGGCGCCCGTTATTAAAAATGTGGATTCAAACGTATCAATCACACAACAGAAAGTGTCAGGCATTATATTTCACTCGGATGGGACAGCAGGTGGCCCTGCAGGCAATAACACTGTTTACAATAAGAGAAAAAAAACCACCCAGAAACTTTTCTCATTGTTATATTTTTCAGCAAGCATCAGACGCTAGCTCTCTCACTTTGGTAAAAAAAAATAAACATTTTCATTTGCCACTGCTGTGCCCCTGCAGTAGATGCTGGATATATGCACATCTCTGGGAGAAAGTCCACGTGTGCTTATATCCGAACTAGCGTGCTTATATTAAAACTTTAATTTTGTCCACCTCCCTCCGCCACAAGTCTAATGTAAGAATATTACTGATATCAGAATAGTGCTTTCGGGCGGCGCGGTGGCGCAGTGGTTAGCGCTGACGCCTCACAGCAAGAAGGTCCCGGGTTCGAGTCTCTCGGCTCCGGTGCCCTTCTGTGTGGAGTTTGCATGCTCTCCCCGTGTCCGCGTGGGTTTTCGCCGGGTACTCCGGTTTCCTCCCACAGTCCAAAAGCATGCTCCTGGATAGGTTGATTGGCTCGGAGACTAAAAATTGTCCCGCTATGCCCGGCGATGGACCGGCGTCCCGTCGTCGGGTGTATTCCTGCCTTACGCCCTGTGTTTCCGGGATAGGCTCCGGCTTCACCGTGACCCTATATAGGATTAAGCGGTTTCAGATAATGAGATGAGATGAGAGAATAGTGCTTTCTATAAGGCGTAATTCTATGTGGCTTCTACCAAATGACAAATCAATATAATTTGGATTGACGAAGCAGCTGGAGTAAAGAACACCGATTAAGAGAAGTTAAAAAAAAAGGTATGTTTTCGAGGAGGGAATGAGTACCAGTATCGAGGCCAGCGAGGGAATGGAGGTAACTTTGCAGTTGGAGCCCGCGTGAAGACGCTTCATTGACAGAGAGAGAGAGAGAGAGATAAAATCAAAAGGCAGTCTCGATCGTGGAACAAAACCAGAGGAAGGGTCTGCGCTGCGTGAATCGTGCGAGGAAGGCGCTTCCAAACAGTTGACTGAACATCAGAGAAGACGCTACCTCCCAGAGTAATAAAGCACCGACGAACTGTCCCTCTGCATGTGGCCTCGCACCTGCAGGCGTGGCCGGGTACAGGTGGCCACCTGAAGCCGAGTCTCCGATTTGTCCCTGGTGTCCTCTGCGGGGGATGCGGTGGTGGTGGTCGTCGTCGTGTGGACGACGGGCATCGGTGGGTTTTTTTTCCTCCAGCGGGCACGCAGCCAAATCTCCACCTCTCCCGAATTCCCCACGGCGCTGCTGACAGTCGGTTAGCGCCGGGTGCCAGGGAGGTGCTCGGAAGGATCCAATTAAACGTGGCGCGCACACAAACGCGCGGTCATGGAGCCGGCTCCGAGCCGCCGGGCCCGGGGAGAGGTCGAGCCGTCAGCGGCTCTCGGTCGCACTGGCTCCTCTCGGTCGCCCTGGCTCCTCTCGGTCGCCCTGGCTCCTCTCGGTCGCCCTGGCTCCTCTCGGTCGCCCTGGCTCGCTCCTCTCTCTCGCTCACGTTGGCCCGAGCACAAAGGCGTCAGTCAATATTTAATGGCGAACTTGACTCGCGTCGATTCATCATCAGCAGCAGTAGCAGCAGTGTGGGAACAAAAACAACCGCTTTAGTTTTCTTGTAAACGATGTGGGTTCGTGCGATTCGACGTAATGTGAGCTGCTCTCCCTGGCTGTCTTTCGGGAGAGCCGCGTCGAGTGTTCCTGCGCTGCTCATTCAAGACGTTTCGCCTCCCCGGAGGATGCCTCAAGTGTGGGAGGCGAAACGCCGTCAAGGAGCGAGGGTAGCGCTCGACACGGCTATCCCGAAAGAGCAGCTTCGGAGAGTGATGATAATGTTCAAAACGGTATTTTTTTTTTGCTCTGCTGTGCGCCAGACATGATATTTAAACACTTTGAATTTCTGTAATAAATCTCAAAGTATTGAAGCAATTGTTCGATATGACCGACAGCTAATTTATATTTGACATTTTAGTAATATTGAGAATCGGGACTTGAGTGGAAATGGGCTGTGCAGTCCATGTTCGACCTTGGGTCAAGTTAACGTGACTCAGATTTCTAAATACCGGTTTCATTTAACAGCGCAGACGGGCTGCCGTCTGCTAGGGCATTTTGTCAGTTTCTCGTGAGGGATTTTCAGTTAATAATCATTATGATCTTTTAATGTTGACTAGACTTGGTCAGGTCGCGATGACGCTATTTTTTTTTGGCGGGGGGGGGGGCGGAAATGTTTGCCCGCACTTATTCGAGCCTTTATGTTCAACTCTTACACGACTTCTCACTTTCGCCCCTGTCTGATCAAACACTCTTATTTACTCGTTCCAAATTCGTCCTTGTCTCGTGTGTCCATCTGTGTGCCTGTAACGCAGGATTACATAGCAGGTTTAAAACGTCATCTTTTCAAAATGCCAGTGTTTTTGAATAATAACAATAATAATAATGGGAGCTGGTCTGGAGAACGAGCGCAACTCTACGTTTCACTGAATAGGAGTTCGTTCACCGTTTACTCCTCACAGCTACCTGCGAGTCATCAGCATGCGATTAAACCACAAAAAACATTAAAGCCAACGCATGCTAGACTCGACTGGTGTAGATTTTCACGGCTCGATGTATGAGAATTGCTCTGCAAAGCGGTTCATTCTGGAAAGCTGTGTCGAGCGCGCCCTCTATCTCTCTCTCCCTCTCTCTCTCCTGAGTGCTCAGAATACCTGAGGATGCCTCCAATGTGAGAGGCGAGACGCCACAAAGGAGAGAGGGGTCGTGCTGAACATGGCTATCCCAAAATAACGGCTTTGGAAAGAAATTCACACGTGAGACTTATCAAGTAGCTTACCTATGCCGACTGAAACATCTTTGAAGCTTGTGGGAAACATTGGCTACTGTGTGGAAATAATTTATTTTAAATGAAAAACTTTTGTCTTGTACTTTGTTCTATTATGATCAGCACATGTACGTTAGAACGAATGCCTGTGGGTGTAGACACATTAACAAAATGTCTTCAGCCACATGTGTGGATGCCTATGTTGTACAGTGAATCCCTGCAGAAACTGAGGCTCAATTAATGAATGGCCTGTTTATGTCGGCTTGTTATATTTTCCCAATGCTGTTGCTGCTCTCTCTGTGACGAACATCCAGAGTTCCTCGATAACGTGTCTGTCCCAGTTTCACTTTCAAGAGAAATGTTCAAAAATTCCAGCTCGCTTGACGAGGGCATTAGTGGTAGTTTAATGTTACACTCTTCCTGGAAAGCATGATATGTCGCAAAGTCAAACGGTAGGAAGTCGTCGATAAGCCATCATTAGCTTGTTCCATGCGCTGTGGCAGGCTGATAGCAGTGTTCTGGATACACTGCCGTCTAGCTGCCCCACTCACCTCTTCAGGCTACTTTAGTGGCAGAATTCGGAAAATTGCGTCGCAAATCGCTCTGCTGGGGTTAGAATGGGGCCAGGGAGCAAATGTGCACAGAGTGGTTTATTATTTGCTTTGTGGAAAAGCGTTCAGGTTCCATCTCGTAGTCAAGCCACATTGGGCATCTCGAAATCTCTTGATTGGATGGGACAAGTCCTGGAGAATTTTTGTTATTTGTGGTTTTTGTATCAAGTTGAACAGATGTTCGCCACAGAGTACGGCGAAACGGAGTGCGCCTGATGGATGTGACTGACAGCGTCTCTTTGAAAGCTGCATGACGGGTGTGAAGCGACTCGATACAAAAGATCTTCTCCGGATGTGGCTCAAGGAAGGTGAAGGCTCTTTGCGCGTACAGGCCATGAGTTCCGTACGCAGCGGTAGGAAGGGTTCATTAATAATAAAGGCACCAGCTTGGCCCTACCCAGATGCTAAATACCAGTGGCACGTTAAAAATTAATACGAGGCTGGCCACTCTAACTGGTTTAAAATCTAGGCCAACATCTGCGGAAATGCCAAAAATCTTTATCCTTACAAACCCACGGTAGGCCCTTAATTATTTACGTGCGATGATGGAGATTTCTGTTTGGTGGACACAATTGTCGAAATATATATAAATGACAAACCTTAACGCATAACGCAGTTTGATTACCAGACAATTTTCATCTAAGCATTCCTGCCTAAGGCATATACTATAATTTAATTAATGGTGAAACGTACGATAATACAGATAGCACGTCGCGTTTCTTGATGTGATTCCGTGCAACGTCAAACTGCCTTGTTTAATTTGGTTAGTGCGTCGATCTTGATTTTAGCAAACCGACACAATGCCACCGCGCCGGTTTTCACGGCTGTGCTGGAGATCTCACGGATGTGTTTCCTGTCTGCGCTCTGTTAATTGCTCATGATGTTCAGCGTCGTGCGGAATAGCGGCGCAAAGTGTGAAACACCGTGTCAGACAATAAGCGATACGACTCAAAAGCACAACGAAAAGATACCTGGTCATATTTGTTTTGTAAAATCTGTGCAATATTAGGAATTCAAGACTCATTCTCATTTTTGTTAAAGGCTCAGTAACGTATTCCGCACGATGGGTCTGATGAACGAGAGGCAGGTTTACCGCACACCACATTAATTTAAGCAGCGTTAGGATCTGCAGAATTGATTCGAAATTCATTTCATCCTTTGCCTTGACAACCGCACTGCGGTTGTGAACTTGCATCCAGAACATTCTATCGCCAATATCACCTCCTTACGCTTCCACGAGGGTTCAACTCTCGGTAGATGCAAGCAAATTGCGAATGGGAACGTTCGTACGCTCATGTACAGATTGCCGATTTAATTGCGAAATGGGTGGCGAAATTTTCACGGCGTCTGCTGCGGAACAAAAATAAAACTCTGTCGCGGGATTTTTCGCCAAATTAATTCCATTAATAACAATAACGCCTAAGCTCGTTGCGCGGAACATTACATAAATCAACGAAATCAACCTCCTCTGTGGCCATCGGCATCACTTCAATAAATATTGTCTTTGTAATATTAGTAAAAAAAACCCTACACCACCGACTCAGTCTGCGGGGGTGATCCACGTTGTTATCCTAATTTGCAAGTGGCACATTTAATCAAAGGAGGTGCCATCGTCTGGCCCGGTGCCAGAAGCCCCTAATTGCGGAGGGAGGAGTGTGCCGCGGGATGCGGGGCTGCTGTGCTCGGCCGAGTGATCGGGGCGGGTCGCGTCGTCTCGCCGAACGGCTGCTCGCTGTCGGCGCGACGGTCATTCCCCTGCACATGCGTTGGCGTCATTTCAAGAGGCCGCGCACGTTTGCTTGGCCGGGTGCGGAGTGCGTGGGTGCTGAGAGCCTGGGAGCGCTCTCGTGTGATGATCGGTTTTGCTAACGTGGAGGCGGCGCTCCAACCGTGGATTTGTCTCCACATTTATGCTGGGATGGATAATAATAATAATTGCTTTTATAGAGCGCTTTTTTACCCAAGGGTCACAAAGCGCTGCACAGACGACTGCCGTGCTAGCGCAGAATGAGCAAAACGGTGAGAGTTGGGCCTTTTGTGTTCGCTTCGTGCGGTTGGACTCTCCCTGGTTTATCTTGACTTCGTGAATATTTATTCTGTTCGTGAGAGTTTGAAAGGCGCAATGATTAGCGGGAACACTCTTGGGTTAATCCGTTCTCACCTTTCTGTGTGGATTGTGGGTGTTCTTCCCCTGTTCTGGGTGGGTTTCCTTCGGGTTCTCCGGTTCCCTCCCACATAATAATAATGATGAATTATTTTGCCGGTAACGTAATAATATATAGGAAGCAGTGTCTGGCGAGTTATCGCCGTCATTACAGGGACAAGTCCCGCTCGTGAGCTCCTAAGGAGGCGAGTATGGGCACGTCAGGGCGTGGGTGCCCAGCACTACGCCTGGCCACCTTTGTCTCCACACACACCGCAGCAGTTAAAGTGATTTTATCCGCCAGATTTCAGGGTGAGTGCCCCATCTCCTCAATGCTTCCTGCCTGGGTGAGTGACGTCGCAGCACCCATGTGCGGGGCCGTACAGTGGCTCGTCCTCGTGTGCGTCACGCAGAAGCGATCAAGAGATGCCTGCTGTATCCCTCCGCGCGTGTGTCACATTGCAATGTAGAATTTCTCTCTGGAGCTGCTCTTTTGGGAGATCTATGTCGAGCGTTCTCCTGTTTCATTCGCAGCCGTGTCGAACGTTCCTCCTTTTTCCTCTGCAGCGAAGGGCAGAGGAGGAGCGCCCGATACGGCTGTCCAGACTGAGTGGTTCTTCAGAGCAATTCTTATACATTGAGCTGTAAAAACCTACATCAGCACATGTCCATTTCACAGCTCTTCTCCAATTCAGTGTTGGGTGAAAGCCCCCTCCATGCCTATTTTTCCAGGGGGCTGTTTGACCATACCTCACCGAGTCCAATACAGCTTGGAGAACGAAGAGCAGGCGGTTGCCGGGAGCCTGGAGGAATGGGGTCCGATCTCGTCACCGATTTTAACTGCAGCTAGGAATTGAACTCATCGTTATCATTAACCGTGGTTAATTCCCTCCTGCGTGAGGTTGGGATCCTGTTACGGTACAATCATTCTTGCAACACGAGATGATTACATTGCCCTCTCTTTCAAGTGAATGTGCTCTCGGAGGCGTTCCATATTATTTTCCAGTAGAACTGATTACCTAGCCCAATGAATGTATATCTGATAACGATTTAAAAATACAATCCTTTGTTTATGTCTTAATTGACGTCACGCTACGTGTATCGTTTCCCATTAATCGCCCCTCTTTATGCAGATTTTGAAATTGATTACACTTTCAGACGTTGGACAGGTCGTTGATTAGCGCTGTCATTTCTCGCGTGACAATAATGTGGTCCACATTAAATCAGTGCTACGGCACGGACAGCATTTGTACATTTTCGATGCCGTCTTGTCGCAGCGGTAGCGTCGGCAGCGCACTGCCCCCCCCCGACTCCTCTCCCTCCCCACGGTTCCCCCAGGGGACCCAGTGGCGACAGCCTCTCCGTGCAATCTGCTCTCTCGCTCTCTCGCTCGCTCTCGCTCTCTCTCTCAGCGAGGTGAGCTCTCGCAGATCCCGAGCCTCGCCCCGCAGACGCTCCTCCGCGCTGCTCGCCGAGGTCCCGAGCGTCGTTCGGGCACGGAGCGCGGCTCGAAGCGAAATTGTCCATTTTCCAGCTGCGCGTCGTGGCGCCTGCGGCCGAGCGCGACTGTGCGCTCGCATGCAGCCTCGTCTTGGCGGAAACAATGCCGTTTGTCCGGACGATCGATGCCTGTCCGGGGGAAGACGCTGGCTCCATTTTATCGTGCATTATTGATGGCGGTAGCCTTTTACTGTATTTTATTTCCCTTTAGTTTTTGTTAACTCCGCTGGTATTTCTCCGCCCACGTCCCCCCACCCCAACCCCCCACCCGGTCTCCCATCTTCTCAGCAGCAGCAGCAGCAGTCCGCCGGAATCACTCGCAGCGATCGGCCGTGACGAGGAGGCGAGAGCGACGCCGACTCCCGCAGCCGCGCCTCTGCGCCGTCGCGCGCGCGAGAGAGAAAGGGAGCAGCGGCGTGAGAGCGAGCGAGAGCGAGAGAGAGCGAGAGAGAGCCGCGAAGCATCTTCCCCTTGCCGCGCCCGTTCTCCTGCACCAGCCGTCGGAGACCATGTTGCCAGGGCAACGCTGCTGGTTGCTGGCGGGGGCGGCCCTGCTCGCGAGCCTCTGGGTGACGACGTCAGGCTCCCTCGACATCCCCCTAGACTGTGAGCGCACGCACGCACGCACGTACGCACGCACGCACGCCTCGCCGCTGTGGGCGAGCCAGGCTGAGTCGTTAACCCCCCTGGCGATGCTGCTGTCCGCGGTACCGGCTAGCGCTGCCCTCCCGATGCAAGGAACCAATCGGCGGTGCTGATGCCATCGCAGCCGCGTTGGCAGCCTTGTGCACAATCATGGTTAACAATAAATACGTTGGCCTTTTTTGGCAGAAAAATGCGGTGTGGCTTTAAAATGTAAAATATCTAATAGGCAATGTGTCAGGCGATAAGCCTTCTTCTTCACGGTTTAAAAAAAAAAATACTGAATTAAATTGTTAATTCGGTTTGGTAGCGGATTTAGCCTTTACTTAGATTATTTTAGTTTTTTTCTGGGTTTTTTGGGCAGTTGTCTATCTAATCTGGACGTATTACTTTGTAATTCCTTGCGAATTAAAATCGAAAAATAAATAAATGGATGGAATGACAATGTTGTTATTTTATTTACTGCTAGGCAAGCAAATAATAATGCGCATTTGAGCATTTTGTGCAGGGTCAGGTGCGGTGCCAACAGTTCTTTGACAATCTCGAAAACATTTTTTGTTTGCGATTGAGAGCAAAGTGTCGCCGCGGTATCTGTGTTCCGTGATCTCTGTTCAGCATGTTTTTGACTGTGCTGCGCGCCACTGACATTAATTTCAACGTCTTTATTCTTACTTTGTTTGCAAAGGTGCACAGCCGCCTCTAACTGCTTAATGAAAATGTTCAACAATTTTGGCACGTATTTTCGAAGCATGTATACTAACAGTACACTCTTCTTGACCTACGCTTCCTTAACATGTTAAGCCACATTTCTGGAGAATGGTAAGTAAGCCATCGCACATCTGTACAATAGCAGTCAGGTCCCATGCATTCTAGGTTCATACATCACTCCACCCGTAGTGACCTAGAAGGAAGATCCATTTCATTATCATCAAGTTGCCCACGATAAAGCCCCATCATAGAACGATTTCCTTGCACGTTTTGTGTGTTGTTTTTCATTCATATACTTTGACTAATGCATTCGCGTAATTCCATGGCAATTATCCACGGACGTGCGAGCATGTCTCTCGCTCTCCGGCACGCCGTCACCGCTCTGCACGGCACACCATTAAGCCAAACGATGTCCAATTACCTTCCAGCGTGTTCCGTGCATCCCCGGCGCCGCAGGCAGAATAGCTCGCAAGCCGCAAAGCAGGTTGCGTCGGCGATCCCCACGGCTCTCGGGGCAGATTACGGCGACCGGCGCACCGCCGTCACGGGTATTATCACGTGGCTTCGGGAAGGGCCGCTGGCGAAATCCGGATCCTCTTATTAAGCCCGAGACTGCGAGTCGGGTTGGCGTGCTGTGCTGTGCCACAGCGTGCGGTGCTGTGCCACGGCCTGCTGTGCCACAGCGTGCGGTGCTATGAGCTCTGCTTATTGATCAAAAATACGAAACTCAGCTGCGAGTTAATCAGCCAGTCCCTCCTCCATGTGATTTGACTGATCGCCGTTTATTAAATAGACTGCATTTTATTTTCTGTCACATGCGTAGTGTAGTGTTTTTGTGTGTGTGTTTCAGGTGTAACCCACCCGCTTTGCATGTTAACGAGTCTGAGTGGTTCGCGAGATTCGATGACATTTCGCCGGGAATTTTGCACCGATGGCAAAGGGAAAGCCACTCTGCATTTAATTAAAATGGAAAAAAACCACATAATAATGCAGCTCATTGGCATTCATGTAAATCTGATCACTAGATGGGGGCACATACAGTGAGTCAATTACCGTTGCTGTGTTTGCAGTAGTAATCATTATCAGCTGGTTGCTTGTACACTTTCTGCTTGCCGATTTAGTTGGCTGTCTATATTCTTGCTGCACTTCAATATTTATGCTTAAAAGCCAGTTGCTCTTGTTTTATCGTGCACATTAATTAGTAATCACTAGTCGTATACACAAAGTGCACAACTGTAGATATAATTGTGGTTCTCTGTTTTGCACGATTTATTTGAAAGTTTCAGTTCGTGAAAACACTTACAGGCCAATGCACACTGACGAATGTCAAAGTGGCTAAGTGTCTTTGGAAATGCGCCACCATTTGGAAGCCTTGTTCAAGAGAGAAAACAGCTTTGAAGTTCCTTTTAATCGCACGATTATTATGCTTTTAGAAACATGTACTCTCTCCCGATTGTATGGCGATTATGCTGGCAGTGTCGCATCATTTGACAAAACCTCAGTTCAGATCTCTCACAAAGGCAGTGCAACTGTGGCGCAGATGTGCCTCGACCTTGCCTGGCGTGCGCTGCGCGCGTACGGACGGGATCCGTTCTTGCCTGGTTTTACCGCAACACGCGCTCATCATCATCATCATCAATACCCGCTTGATCCTGTGCGTGCGCTCGCCTCCCGTAAACACTCGCAGAGCCCTTGACGACTCCCGGGCTCGCTCACGCAACATTCATCGCTTCCCTCTCGAGCGCTCTTCCAGCAACTCGGCCGCTCCCCACGTGCGCACGCGGCACCGCAGCCAAACCGGCGGCGTTGCTCACTCGTCCGCTCACACACGCGCTCCGTACCCGGCGCCTGTCGCGGCACCCGTGACAAGTGTACTCTGTCCAGCCTGACATTCGCGCACTCTTCAGCCGCACAGAGCGCCCACGCTGGCGCAACACCAGACGCCAAGCCGCCCTCACGGACCTCGATCCTCTTTAATTACTTACTGCCCGGCGTCATACTTCACCACTTAGCGCGCGTTTTTTCCGCATCTCTACAGCCGTGTCTCCTTCGCGCACTCGACCGCAGTCTCACTCCCTCCCGCGTTCTCACTGGCACAGAAGGGGAGCCCTGCCGGGCTCCTCTCAATACCTCAAGCTCCTCCCTCCGTCTGGCGTGGAAGATCCCACCCTCTATCCCAGCGTTCCCTTAAGTAGCCCGGTCTCATTCAGGTTCTAATTGCATGCTCGTCACCTCGCCCCCCGCTCCCCCCGTTCCACCCCCCGGGGTGTTGGAACATTCCATCGGCGTTTGTCCTTGGCTTTGAAATTCTCTCCCCTCCCCTAACCGCGTTCCCCGCGCGCGATCCGCCCATCATCCAGATTCTAACAAATGCGCTGATTCCATTACCCCCAGCACAGGTATAAATGAACGGGGCTTCGCTCTTGCTACGTGATGGCTACCCGGCCCGGTGCGGTCGTGTGGCCCCCGAGCCCATCTTGACCACGACCACACTTATTAGTGGGGGGGGGGGCGTAAGACCGTGGTAGAGGTTAAACTAAACTGTGCTTTTGTAATGTGCAGTGGAGTGAGCCTGGTGTGTGCTGCAAGTGTGGTGTGCGCGTTGAGCCGGGATGAACACATGGTCGTGGTGGTGAAGCTGTCGTGTCCACCTATCTCTGTAATGGCAGCACAAACAAAAAGATCAGAGCTGCAGCTCAGATCTGTTGAAGTGACCTCTGATCCACACAGTAGAGGGCAGCAGTTGCCCACCACATTCTGGTTGCATGAGCAATCGAATTGAAATGTTAAATTCTCAGGCTTGATATCCAGCCGTATGACATGAACACAGTAGAACATTTTACGCTGTCTATATTTTTTGCGTTGTGCAGTCATTGCGGCCTTAGATGAAACTATCAACTCACAGTACCTAAGAATGCAGTTTAATCGGGGCAGGTGCACGGATTCAAACCGAGAATCTCACCAGTGCCATCTCAAAATACGGATCAGAGACAACCAACCATCGCCACTCTTGACATCAACTTTGGCATCTTGGCCCTGCATTCCAAAATGTCAATGTATTGACCTCACTAAAGTGATTGTGTTGGTAATGATTGCCATTAGCAGCGCTATCGTGATGGTTGTGTTTACCTGTCGGGTTTAGTCTGCGAGCAGGAAGTGATCTCACTGCGTGATTAACCAATTCGTGGGTAGTTTCAAATTCGGACAAATTCAGACTGTCATACTCCAGGGGTGCGGGTGGGGGGGTGGAATTGAACTTTAAAGTAATTTTCTTTTTTAACATTTTAAAATCTCAAACCGCTCTTGATAACCGTGTCAGAAGGCCCATGACACACAAACTGTGCAAGCATCTGCAGCATTGTTTATTTACTTGGCTGCTAATTCCGATGATGTTCAGTCTTGCATCTGTGTAGTTCTCCACCCTGATATAGTCTTCAGTGATTACAGGCAGCTTACGCTGTTTCCGTTCAAACATTTTCCCAAAGGTTCAATGCACTGTCAATTGTAATACTAGTTCAAAGTTGTACTCATCCATTTTCGGATCCTGCCGATATTTTCCGTTTGTTGCTTTTAAGTAACCTAAGGCAAGCTACATTGGTGCTATAGATTTTTAAAAAAATGTTATCGATATAAATTTTGGTTTTGCCTGCAATTGGATGTGCCCTGTTTTGTAATGCTTAGCTGGGCTACACGTGTATAATCTCGTCACAGACTTGTTGACAGACACAGTGTGCACGGCACCAGAGTTTGTCAAGGCAAGTGGCATTACATCAGTGGAACTTCATTAGCAAATATACGACTGCGATAAAAATATTCGTGCCAATGAAACAATTATATATTTCGTCAGCAGCAGTCACACGCAAAAATGCGTCGCTAACTGAGCAAGAACAACATAAATAACTGCTAAATACTGGTTCTTTAGTCGTAGGCGGCGCAATCTGTGTCCCAAATGCAAACCGAACTGTCTGCACAATCGTGGTGTGCACACAGCGATGTTTTAAATTTCTACAACTAATATTTGAAAGCCTCTGTGGCCTGATGATTAGTGCACTGGGCTTGCAATCCAGCCCTTGTTTCTTAAATCTCGCGACGTAGCCGTTGAAACGACGCTAAAGTTCATTAAATCACCCCACAGCCTCTCGTGGTCCATCAGTGCGAAGGGGAACACCACAACCAGTTGATGTGCAGGTGACCTGCGGCAGAGATAATATGTGGGAACTTCCAACTCTTTAAAGAAGTGTCTCCGGCGTGCAGGATTAGGCCTGGTTTAATGGGCCTCAGCAAGAAAGTTCAAGGCTGCGCTTTCACCGTTTTCAACCACATGCTAGGGTAGATGGATTATTTGAGCAAGGAGCCAGCCATGTATAGATGTAGGTTTTCATGGCTCCACAATATTTCAAAGACTGATGAGAATAACACACAAGCACACACTGAAAATTTAGTTTTGCATGTCTGTAATTGCAGCAAAGAAATTCAGAAAATTTTGATCTTAACAATTATCCTTGTAATCATAGCTTTACAGTAACCATAGAATTTGTAGTGCCTTGAAACTGGCATTTTTCTTTTGTTTTTCTAATGTAACACAAGAAGACAACCTCACACAGCTCATATTGATGCACAGGCTCGTTGCTTACAACTGATTCTGAGGCTTAGGGAACACGTATTAAATTGTACTAATAGCAATCCACGATTTACCATTCATCTGAAATGTTCGTTAATGCACCGTTGATCGGTCGATTACCTGTGGAGAGGTAAACGTGTGGGTAAAACTCCCATCTGGGGAGCGTGGAAGAGTAGGCCAACTTCTCATCCATAGGGCTTTTCTAAAGCGCCATCTAGTGGAGGCCCTTCAAGCCAGTGGTGGCGTGAGCGAGCTATTGCATGGCTGCACCTTAAGGTTTCCCCTCAATCTGCTCGTGGTATCTTTATCCTCATTAAGCGGATGCGACTTGACAGACAGATGCAATACCTCAAAAAGAGGTGGACACAAAGAGCTTCTTAAACCAAGAGTTTCGATGTGGGCTGGATGCATGACAATTGCTCTCAGGAGCCGCTGTTTAGGGATAGCCGTGCTGAGCGTTCCTCCCCTCGCGCGGAGGAACGCTCGATGCGGCTTTCCTGAGAGCAACGCTTCAGAGCAATTGTCAAATGAAATCCACAGGATGGGGTCGGCCCGGCGATGGACTGGCGTCCCGTCGTCGGGTGTATTCCTGCCTTACGCCCTGTGTTTCCGGGATAGGCTCCGGCTCACCGTGACCCTATATAGGATTAAGCGGTTTCAGATAATGAGATGAGATGAGGATGGGGTCGCCGGTGGGAGCGAGGGTGCGCCGGGGAAAGGGAATTCAGAGCCACCGCATTGCTACTCGGCAGACACCGACGCACAAGCTGCTGAAGGAGCGCATTAACCCGTACGGCTCGTGTCCCACAGTGGAGCAGCCACCTGCCATCACGAAGCAGTCTCCCACCGACCACTACGTCGACCCGTCGGAGGACATTGTGGTGAAATGTGAGGCCAAAGGGACCCCTGCCCCGAGGTGCGTGGTTAACCGGCCGTGCCGCACACCCACTGCGGTGGCGTTCACTCCGGAGATTACCTTCACAGGGCCTTCGTGTACGACTGCGGTTCATGTGTCAGCTGCCAGAGCAAATCCACGAGTTAATGTTCGCGGTTTGAGTCTCATGACCACTCCGGTTATTACTGCGGTTGCATTTACTTCCCTCACAGCATAGCTCTCACTGTATGGCGCTATGTAGACAGATTTTTACTATTAAAGTAGAAAGTTCCCAGACAGCTTCCGTGCTCTAGATGACGGATTACTACGATATGACCCGAGCTGTAATCTCTCATACTGACTCCTATCTCTAATGCGGGCTCCTGTCTCTAACACTTGCCCATAACTCTAACACTGGATTTTATCTCTAACACTAGATAGGGACATGTTTATTATTAGAGCAGAAAGTACCTAGTGAGCTTGCAAGCTCTGGATGTGGGATTACTGTGACACAACACACGCTCGAACTGACCAACACAACAGCGCATAAACAAACATACGTTGATGATCCAGAACATTGACAGCATTACCGTAAAACATAAGTGCCCCCCGCTTCACGGTGGGTGTTGATTGATGCCTGCCATGTTATTTTAAATGAGTGGGCAGCGTAAGAATCAGTGCGTCTTCTCATATTTTGATTTGGGGGGGGGGGGCTTAAATAAAGATGCCTTTAGAATATGAACCCGTAATGTGAAACCCAGCAGGACTCGGTGAGAATGTTCGCTGTACAAAACCGTTCGTGTTTATATAAATTAGAGCAATGATTATAATATTGTTATCTACTCGCTCCACCGCTCTCATTGTGCTTGTTGGGTTCGGGTATTTGGGCGCCTTGGATATATTCCATGATCCACGACAAATTAGCTTCCCTGCGCAACCCCTTGCCGTGTACCGACATGGCTTTCCGACTCGGGGATAATTGCTCTCCTTAGCTGTTCTTTCGGGATAGCCTCGTCGAGTGTCCTCTCTCCTCCGCGATGCTTCGCTTCCAACGTTGGAGGCGTTCAGAAACACTCGATGACGTCTCCAACGTTGGAGGCGAAACGTGAAGGAGAGAGAAGGAACACTCGACGCGGCTATCCCGGAAGAGCAGCGGCGCAGAGCAATTGTCGACCCTCCATAATTTCAACGCCTCACGAGGTGCCGCCGATGCCGCGAGGGGTGGGCGACCATTCGCAGCATTGACAATGTCCGGGACGCTCGACACGGCACTCCCGGGAAAGTGCGGAGAGCGAGCAGCCTGACGCGCCGAGCCGTGACCAACCGACCCGGGCTCAGCGAGGATGCGGCGGCGCGCGATTATCCCGCAGCTACCGCTGGACTAAGAACGACAAGCCGTTCGACCCGCGAGGGGAGCAGGGCGTGCTGATCTCCGACCGCACGGGTTCGCTCACCTTCCTCAAGAACAGCACCGAGCATCCGAAGCAGCACGAGGGAGACTATCACTGCCTGGTCTCCAACAAGATGGGCACCGCCGTCTCCGACAAAATCAAACTGCGCATCGCAAGTAAGGCTCGCGCGGGTCGGCGGGCGCAGCAGAGAATCATCGCCGCACCGCTGCCGGTGCGGCGGAGAATTGGAGCTGGGCAGGCGTCGCGTCTGGCAGTTGTTGATTGAGAAGGTCGCGGCTGCGACATGAGAGTGAATGTCCGAGCGGTGCGGTGGCGTCGCGGCCGCCTCTCCGTCCCCACCTCTAGCGGCACCGAACGCTCCGGCCACGCACTGGAAGCGTGGACTGGACCGTACCAGACTGTACAGGTTTACTTTCACCTCTCGCGTTGAACGATTCACACGAGGCCGGTGAATCACGGGCAAAGTGAGGAATTGAGCAAAAGTATTTGTTAGGACAAAAGCTGTTTCAGGAATCGGTTTATCCTTACAAGTCAATGCACGCATTGATTACAGTGCAGCAATTGGGATTAAATGATTTATCTTTCTTTCACGGCGCGTTTAAACGTATAATATTAGTGAGTTACTTAAACATCTCACATTAATTTTAATGTGTTAAAATGAATCGCCGTTTCCGCTGCTGCAGCATGAGTATATGAGCTCAAAATATATCAACCTTTACGATTTAAATTGTTACATTTGAACGTTGTATTCCGATTGCGGATTAATAAGGAAACCACAATAGCTGAAAGCTTTTATGTCGTCTCTCGCCCAGTTTTTTGTTCCTCCTAATCTTTTTTTCCCCGTGCCATACAAACACAGCACTTATTGGAAACGTCTCTCGGCCCGCCACCGTGGATGCGAGCGCTTGTCCGCAGGGTAGCATTCCGCCGGGCTCTGTACCAATATTGCCCAAGTCATTGGCTCCCAATTCCATCTTTAGCGATCGACCCGTCAGTCGTTTGAGCTGCGGCTTAATCGGGGAAACCGCCATAACCATGGGAACGGGACTGCGAGCATTTGTCATCGGAGCAAGATGACAGCAGACATCTGTTTTTATAAATGAGGATTCTGGCTTGTCGGAATCGTGTAATCTCTGCAATAATATTTCAAATGAGTGCTTATAAATGGGATTGGATATCTGTTTGCTTTTGACATTTGATGGTATTCTCTAAAACCTGCTTGTCTCGTAAGACCTTACAAGCAGTAATTGTTGGTTTGTGTCTGAGAATTCCTCTTAAGAGCTGTTCTTTCTGGATAGCCCTGTCGAGCGTTCCTCCTAACTCCTTCGTGACGTTCCGTCCTCCAAATTGGTGGCATCACCAGTTGAACGAATGGTTGAGCTGAAAGTTCCGTTTCTACATCAGCAGTAGACGTGAGTGTTCTCGTGGCGTGGGTGTCGGCAGATGAATGCGTGATTTTTCAATTATCGCATGTCTCAAAGTCTCCAGTTGTCTCCTTATACGCATCTTTGTAGTTCACTCTCTAAAGACTGGTGTTTGCGAAACTCCACTCACTTTTAATGACCTTGCACTACAGGCACGGCGCAAATATACAATGAGCTAATGATTTGATGACAACGATTTTCCCATCGCGAGTCTCCTGCTTTCATTTCCGTGTTTTGAAGATGTTAATTAGGTTTTAATTTGTATTCGTTGTTTGGGAAGGTATCCAGTGACGCACCTCATAAGACAGACGGTAACAGACGAACCAGCTACGGTAAACGTTCGAAGATGTGTGTGTTCCCAGGTGACAACGCCTTCCCCATCCGCTATTGTTTATTCCTTTACAAACGCAAGCAATGTTTTAATGAATATATCACTACATCAGTTGTTAAAATATACACGCTTTAAAAAAAAGTATTGATGTAGCTTTTCATGGCTCGACGCACGGTAATTGCTTTCTAAAGCTGTTCCTTCGTGATAGCCGTGTCGAGTGCTGCTTGGGAAAGCAACCAACGTTTGAATTGCTCTCAAAATCTCAACGTGGGACGGAGAGAGGGAATGCTGCTGCGGTTTGTCATTAACTCCCGGATTTGCAACTCAGTGGTTGCTGGCTCAATCTAGTGATGTGGCAGTGTGGCACGTTTACTAATTCAAGTATCAAACAATCCCGCTTGTGGATTAATTAATGAATTACCTCCCCCCACCACACCCACACTTGTGTCCACCCAGAAGCGTAAATAAAGTCCACCACGGCTAGTTGATCAGCAGGTTGTGTGTGTGTGTTGGGGTAAACATTAGTTACCCTCATCTCTTCCAAGAGATCAGGTCTGTGTTGAAATGTAGCTCGAAATATCTCGTGAAGACGGAACCCTCTAGATATGTTCCAAACAGAGACTTTTCTAGCAGCAGTAGCGCATGAGCAATGTATTGCGAGGTTCCACCTTTACCTTTTTCGATGGAGGCATAGAGTGCACGTGTAGGCTGGGTGGCCTCACTTGCAGTGCAATCCCTGTGGGTCTGATCCACGTGTCCGTAATGGCGCACTTTCTTACGATTTTTTTCTGAAAACATGCTGATGTCTTCAATAACAGCAACGCGGAAAATTGCTCAGCTGTCATTGAGCTGTTTCGGGCAAGTGACAAATTGTACTCTGCGAATTCAGCAAGGCAACCAGCGTGCAGTCAATTCTGTGCTTGCACTCTGTGAAAAACAAATTTCTGTATTATTGCTTTTTTTTATGTTAAATAACCAGTGATTGGAAAACCTACAAATAAGTAAAGCAAACTCTCCTGCAAATGTCTTGCCCAGTAACATGTTTAAAGCTCACTGACCTGCTGCGTGTCTACCAACTAACCCAACCGGTATACCTTCCTGCACTGTCTTGACCTTCCTAAGCGTGTACCTAAAGGTCCCGGTACCTCTTCAGTCTCTCACCTATGTGCGGTTCTGTCTCCCCTCTGTAAATCTCACTGGGTATCTATCGGGTGTGCAGGCGGTGCAACGACACCGGGCCCCGTGGCACAGAGTGGCCCAGGGATGTGGCCGGGCGATTGTGCATTTTCTTGGGGACAATTGCGGTTGGATTCCAGTGGCCGCCCTGGTTAATTCTGCGGCTATGATAACTGCTCTCAGGAGCTGCTCTTTTTGCGATAGTTTCGTCGATTCAATGAAAACAAAAAGACAACGGCAGCGTCACCGCCCGTCCGTAATGCGAATCTCCGGCAGACTGCGCCGTACTCTTGAGTACAACGCGGCGACTTTGTGGTTTATCCTTCGCGCGGTAATAATCGCCAGACACTGCAGATGTCAATCAATCCATCAATCGATAGCGGACGCGTCAATGATTCCGGTATCAATCCTCGCACTGCGGGCCCCACGCCAACCCGCGCTACGCCACTGGATACTCGCTGTGTGGGAGCCCGCTGCGTGTGCGCTGCGTGTGCGCTGCGTATGTAGCATAAGGTTGCCACCCCTGATTTATGGAAATTCGAGACTCCAGAGCCATTTATAAATATAAACTGGTAGAGCGCTACAGCAAACCCATTTTGTCCTTTTCGCGTTGGTTTCTGTTTTAAAAATGACATTAATTTACTTCCGATGACCGATACGAGTTCATATGACTATTGAAGCGTGGCTTGAAGCGAGGAGCCTCTGGGCTCATGGCAGGTCACAAAGGAGAAAGCACTATGAATTGGGGGTCACAAGACATCTGGACCACCCTGTAGAGGAGGCAAAGTAACGCGCCTTGAGTGTGATGATGATGCCTTGCGCTGTTCATTGCCAGTGGCTGCTGTGCAACTATAGGCAATACAATGCAAGAACCGACTGTGTTCTAAGCGAGGTGTACTTCTGCTAGCCTATGGGCATAGCTTACGGCTCAGGAAGAGGGGAGAGGGATGCTGAGCTTAGCAGTAGGGGTCCAGGAAAACACTGGAACATTTCAGTGTTAAAGACTCCCCCGGAGAATGGTCTCAAAAAGCCAGCAATGCGAGCAAAACTGAGACAAGTGGCAACCCTAGTGTAGCGCGTGTGTGTAGGTGCGTGTAGTGCATGTGTAGTGCGTGTAGCGTGTGTGTACTGCACGTGTAGCGCGTGTGCAGTGTGCGTGTAGTGTGCGTGTAGCGCACGTGTGCAGTGCGCGTGTAGCGCGTGTGCAGTGCGCGTGTAGCGCGTGTGCAGTGCGCGTGTGTGCATCGCGTGTGTACTGTGTGTGTACTGTGTGTGTAGCGCACGTGTGCAGTGCGCGTGTGTGTAGCGCGTGTGCGGTGCGCGTGTAGCGCACGTGTGCAGTGCGCGTGTAGCGCACGCGCGCTGCACAGCGCTTACCCGCGTGCCCATGTCACGCGCGCGTGCCCAGGTATCCCCAAGTGGCCCAAGGAAGTTCTCGATCCCATGGAGGTGGACGAAGGAAACGCGGTGGTGCTGCCGTGCAAGCCACCTCAGGGTGTGCCTCCCCCCAATATCTTCTGGATGACCAGCGGTATGAATGACGGAGCCACCGACGCACGCACAACTCCGACCGTTGAACGGATGAAGATGTGATGATTGATTTCCAAAGCTGTCCTCTCGGCATAGCCGCGTCCCGCATCCAGAGTGTGCAAGCTCGCTGGGTATTTGCTGCTGAAATTCGAATCTGTGTACGTGTCGAGAGCGCCTCCGTTACTCTACGCGACAGTTTGCCTCGCGCGTTGGAGGCATCCTCAGGCGCACTGATGATGTGGGAGTTGAGACGTCGCGGAGGAGAGAGAAGGAGCGCTTCACACGGCCATCCTGAAAGAAGAGCTTCGGAGACCAATAACCATGCATCGAGCTGTGAAAACCTACATCAGTACTGTGTGTGTCTATATAAACCTACATCAGTACTGTGTGTCTATATAAACCTACATCAGTACTGTGTGTGTGTCTATATAAACCTACATCAGTACTGTGTGTGTCTATATAAACCTACATCAGTACTGTGTGTGTCTATATAAACCTACATCAGTACTGTGTGTGTCTATATAAACCTACATAAGTACTGTGTGTCTATATAAACCTACATCAGTACTGATGTGTGTGTGTGTTTACTTAGACATTAAACTGGAGATTATCGTTGCCTCCATGCTCAGCAGAGCGGTAAATCAATTTGATCTTTGACCCACATCTCTCCGTTCCATTCGCGAGTCGGGGAATGTTGTTGTTGTTGTGGTTGTTCTGTTCACAGGGCTGGTCCACATAATGCAAGATAAGCGAGTGTCGCAGGGCCTTAACGGGGACCTCTACTTCTCGAATGTGAAGCCCGTGGACAGCCGCGATGACTACGTCTGCTACGCGCAGTTTGCGGCCTCCCGCACCATCATCACGAAGGAGCTCATCAAGCTGAAAGTCCGCTCGCGTAAGCTCCGCTGCTGCCGCACACAACTCGCGACCGGCGGGAGTTGTTGTTGCTGTTGTTGTTGCCGTTTTGAATAACAGCACTTCTTCGCACCCGCAACCCGAAACAGCCTCCCCCCCCCCTGCACCGTTGACAGAGTCCACCCCTAACCCGGCTTTCAAAAAACGACCTGAGCAGCAGCTCTTACATCAGGCTTCCTCACACTGAGCGTGGCTCCGCATCTCAGTAGCCGCGTCTCGCCGCTGACCAGACGTGGAGTTGCACGGCGCTTTATAAATTGTATTATTATTGTTAAGGTTGACTCGAGCTGGCCGGTTGCCCTCCGAATGGTGCATCTATTGGAGCAGAATGTTATGGCTAAATGCCATTCCTGACGCCAGCCTCCTTTCGTCGGAGGGCTTTCAGATCGCTTTTTGTCTGGAACATCTCCCAGGACATTTTTTTCCCAAGGGAGAGCCTACCACGAGTGCTAATATTGCAGGTGACACAGCTCTGTGGATCACTGGAACACGTGAATCCCTCCACCACAATAAGGTCACAATCCATACAGAAGATCGTTAAGTGCAATCTTGGTGGATCATTGGTATCATAAACAAATATAGAGTCAAAATTAATTTAATATCTTCATCAAAATACTATTTGTATGCAGTCAATGGACCTTGAGGAATTCCCAAACACTTGCAGTAATGTTTGGTTAAGAAGCCCAACTCTATTAATTGAAACTAAAAAGGTGAAACCAGTAGAGAGGTTTCCTCCTTTAAGAAACGCGGCTCCACACTGAAAAACGTAGGTCAATGGGTTGAGAACTCAAACATTTAATTGTACATTTTATCGTTCTGCGAAAGTAACAATGGTAAGTTTTATTATGGCGTTGTTCAAACAGCGTTGAGATGAACATCAACCAAAGTTACACTTTACAAAGCAGCCATGGATTTTTTATTTATCAAAACGGTTCTGAAAGGATATAAAATCTTCTTTATACTTCCGTTATAAAGAGAGACATATCAAATCACCTTGTCCTCTCCCTTCATATATGTGGAGAAAATTGAACTCTTGAGAGAGAAAGAAAGTATTTCACAACATTATCATCATTGTCAATACCCACTTAATCCTGTACAGGGTTGCTTGGGGCCAGAACCTTTCCCAGCAGAGAGAGAGCACAAGGTTGGGCCATACCCAGGATGCGACGCCAGTACATCACAGGGCACGGGGGGCAATTGACTCAGCAGGTCAGTTAACGCAGGCAGCAGCGTGTCTTTGGACTGTGGGAGGAAACTGAAGTACCCAGCAAAAACCCACACGGACACGGGGAGAACACGCAAACTCTACACAGAAAGGCACCTGGATCTAGAAATCGAACCCGGAACCTTCTTGCTGTGAGGCGACAGCGCTACTCACTGCGCAACCACTGCGCCGCTCCTTGAATTCACTACGAATCTTTGAAACCTTACACCGTGTGATTAAGCCTTCTCAACATGGAGAACAACACGAATACCCTTCGGCTGTTGTTGATCAATGCTGTGTCGCACAACTTACACTGTGCGTATACGAAGGGTCGTGTGTGTGGTCAGAAAAAAAAGGCATTAAAACGGGAACTAAGAATTCATTTATTCCAAGAGAAACGCGTCTGTGACACGAAGCGCAGCCGAAGTGAAGCTCCAGGTCCAAACATTGCATGGAAAGTTTAATGGCACCGACGATTATCGGCTTAATCTCAGTAAGCCCGGTAGCCATCACGGAATAATATCTCGTGGCTGTCTCGCTCTGGGTCTTAGCCAGGTAACAGCCAAAACAGCAGCCTTGAAAGCAAACAAGTTTCGCCGGCTGGTGGGACGCTGCGACGGAAGCCGCGTCAATTACAGGCGAATGCTTTAGACCGAGCAGCGCCTTATCCGTCTGCAGGCTCCCGGTTTATTTTCTTTGAAATAGGCTCCGTTGATTCGCAGTTTGTGTCCGTAGCGCGTTCAGATTGGCAATCGAGCTTCAATGAGTAGAGGGGGCACTCGTGGTAACGTGGTAACGTGGTAACGTGCGTGTCGTGTGGCGAACGACCCGTGAATGTCCTTCCGTTCAGGGGTGTGCGAGGCAGCCTCTGTGTGTGCGTGTGTGTGTGTATGTTCGTGGGGAGCGGTGGCACGGTGGTTAGCGCGCTGGACTGCAAACCCAGCGAGCCCAGATCGAATCCCACTCACAGCCAACACCAGTGACGATTTTCGGAACCAGTCCCGGACCTCTTCTAGGTCGACTCAGCCTCAAATGAGTACCTGGTAACATGTGTCAACATTTCCACTAGGGAGACAAAGGCGGCCGGGCGTGGTGTTGGTCAACCATCTCCTCGTATGCCGTGTGGACCGTCATAGCACTTGACCCTACAGTCGGTTAAGGCTATATATATGATCTTCGTGTTCATGTGTGTACATGTGTAAACAACACCATCTTGTTTTGCATCTGTGGGTGACACAGGCTGCTCTGCCAGTTACATGCGTCACTCTTAACCAAAACCTGTTGTTGTAGATCCCTGATGGCCGAGTAAATTGTTACGCTTCGGTGATGACACTCGCACTGCCAGCAGTTGTAGACGCAGGAGAATGCATTTCCCATCCTCCTGTGGCGACGTGCGTCGAGGCCATCAATCAACAACGGTGGCACTTCCTGGCAAAGCTACGTAAGAAAAAAAAACACAATAACCCGTCGCTATGCGGAAAAAAAGCGGAGAAAACGAACCGTCACTCACTCGTGAATCAGTGACTGGTAGAGTTATGAATGTGCCAGAGTAGTTCTCTATTCACCACAATGAAGCGAAAGAAAGTTCTGGTGGCGCGACGAGCGCACGATGTTTGGTGGCGAGTGTCTGTGAAACGCACGGCAGAATGTTTGACGAGGCGGCATCTCGAGGGCTCACGCTTGATCGTTGTTTAGCACACATTCGAGACGGTCCTGCGTACGTAGTGCGTGTATGTGGAAACATTTGCAATGGTGTCTCTGTGTATGGAAATAGTGGCGGTGTCGTGGCGAATGCACTGCGCCATGAACAATAATGTGATCCGAGATCGATTCGCACTTCGAGTCAAGATCAGCTGTGAATATCTGCACTGGTCCTGGGGCCTCCCCTCGGGTGACTCAGTGAGTGTCTGGTGTGGTAGCAGCCACCCAGGTCCTCGTGTGCTGTGCTGGTATTTCTAGGTGCTCGCCAGCAGCACTTTCCCATTTGAGGATCTGGTATGTTTATGCAAATCAACATGATTCTTCATTATATGTCAAGTCCTAATTTGATCAGCCCATGGCTATTATAGCTTAGCCAGTAATTTCTGGCATGGGTTGTATATTATACTAAATTAATGTCTTTAAAGAGCAAATGTGCTGCTGATGAATTATGTTGGGCTACTGCTTAATAGGAATAATAATTTATTCAACTTACCAAATGAAACTGAAAGAAAAAGCATCATTTCATTAGAACAACCTTTTGCCCACCCACTACTGGATGAAGAATTCCGCCACGCGATGTCGATAATGACGACAGCCAAGTTGGTCAGCTCTGCTGGGGCAAGGGTGGCGGCAAGGTCGCTGTCGTGAGCCACTGCTGGGAATCGGCACATATGCCTTAATCGATGCGCCACCACTCCCGCCAACGTCAGCGACTGATTTGTATTTCTGATAACTTTTCAGACCCATAAACGCAGGTATTCTATCGTCTTATTTCAAAGATTCCTGCAAGTTGTATACAGTTCCTTGGTTACCTTATCGGTAATTAAATCCCGAGAGAGGCCCGTGTGTGAGTGAAGGATACGAGCGGTGTCACTGTAGTCTTGGCCAAGCAATCGTTGGCAATGTTTCCCATTCAAATAACAAGAGTCACACGGATCATGACGCGTCGCGTAGAGCCACACCACATGCACACACTGGTGGAATTTACTCCACTTACGTGCGTCTTACTTCTCCGTAGCTGAGTTCGAACAGAGCGAAGAATTGCATTTGATCCGTGTTTCAGTCAATGCACAGGTTCTACATTGGGATATTCAATTGTGTACCTTCTGCAAATAATCATTTCCACAGGTATTTAATGTTTGCTACAGGAATCAGCACTTCCTGCAACTTAAGAAACAACCTGTATTTACTTTTCCAAAATTTACTTTCTTAAACGAAGTTTTTAAAAATTCTCTTTCACATGTGCGCGTTTGTATTTTTACTTTTTTTTAATGGCGTTTTTGCTTTTGAAACTTTACGCAGCGATTTCATTTGTTGCAGTGGAATTACTTGACGATGCACAGTCATCGACTGTGAATGAGACGCAATTAGCTGTTGGTGAGTGGCTCGAGCCGGCAATCGCTTGAGACTAACAGCTGACCTTATTAGCGCTGCCTTTGTCCGAGATTCCACGTGACCTTAGGCCGCCCGGACTCACCGGCAAAGCTGAAGCGATCCTCGCGGCGCAATTCGCGCCCGCGTGATTAATGAGGCCCGCGCTTTAAATCCACCCTCGACCGCCGAGAGAAATGTTACTCTTGGGCCGGCTCGTCCGCATGTGGCCGCCTCTCATTAACCGTGTTGCGGCCTTCGAGGCTTAAATCGGAACGCGCCGGGTCGTGCGCACCCCGCTCCCGGCGCGCTGAACGAGGCCACTGGTGCGAATTTGGGACCCTGGGCCGTCGCGTCACGCGAGGAAACCCGCGCGCTGACCAACGCGGATAATTGGCGGAACGCGGAGCAGGATCCGATCTCTCGAGATCGTCTCCCAGCTCGCGTCACCTTCTTGCCGAGTGAGTTCGAGGTCTAACACGCGTGACAAAAGGGACTGCGCCGGAGAGATATATAAGTGTGATACAACACGTGCTTGCTTTTGCTCATTTTCCTCGGGGCTATGCCACGGCATCTCACACCTTGTTCGCGTTAAACACTGAGAGCACGTATAACTCAGCCCAGTTAACGCTACCCGCGCGGTGTTTTTTTTGTGAAAATTCTGCTCTGAAATTGGTTCTGCTCGCTCTTCATTCCTCTCGCTCGCCTGTTCCGAGCGTGCAAATCGCAGACGCGCGTAGATCACAGCGGAGTGTGCTTGTAATGAGCGGCGGTTAATCACCGTCTCTGTGTAAGTACATCGAGCAAAGACCTGACGTGGCGACCCTCAATCGGATATGGCAAGTTCAAATCCCGGTCAGGGGTTGACTCAATCATTCATCACCATCGGGTCAATAAAATGAGTAACATTTTTGGAGCGATTTGTCCTCTTAAGCGATTTTCCCTCCCCGCCATAGCATTGTGGAACTTCCACCACTGGTTCAGAGGTGAGCATTGTTCCCATGCTCAGTAAAAACAGGAGACCACCTCGACCTATTTCAGTTTTGCCTGGTGAGGATTGTTTGAAATTGGCTAAGTGAGCAACATTGAAAATGTTTAATGTATTAAACTCAAGTGTGCGAAATGAAATTAAGAAAAATAATTTCCTCTTCAATTTTTCTTACAGACTACTACTGTAAGCTCGTAAACTACACCAACATTTTTATTTTAAAAATACATATTCCGTTTTTTAAAACTCTTTTTTTCACCTATGTAATCTGCAATTTGTCGTTATTTTTATTTGGAATGTTTTGATTATCTTAATTTGTGGCAACCTACATTTCCGTAAGTAAATGCACATGGCGCAACATGTACTCTGCTTGCGGTGATACTGATTTATTTCGAGCGGTTATATTTACCGTGGCCGTTTGTCTTTGGCGCTGTTCTTATTCCTGCTTGTGTGACCGACTTAACGCTATTGGCATCTGGCGGCAAACACGCATGTGCCAGTGCTCCCGCTGGGGAGGTGCAACTTGCTCATGCTGCTGGACACTTACTTTGTTAAGCATTGTTGTTTTTTTTAAAGAGCTGTTCGTTTTCAATAGCCGTGTCGATCGGTCCCCACGTCTCATACGCGACGTTTCGCCTCCCGTGTTGGAGGCACCGTTAGGCTTTCGTGGGAGGTGAAACGGCGCAAAGGGGAAAGGAGGAACGCTCGATGCGGATATCCCGAGAAAGCTGCTCTTAAGAGCGATTCTCATGACACATTGAGGCGTGAAAACCCACAGCAAAACACTCAATTTGTTGTTTTTGAAAAATAGGGTTTTCTCTATTTGGGGTGGCAGCGTCTATACAGAGGCATGTGTGGCGTAGGCACGCAAGCGGGCCCCTCCACGGCTTAACAACTTGTACAGTATGAAGGCCGCTTCCATTATTCCTCCTGAGCACATTCGCTACTGCTCGCAAGTTTGTTCCATGAATGAAATGAGCAAAATTGGTCAATTTTTTTTGTGTGTGTGTAGAGTGAAAAGAAAAAACGTAATGCAGAGTTTTATGTTCCATTGATGTTTTAAATTCCGCATGCAGTATAAGTGCCTGCGGTCAATGGTAAGCAGCTAATGCATCGTAAATGTATCCCAGAAAACCGAGACGCCTCCTCCCGTACGCGTAAAAGCCTCTGCCCGCTGATTAATCGTGAGCGCCTCTTCCCGTGTGTCGGGTGCGTCGTGGCTAATGGACGCCTTGCGTTTGGTCGTCGATGTTTTTCGTGCCGGCAGCTGGGAGCTTGCGGAACCGGCAGCCGAGTCTGCTCACGCCGCACGGCAAAACCACGCGGCTGACCGCCCTGAAGGGGAGCACGCTCATGTTGGAGTGCATCGCCGAAGGCCTGTGAGTGCCTCCTCTGCAAGCTGAACCGCCGCACCAAACACAGTCACATACGTGGTGCAGCAGCCATCACATAGTGGCGCAACAGCCCACTGAACAACCGTCGGTAATAGTTTTTTTCTCTGACTCTCAGTAGTGCCGTTGGTGATTTGTCACGGGACGAATTATGTGTTTGAATCTCTCAGAGAGGAATACAATTCCCCCCCGTTTTAGTGAATGGCCTAATGATGTGGATACTCAGATCTACCACTGATTCCTCGGTGTGACCTCGGGTTCACACAGTGGGGGGCAACATTTTCTCAGTAACTGAGAGACATGTTTGTCACATGACAGCCAACACAGTGCTTTAATTGTCAGAGTTGGAATTTATCGTGATAGATAGATATTTATTATTAGCGCAGAAAATTCCAAGTGAGCTTTCAGGTTCTGGATGTGGGATTCTTGCGATACAACACTGAAAGTGACCAAAGCATGAAGTGATTAGCTGAAGAACCAATTGATCATGATCGTTGTTTCTTTTTCGTATAATACTCTCACTGGTGACCAGGCTGATGCCATCGCCTTGCGAACTTAGGGCACCCGAGTTAGCCACAGAGGCCTTGCCTGGATCTAGCCATAGGATTGGGGAGAAGTCAGCCCACTTCTCTGACTTCCCCCGGTTCCAGCCGCCCACCTCTACGGAGCAATTGCTCGAATGCTCCATACTGGGCTACCCAGGCAGCTCAGTCGTCAGAGGCATGGAGCCGTTGATATTCAACCACACACAACGAGGGTAAATTGATAGTCACAGCCCAGACACTAATAGCCCCACATACAAATGATCCAATTAAAGTTGCTTTTCCACTAGATTTAGCTCGTACACGCTGCTCTGAGACCCAGGAGGAAAGGCGTGATGCTGGAAAATACAACGGCATGTCAAATATGCTAATAATGCTTTATTGCCTTGAAACGTGCACGCCTCAGCGTTTTAAAAAACATTGGGCATTTGCACATTTTACTGCCCTCGTTGTATCTGCTCAGTTCGCACTCGCCTGCGTTCATTTGTTCCGATATCCGCGCGGGGGAGAGCAAACGCGCTCACATTTATTTGCAAAATCAGAATGTGAAGTCGGGAGCTAAGCTTGGCTGACAATTCCCGGCGCGCTGCCAAAAGGTAGGGTTCACCTTGAGGATGCCGCCTAAGCGAATGATCAGAATAACCAAGCAAGCCGGCGTTAGGACTTGAGTGTTTGTTGGCGACTTCCTTTAGATTCTTGGTCGAATTCGCTCTGAGACGCCGTGGCGGCTCTGTCCGCCCAGCAGTGTAAATGGATGACGGCCCCATGGTTCGCCGGTTCGAGCGGTCGCGTACGGTGGTTCAGAGCACGCGCGACTGCTCTGACTGGTGTGGAAGAGTAGGCCGCCGTCCCTCGAGAGCAGTAGGCCGCGCTCCCTCGAGAGCAGTAGGCCGCGCTCCCTCGAGAGCAGTAGGCCGCGCTCCCTCGAGAGCAGTGGCTCCCGACCCACGCACCACACCACCGGCGGTCTGCAAGCCCACGCACGGCACGAGATCCACCGAGCCCTCGGCGATTTCTTACGCAGAACACGGCTCGACGCATGACGGACGCTTCTAAAAGCTGCTCTTTCGGGATAGCGGCATCGTTTGATTGGAGAAGCGATCGACGCGGCTATCCCGAAAGAGCAGATTTTAGACGCATCGTTAAAAAAACACTTTCATGTTTTTTTTTCCTTCTCATTGCACAGCCATGAGATTAGGCCCTAATCATATTCATGGCTTTTCAAAATATCGGATTTTTTTTAAATCAGTGCTGCGCGAGTGGCTCTAATGAAATAAACACATTGTGGTCTGCGGGTCCAGAAAGGTTTTGAAACCACGGCTCTGGTGGGAGGAGGGGCGGATTACAGCAATACCTCCGGTGGAGGCCATTACCGCCAGCATTGGCCACCCCTTGGTCGACTCAGCCTCAAATGAGTACCTGGTGCGATATGTAACCATTGCGATTAGGGAGATAAAGGCGGCTGGGCGTGACGCTGACCACTCATTTCCTCGTGTGCTGTACCGGCCTCTATAGGCACGACTCGCAAATGGCATTTGGCCCTACAGTATGTTGAGGCTATATGGAGAATCGCTCTTCATCGTGGTTCGTTCGTGAAAGCTGTGCCGCGTGTTCCTTCACGCCCACGTTGAAGGCAGCACCAGCTATACAATGAATGCCCAATGATTTCTCCAACGTGAGAGGCGAGACGTCTCGACGGCGAGAGAAGCAATACTCGACACGGCTAGCCCGAAAGACCGGCCACGCGGAGCGATTCTCAGGCGTCGAGCCGCGACGAACCAGCACCGGTCCGTTCGGGTGACCCCGTGTGTCCTTGCCATTGCTTTGCGTGCAGGCCGACTCCGGACGTGCGCTGGGAGAGGGTGAACGGTCACCTGCCGCACGGCCGCTTCTTCATGCCGAGCTACAACAAGACGCTGCACATCCACCCGGTGGAGGTGGAAGACAGCGGGCAGTACAAGTGCATCGCCGGCAACACCATGGGCTCGGTGCATCACTCGTTCGTCGTCACCGTGGATGGTGCGCCGCGCTGCCACGGCGAACAGCGCCCGCTCAGCGAGCCGCACGTGCTTTCCGTTTCGTCGCCCGAATGAAGATGGGGGTTTGATTGATGACAGCTTCGAAAAGCTGCTGTCTCGGGACAGCCGAGTCGATCGCGCTCCCTCTCCACCCGTCGCGACGTTTCGCCTCACACGTCAGAGGCATCCTCAGGCGCTTTGTGCGTGCGTCGTGTGTGACTCCTATTTATGTGTGGGTACTGTGTGTTAAGTCTCTTCTACGGCGTTGCTTTATTCCAGGAACTAATGGACGAAGGTCGGGGTCCATTTGAAAGAGAGTTTGATTTTTAGTTGAAAATGCCATGTGGCACTGTGGCCCAGTGGGTAGCGCTGTCGCCTCACAGCAAAAAGGACCCGGGTTCGAATTTCGGCTCGGGTGCCTTTCCTTGTGGAGTTTGCGAGTTCTCTCCCCGTGTGCACGTGGGTTTTCGCCGGGCACTCCGGTTTCCTCCCACAGTCTAAATATCATGCTGCTGCCTTGCGCCCCGTGTCTGCCGGGATAGGCTCCGGCTCACCGCGACCCTGTACAGGACTAAGCGGTTTCTGACGATGAGATGAGATGACGCCACGCGGCGCGGTGTTCGTTCAACGTCACCCGTTTTGGTCCGAAGGGCTTTGCCTCGGAGGTGCGAGGAGAGCGCAGGGAGGTGGGGAGGGAGAAGGCAGTCTCACGCGATTAGCCGGCACCAACATCTCTCCAGAGACACTCAGTCCTGTATTATGAGGGTTAATGGCCACTGCATGAGTTTTTTTTTAGTTCTGGATAAGAACCCCGAGGAAATCCACAGAGAACAAGGGGAGAACAAATAACCTCCGCACAGAAAGGCACCGCAAAGTGGAAATCGAACTTCCCCGAGCACGATGTTCTGTTTATGCGGTGCAGTTTTAACCCCTGCACCACCCTGTGCCAGACCATGACGCAAAGTGTCCGGCTTAGACGCGCTGTGGCTTAGCATTGCGTGAACGCTGTACTCTGTCCGATCGCCCCAGTGGGAGAGGGTATCGCAGAACTACTTTAGAGAGACCTTTCATTGAACTTGTTTAAATGTACACACCAGAGGCCCACAACATCCTGCTACAGAGATGTGTTCATGGTAATGAAACAAATCAATTTGTAGCTTCTCGCAGATGAAATGTAAACCATATCAGTGAGAATCTAAATCAGCGTTCTCGTGCATTCGCCGGTGTTCACCGAGAACATTGACTGGGGATGCTTTAGAACCCGATTCCATCGTTGGTGACTCTCCCAGATTCGAACTCAGGATCTCAGCTGTATCGGCTGAGTGCTCCGATTCCTGAGCCGTCAGTGCACATTTGAAACTCAGACTTCATCTAGATTTGTCTCGATTCTAGATGCAGGAGTTTGTTCTGGCAGTGACATTGTACTCCATCTAGGGATGATGTCACTTTAAAGCCAGTGCTGAGTAAGGCCACGAGAAACCATAGCGATCACCCTTCTTCAGCTAGAGCACAGGAACCCAGTCTTCCGAGGTGATAAGCGAGGGTGTGGGATGAGATCTGATAGAGGGAGGGAGCTTGAGCCAGGGACCTTTCCTTGGAGAGAGAATTCGAGAGACGTGAGAGTTTGGAATCAAAAACATCATCAGGAAGCCACGGGACAGTACGTGTTTCAAGTACACGCAACGTCTTTACTCGACACGTCTGGCTGGCATGTGTGGTGTGGCCGTTAAGATGGTGCTGGCTCGTCTCTACATGGATGAATGGACGTAAATAGAATCTAGGAGCGGAGAATGCAGCCACATGTCCTCACAACCCCCATACTGTCCCTAGTTTCTGAGTTGCATCCTCGGGACTTTCTGTGAAATGCACATCGAGCATTGTCGATATGAACTATTAACCGTCAATTCCCCCAGCGTTTAGAGCAGCTTGCGGCTCATTTGTCCATGGTCCACACAGGTTCTGGTGTGGTGTCTTCTGGGGTTCTATTCGGGTAACTTGTTTTATAGTTATTCGAGGGACGGTTATTAATCATGCGTTTTAACTATATGGTCCCCAGTCTGTATCCTCTGGTGATACCACTCCTCGGTTTAATTTTTCATTCCATTTCATCTCTGTTCAAGGGCTCCCCTAAAGTAACGCGACGCCCCAACGCCCGTTCGAATCACCACAGCTTTGAAGGGCCTTTGTTGTTGTACGGTGACGTCAATCAACACGACAACGCATTGCAGCCCAACTCCATCAGCATCGCCATCTCCCGGTGTTTACGTCGGCACGTTTA